>JALJCO010000846.1:600000-776982 GCA_023101725.1 Atherinomorus stipes
GGTCAATGAGACCAGGTGAGTCTCCACCAGGGACGGGACAGATAACGAGCACTCAGTGACATTCCCCACACGTCGTCCGGTCTTCTAATTAAGGTTTAGTGCGGTTGTTAGCTCCTATAGCCGCGATGTTGATGCAGTTTCTGCTGCTCTGCACAGATACTTGAGTGTTCTCACACTAATCCGAGCCAAGGAGGAGGACAGCGGGAACTACACCATGCGAGTGGAGAACAGAAATCAAAGCCGCGATGTCAGCTTCATCCTGGAAGTCAAAGGTATGGGAGAGGATTTTCACTTTCTTTCATTTTCTTTATATCCTTAAAAGCTTCTCTTAGAGCCATTGACAGTCTGTTTACCGTTGGTTTGTTGCATGATGATGCAGTACCTGCAGCCATCGTGGACCTGATGGACATCCACCACGGCTCCGCGACAGGCCAGTCGGTCGTGTGCATCACCAGAGGGCAGCCCACTCCTGTGGTGGACTGGTTCATCTGCAAGAACATCAAACAGTGAGAAAAACTGTTTTCTCTACAAAAACCTGCCTCTTTTTGTCAGGATGCGATGCAGAACTAATCTGGCTGCATGTCCTTCTTCGTCTGCTCCCATCCAGTTGTGCCAATGACTCGTCCTCTTGGGTGCCCCTCCCCACCAACTCCACAGAGATTACAATGGACTCACACTTTGATGAAGATCTGAACCTGGAGAGCGAGGTCATATTCGGTCATCTGGAAAGCACGGTGGCCGTACGGTGCCTGGCCAGGAACGAAATGGCCACCGTCAGCAGGGAGGTCAAACTGGTGTCGAATGGTAAGAACACACATCGAATCTGGAGCAGCTTTCCTCCGTCTTTCACTCAGCTGTGAACAAGCATGTGATGTTGTTTCCAGCTCATTTCCTCTGAAGTCGCTTCAGTTTTTCACACGTAGAGTGCAACAGCCTTTTATGTGCAGCCGCTGATGAGCTGGTGAGCTGTTATTGTTAGAGATAATCCAGGGAAACCACAGACTTGTAGACCATTTGGTCCTTCTAGATGAGCCCCCCCCTCCTGTACTACTACCAGCTCCCTTCCCCCATTTACACATTATCTTCCCAGCATACACTGCAAAAACTCAAATCTTAGCAAGTAGATTTTTCTTATTTCTAGTCAAAATATCCCATCACACCCAAAAAAAAGAAATTAAAGGGAAACATTTCAGTGAGATATAAGATGTCTTAAGGCAGTGCATCGTATTTCAAGAAATTCTATCAAGAAAATTTAGCTTATTTTGCTTGTTACAAGCAAAAATATCTTGGCCACTCTTGAAATAATAATAATTATTAGTAAGAAAAAAAAGCTTGTAATGAGCAAAAATAATCTGCCAATAGAACAAGCAAAATATTCTTGATAAGATTTCTTGAAAAAAGATGCATTGTCTTAAGGAATAGTACCCCCACAAAATGCTGTTCCTTCATTTTCTACTCACCCGCATGCTGAGCAAGACTCTGGAGTACTTTTTAATTTCTCAAATGCAGCCGGAGATCCGGGGGGGGGGTTTGTTATCCGCCGACTTTCATATAAAAGAAGTGACTGGCGCTCGAACCAAAAAGGTCCATAAAAGTCCACAAAAACTTGTCAATATTCCTTCATACCGCTCGTCCAATGTAATCCAAGTGTCCTGAGTGGGTAGCGTCCAGAATTTACTGGAAACCACATCATTTAGTAGATTTTTATAGCCTTAACAGTAGAACATCACACTTCCCCGATGCGCGTTCATGCGAGTTCACGCTACGGAAGCCACAGCAGACCAAACCAGACGATATTGCACTTTCTTTCTTTCTTTCTTTCTTTCTTTCTTTCTTTCTTTCTTTCTTTCTTTCTTTCTTTCTTTCTTTCTTTCTTTCTTTCTTTCTTTCTTTCTTTCTTTTAAATTAATAGCCAACCCCTCTTGGGTTTGTCCGCAGCTCGGTCGCTCTTAGCACAATGTAAACAGCGAATTTCTTCTTCTACGCTTGCATTATCGGCAGAGTAGGCGCTGAACGCCACAGGTTCCATAGTGTCGTGAACTCACATGGACACGCTTATAGGAAACTAGATGTTCTACTGTTTAAGCTATAAAAATCTACTAAATGATGTGGTTTCCAGTAAATTCTGGACGCTTCCCACTCAGGACACTTGGATTACATTGGACGAGCAGTATGGAGGAATATTGACAAGTTTTTGTGGACTTTTATGGACCTTTTTGGTTTGAGCTGTAGTGAACTCCATCATATGAAATTCGGTGGATACAGACCCCCCCCAAAACCAGATCTCCGGCTGCATTTGAGATATTAAAAAAGTCTTGCTCAGCATGAGGATGAGTAGAAAATGAAGGACCATGTGTACTATCCCTTTAAAACAAGTTCCTTTATCTCACTGAAATGTTTCTCTTTAGGTGATTTTGTCTTATTTTGAGTGTGATGAAATATTTTGACTAGAAATTAGAAAAATATACTTTGTAAAATTTGAGATTTTACAGTGTAACTGTCTCTTAAAACTTTTAAAAATGATTTTCGACGCAACAAAAACAGTACTGTTGATCGCAAACATCTGTGTGGTTAATGTATTCCGAATCTAACGTGCAACCACTGTTCACTTCCTCCCACACAGGCCCTCACCCTGAGCTGACTGTTGCAGCTGCTGTGCTGGTGCTCCTGGTCATTGTCATCATCTCACTCATTGTGTTGGTTGTTATCTGGAAACAGGTACTGCTGTAATCATTTCACATTAATTCCCATTTCTCACCTGCTCATTCGTTCAGTCACGCGTTTCTTCCTTTTCAGCATTCGTGTCCAGATCAGATCAAGTCTGATTTAGTCTTAACATGAAATATGACAAAATCTAAATTGTGTTTTTGCTTTTATTTTCTTTTTTCCCTGCCTGGTTAGAAGCTTATCTATTTTAAATGCATTATACTGTACACATTTTGTTGTTTAAAATGGGAGCATTTGTACTTTTGTCCTCTGTCTTCCAGAAACCACGATATGAGATCCGCTGGAGGGTCATAGAGTCTGTGAGTCCAGACGGCCACGAGTACATCTATGTAGATCCAATGCAGCTTCCTTACGACTCCAGATGGGAATTTCCCCGCGATAGGCTTGTCCTCGGTGAGCTGTCATTTTCAGCGTGCTAATGATGCAGTCCTCCCTGCAGAGATGTCCCGACCTGTTCATCTCATTCTGCTTTTGAAGGGACTTTGTGATAAGATAACTAAAACTGGCCAGCAGGGGGTTGGTGGTGTTAATCAGTGATCAAGGGGACGTTTAGTCACAGCTGAGAAAGCAAAGTGTTTTTTCACCCTGGAAAATTGACTTTTTTCATTTTTGTGGTTCCAGGTCGGATCCTTGGCTCTGGAGCCTTTGGGAAAGTGGTTGAGGGCACCGCCTATGGACTGAGTCGCTCTCAGCCAGTCATGAAAGTGGCAGTGAAAATGCTGAAACGTGAGTTTGACACATTATATTCAGCAACAGCCGAACCCAAGGAGGTTAAAGCCCAGTCTCATTTCTTTCTTTTACCCCTACCCTTGGCCCTTGCCACTTAAAACGGAGCAACAAGGAGAAGGGCTGAAGCCACCCCCTACAATTTGGGACACCCCTTTAACATCATCAACAGTCACATACATCATCAGTGACCCTGTCTGTTTGCATGTAAGCAGATGCACGCTGAGCTGTTGTCTGGCCCTACCCCTCTGTCCTATCAGGACTGAGACACCCCTACCCCTCTGTCCTATCAGGACTTAGACACCCCTACCCCTCTGTCCTAACGGGACTGAGACACCCCTACCCCTCTGTCCTATCAGTGACTGAGACACCCCTACCCCCCTGTCTTAACAGGACTGAGACACCCCTACCCTTCTATCCTAACAGGACTTAGACACCCCTACCCCTCTGTCCTAACAGGGTCTGAGACACCCCTACCCCTCTGTCCTAACAGGACTGAGACACCCCTACCCTTCTTTCCTACCAGGACTGAGACACCCCTACCCCTCTGTCCTAACAGGACTGAGACACCCCACCCCTGTCCTAACAGGACTGAGACACCCCTACCCCTCTGTCCTAACAGGACTGAGACACCCCACCCCTCTTTCCTAACAGGACTGAGACACCCCTACCCCTCTGTCCTAACAGGACTGAGACACCCCACCCCTCTTTCCTAACAGGACTGAGACATCCCTACCCCTCTGTCCTAACAGGACTGAGACACCCCTACCCCCTGTCCTAACAGGACTGAGACACCCCTACCCCTCTTTCCTAACAGGACTGAGACACCCCTACCCCTCTGTCCTAACAGGACTGAGACACCCCACCCCCTGTCCCAACAGTGCTGAGATGCCCCTACCCCTCTGTCCTAACAGGACTGAGACACCCCTACCCCTCTTTCCTAACAGGACTGAGACACCCCTACCCCTCTGTCCTAACAGGACTGAGACACCCCACCCCTCTGTCCTAACAGGGTCTGAGATGCCCCTACCCCTCTGTCCTAACAGGACTTAGACACCCCTACCCCTCTGTCCTAACAGGACTGAGACACCCCTACCCCTCTGTCCTAACAGGTCTGAGATGCCCCTACCCCTCTGTCCTAACAGGACTGAGACACCCCTACCCCTCTTTCCTAACAGGACTGAGACACCCCTACCCCTCTGTCCTAACAGGACTGAGACACCCCACCCCTCTGTTCTAACAGGACTTACACACCCCACCCCTCTGTCCTAACAGGACTGAGACACCCCACCCCTCTGTCCTAACAGGTCTGAGACGCCCCTACCCCTCCGTCCTAACATGACTGAGACACCTGTACCCCTCTGTATTAACAGGACTGAGACACCCCACCCCTCTGTCCTAACAGGACTTACACACCCCACCCCTCTGTCCTAACAGGTCTGAGACGCCCCTACCCCTCTGTCCTAACATGACTGAGACACCCCTACCCCTCTGTCCTAACATGACTGAGACACCCCCTGCCCTTCTCCCCTAACAGGACTTACACACCCGTACCCCTCTGTCCAAACAGGACTGAGACGCCCCCACCCCTCTGTCCTAACAGGACTTAGACACCCCCACCCCTCTGTCCTAACATGATTGAGACACCCCTACCCCTCTGTCCTAACAGGACTTACACACCCCTACCCTTACAACCTCGGCTAAGGGAGAGATTTGAGTTTGTGCCTAAGTCAAACTGGAACCAGTCCTTGCTAGGTTAATTGTAGCATCCACCAGTTGTTTGCAGTGGTGATGTAACAGTTGCTATTGTCTCCTCTGTAGTTCATAAAACAAAAGAAACACAGAAAGCTCAAGTAGAAAGCAGCACATCATCTTTCTACTGTATTTAGCTCTTGAGATAAGCATGATCAGAGCGGTTTTCTTCAGTTTACGTGTCATTTTGATTTACATTGCAGAAATTTAAAACACTAACAACTACTGTTAATTCAGTTATGCCCAATATCATGCTGCATTATAAATCTTTCACTTGCACAGATTACTGAGACAAAATGACAGATGCAGCCATACCAACACTTTAATCCTTTTTTGGTTACCACCTGAGACTCATTTGTTAAGTGGACAAAAAAATAAGAAAGAATTTAGTTCAATACTCAGAATAACCCAAGATAAAAAAGCAATTCCACCATCCAGATAAGAGAGTTTGCTGTTTTGTTGTCAGCTTATTGTGAGTGCAGCGATAGTCACGGCTGCTGTTGCCTCTTCCAGCCACGGCTCGCTCCAGTGAGAAGCAGGCCCTGATGTCTGAGCTGAAGATCATGACTCATCTCGGACCCCACCTCAACATTGTAAACCTTTTGGGAGCATGTACCAAGTCAGGTGAGATGTGCAGACAAAAACCAACAGATGTAAACAAAAACATTCATTCATATACAAACACATGTGGTATAATAACAGGGCAGCAAAACCATTGTTGCCTTTCCCATATAATTTGGTCACTGCTTTACAAAGACACACACGGTTACACCCATGTTCACGTGAACATTCAGATTTGGCTGCTGTGGACATTTACCACTCAAACGGCCACAAAAAGCTCTGACAGCGCTTCCCCAGCTCCTGGTGGGTGTGGTATTTTAATAGGCTTTTATGGGAAAGTGGAGGCTTGCCCTCTTGACTGTGCTTTCAGCCTTTACGAGCCTCTGATAAGATTAGCCTGCAGACTGACGCCGATGCACGACTTTATCTGCTGTGTTGTTCCCAGGCCCTATTTACATCATCACCGAGTACTGCTTCTACGGCGACCTGGTCAACTATCTGCACAAGAACAGGGAGAGCTTCCTCAGCTTGAGCCCAGAGAAGAATAAGAAGGAGCTGGATATCTTTGGGATCAACCCTGCAGACGAGAGCAGCAGGAGGTACAACATGCAGCAGCTCTCTGAGCAGAAATGTCCACTCTGCACGCTTTTTTTTTTTACATACAATGCAAAATTTAGTGGCCTTAATATAAGTTTTAAAAAAATCACTGAAATTGAGAAGATTCAGACTAATCAAGTGAAATTATTTATTCATCCAGTAAGATAGAGACTCTAAACAGGGAAAAATAACTTTAAACAAGTTGTAAAACTCTCATTTCAAGTCCCTCATTTAGCGAAAAATCCCTCAAAACTAGTCTGGTAATGCTTCGTTTGAGTGTTGGTTCTTCCTCCAAACATACATGTAACTGAATGGAGCTGGTGAAGGATTCTTTTACCAAGAGTCAGATTGGTTTTGATGAAATGGGACTTGAACTCATAATGCTCTGAGTACTATGCAGCCTGCTCTACCACCCGAACCACCGTCTCAGACTGTCAAAAGCTTCTTTGTGCTACCAGGTCTTTCCAGTTTGTTGGTCTTGTTTTAAGATCTTTTCTCTCAAAAATGAGAAAGTAACAACACTAAAAAGAAGCAATACCAGACTAGTTTTCGGTGTTTATCACTTAATAAGAAACCTGAAATGAGTGTTTCACAGTTTGCTTTAAGCTAGTTCCCACTCGTCTAAAGTCGAGATATTTTTCTTATTACAAGAAACCTGTGTGTCTGAACTGGTACGGGAGGCCTTAGAACAAGTTTCTGCAACTAAAACTGGAAGCCAAAGACACAATGTGATCTGAAACAGTGTCTTAGTGAGATCATTGAACTCAATATGCAGATAAAATGACCAGTTTTAAAGGGATAGTACACCCACAGAATGATGTGTCTTCATTTTCTTCTCACCCACATGCTGAGCAAGACTCTGGAGCACTTTTTTAATTATCTCAAATGCAGCCGGAGATCCAGGGGAGTTCGTACTCTGCGGACTTTAATGGAGGTGACTGGCACTTGAAACAAAAAGGTCCATAAAAATCCACAAAAACCTGTCAGTATTCCTTCATACTGCTCGTCCAATGTAATCCAAGTATCCTGAGTGGGTAGCGTCCAGAATTTACAGGAAACCACATCATTTATTGTATTTTTAGAGCCTAAACAGTAGAGCATCAGACTTCCCCGATGCACGTCCATGCCAGTTCACGACACTACGGAAGCTGTGGTTTTTCAGCGCCAACTCTGCCGATAATGCAAGGGTAGAAGAAGAAATTTGCCGTTTACAGAGCAACAGAGCTGCGGACAAACAAGAGGGATTGGCTATTGATTTAAAAGAAAGAAAGAAAGAAAGAAAGAAAGAAAGAAAGAAAGAAAGAAAGAAAGAAGGCCCTTTCAGATAGGACGCGTTTTTCGCCGAGTTCACCGCGGGGTAGGGCGCAGAGTCGGCGAAAGAGCACAGCGGCAGCGAGCACGTCAGGCACGCGTTGCTAAGCGACAGACCAGGAAGTGTTTTCTCCCCAGCACGCTTCGATGTGAGAGATGTACCCCCCCCATCGTCGCAGCAAAGGGCTTTTCTCCAGAGGAGGAGGAGATGACCAGAATGCAGATAAAAGGGTGGGGGTCCACCTGATCCTGATAACAAGGCAGAACTTTGGGGAGTTCAGGCTCGTCCGGGAGCTGCATTCTTTCACACAGACCTCTTCCAGGTTTACTTCAGGCTGAACAAGGAGCACTTTTTTCCCTGAACTGGCCTCTCCTATTGGCTAGGATGTCGTCACAGCGCGCTGCGCCCGAATTAAAAAAATTAAAAAATTTTCAATTCAAGTGCAGCGGCGTCAGCGCCACCGCGGCGGCATGCGGCCACCTTGCGCGCCACGGTGCTCCGCGGCATGGCGGAAGGCGCTGCCGCGGCGGTACCACATACACAATGAATGGGTTTGCCGCCGTCGGCCTGCGCTTGCCGCGTTCTATCTGAAAGGGCCTAGAGAACGCACAATATCGTCTGGTTTGGTCTGCTGCGGCTTCCGTAGAGTCATGAACTCGCATCAGGGAAGTGCGATGTTCTACTGTTTAGGCTATAAAAATCTACTAAATGAAATTTACCAGTAAATTCTGGACGCTACCCACTCAGGACACCTGGATTACATTGGACGAGCAGTACGGAGGAATATTGACGAGTTATTGTGGACTTTTATGGACCTTTTTGTTTCGAATGCTGGCCAGCTCCATTAAAGTCAGCAGATTACGAACCCCCCCCCCCCCCCCCTCCGGCTGCATTTGAGATATTAAAAAAGTTCTCCAGAGTCTTGCTCAGCATGAGGGTGAGTAGAAACGAAGGACCATCATTCTGTGGGTGTTGTATCTCTTTAAGATTCAGTTACTAAGTAAGAAAAAAAGACATTTACTCTCAAAATTAGATTCATAATCTCACATATTCTGGTCTTGTCAGTACTCTCAGATTGAGAAAGTTAAGACAGTTTTTGCTGAATATTAGACTAAGACTTGGTCAGACAGACTGTTTTTGCCGTGTACTTTTTACAATAGTAGTCTCTCACACACACATTATACCCCTCTTCTCCTAATCTGTAACTCAATCGCGGTTTTCTCCACGGTGGAGGATGTTGTCTGGCATCTTACCCTAATCAGATGATGGTCTCAGCTTTCAGCCTAACTTCATTAGCACAGAGGTACCTGTTAATTGTGTCTGGGCAAACACAGCAGCCCATTCCCCCCTCTGTGAGGCTCAGCTGTGCTGATGGATGACTCACGGTGGTGACCACACCTCAAAATGACCCTAACACGATTTAATCCTGGCTACCATGTTAGCCTCAACCACATCTTCCTCCAGCCTCTAGCCAGAGGCCCTGAGAGGACAAATATTGACGTTTGCCGTGTGTGTGACTGAATCAGGTAGCTCGGTGTTTCCTCCCCACAACCTGTCATCACTCACCGCATTCCTCTCTTGTCTTTGCTTGCAGCTATGTGATCCTCTCCTTTGAGAGTAAAGGAGACTACATGGATATGAAGCAGGCTGACAACACTCAGTATGTGCCCATGCTGGAGATGAGCAACGCCTCTAAGTACTCTGACATCCAGAGGTCTAACTACGACCACCCGCCCTCGCAGAAAGGCTCAAGTGGTACGCTTCTCCTTCTCACACCGTCCGCAGAGTTATTGGCGTGCACTTGCTTGGCCTTGGTGTTGTGCTTGAGTCATTGTTGGTTGAGGGGTACACCCTTGTGAGGATTTAGGACTGGCTTCGGCCTGTAATTACACGGAGGAGATAATTGTAGCACACGCGTAATAATGCCCAGTTTCCCTGCCATTAAAAGCCAGGTTTGTGTAGGGTGTGCTATATTTACATGAACTGCCTCATGGTGTGTGTGTGTGTTTCCCAAACCAGAATGCGAACTGGACAACTTGCTGTCAGATGACATGAATGAAGGACTCACGACGACTGACCTGCTCAGCTTTACCTACCAGGTGGCCAAAGGAATGGAGTTCCTAGCATCCAAAAATGTAAGTTTGAAGGATTATTTTCTTTTTCTGCCATCTGCTTATCTACAGCCTTACATTCTCCTGCTTCCCAAAGACGCTAATGACATGTTGCAGATTTTATAATGTGTCCTATATGGTGACTGCCGGGCCTGCCAAGGTGGGGGACTGTGGAAATCAGCGGTTGTATGATAAGCGGTGCTGTGAAGGTTGCTGAGCCCACTCAGGACAGAGGCCAGAAGCTGAATATAGTTGCAGCGCAGTCGGAGCTGGAATTACCAGACAGGGACACACTGCAGCCAGAAGCTATTCATTCAGCTTCATAGTTATTATCCTTAAATATCCAGTGGTCACAGCAATTCCTCCAACTGGCATGTTTACTTAAAGATTATGCTTTATAAAGCAAAATGAAATGGCATTAAAAACGAACTTGGCTAAAATAGCTGTCCGTTGGGAGCGGACTGTGTTGGTCTGAGAACTGATGACAGCAGGTCTTTCATGCCACCAGCTGCTAATCAGCTTTGGCTATCCTTTCTTTTTCCAGTGTGTGCACCGGGACCTGGCAGCCAGGAACGTCCTCCTCTCTCAGGGCAAGATAGTGAAGATCTGCGACTTCGGACTGGCCAGGGACATCATGCACGACAACAACTATGTCTCCAAAGGGAGCGTAAGTGTCTTCGCACACATCTGCCAATCCCAAAACCATACTGCGGTTCTAACGTGCTTTTTTACAGCATGGTCAACCATCTCCTCTTTTTCTCTCCAGACTTTCCTGCCAGTAAAGTGGATGGCGCCAGAGAGTATTTTTGACAACCTGTACACCACGCTCAGTGACGTGTGGTCATACGGCATCCTTCTCTGGGAGATATTTTCCTTAGGTGAGCCTTTGCAAATCTCAAGTTAAAGGGACACCATGTTGCTTTTGGCCACTACGGGGGCTAAACTTGTAACCTCCTACATTCCACCCAACTGTCGCAAAATGATCCGTGTTTTAGAATCTGTGATTAGCTGATAGTGAAGTCATGGAGCCATAAAACAAAGTGCAGGTCACTTGATCCATTGAGAGACGGATCCGCTCCTGTTACTGTGTCTGGTTTTTGAGGAGGGCAGCCCCCTCAGAGCCCCCACATGCATCAAGTCTTGTATATTAACCCCAGAAATCATCTATTATTACTTACATAAGGCTGATGTTAGGTCAAGGTCAAATTTATTTATATAACACACTTCAAACAACTTAAAGTGCCCCAGATTCTGTACAAGTTTGCCAAATATATACATGTATAGTACATATGTATATAATATACATACATAAATACATATATAAACCTACATATTTAAAAACTAGTAAAGGAAATGATACAAGATTATTTAAAACAATCTGATTTAAACAATCAGAAAATAAAAAAATTACACACTTCTTTAAAGGAGATTTAAATGCTCAATTGACTGGGCCTGTGTAATGTGGGGGGGCAGAGCGTTCCAGAGCTTCGGACCCGCAACAGAAAAGGCTCGGTCACCCTTTGTTTTCTGTCGGGTGCGTGGTACTTTTAAAAGCAAGCCATTTTAGGAACGTTTTTCTTCGATTGGAATGTGCACAGTTAAAAGCTCTGAAAGGTAAGGGAGGGTGGGGGGGTGGGGGCAAACCATTCAGGCACCTAAAAACAAACAATAAGATCTTGAAGTGGATCCTGTAAGGGACAGAAAGCCAGTGGAGAGCAGCCAGAACAGGGGAAATATGGTCCCGTTTCCTGGTTCCAGACAGAAGACGGGCTGCTGCGTTTTGGACCATCTGGAACCGGTGGATGGAGGACTGGTCCAACCCAAAATATAAAGAATTACAATAATCCAGCCTAGGAGAAATAAATAAGTGAACAGCATGTTCAAATTGGCTTACAGAGATGTGAGGCTTCACCTTCGTTAAAAGACGTACTGAAAAAAAACTACAGAAGAAGTCTGTTTGTCGAATTTAAAAGAACTGTCAAAGAGAACACAGAGGTTTACTGCACAAGTGCGGGTAAAAGAATCCAGGGGACCCGGTACACCAGGGGTCTGCAACCTGCGGTTCCAGAGCCACAAGTGGCTCTTTGGACCTCCCAAATGGCTCTCAGTAACATTGACTAAAAATGTTAAAGAACTGAGTAATATTTTAAAATAAAGATGATAACAAAGTAGGTTTTAGCAGTTTTTAGGGATGGTGGGTGGGGGGAAAATAATCTGAGATGTCTGTAATGATAAAAAAAAAAAAATAAATATAAGAAGGAAAAGGGAAAAAGATGAATGAGGGGGAGGGGAAAAAAAAAAAAAAACGGGGGGGGGGGAAAAAGAGAAAAAGAGTAAAGAAAAAAAAAAAAAAGAAGGGGAGGGAAGGGGGAGGAGAGGAGAAGGTAGGAAAAGAGAAAGAAAAAAACAAAAAGAAAAAAAAAAATATAGAAAGGAGAGAAAAGAGAGGGGGGAGAAAAAAGAAAGGGGGGGGGGGGGGGGGAAGGAAAGAAATGGGGAAAAAAAGAACTTTGGCTCCGGAGGGGGGGAGGAAAAGGTTGAGAGGAGGGGGAGGGGGGGGAGGGAAATATGGCGGCGAAATAAAAATAAAAAAGTTAAGGGGGGGGATTGGAATAATTGCCAGTACCTTTTTTCTACATCTGTTTCTCTTCTCATTAGCTTGGAAATTCTGGTCTTCTTCTGCAACACAGTCTCAAAAGAGCAAAATCCCATGAAGGAAAATGGAACTATCCCTTTTTTTGGCTAAGGTTTTATTTTGTTTTGTTTTGTAGAAGAGGATAAGGATAAGGACCACTGAAGAAAAATAAATTCTAAGAAAAAAGTCAGAATTCTGACTTTAATCTCAGATTTCTGACTGTTTTCCAGAACATTAAAAAAAAAAAAAATAATAATTTTTTTTATTTCTGGGAAAAAAAAATCAGATTCTTAAAATAATAAAAAAAAAAATCTCCATTCTTTTAAAAAAATGTTTCTGAAAAAAGTAGAAATCTGACTTTTTCAGAAATTAAAAAAAAAAAAAAATCTGCTGGATTTTTTCGTTTGTTTGTTTGTTTTTTTTAATGTTATGGGGAAAAAAATCTGAATTTTGATTTAATTTTTTTTTTTCTTCAGTGGCCCTAATCCTCTCCCGTAGTTTCATTTTCCAAAACCTAAAAGTCGAAACAAAACTGTATTTCTTGGAAAATGGCAACACATTTCATAAAGCATTTATCAAAAATTATAAGTTGCCTTTTTTTAAAAAGGCCAAGAAATATTTGCGGTTCTAGAGGACTTATTTAGCTGAGTTGAGGCAAAAATGGCTCTTTGGTAGGTAAAGGTTGCAGACCCCTTCATAAAGCTCCCTTTGGCAAAGCAAAACTGTTCAACACAACAAAGCAACCAGATCACCAATCTGCTGCAACGATGCTGGACAGGACAAGGAGAAGAAGAGAGAGAGAGAGAAAAAAAGAAAGAAGAAGTGTGATCAAATAAAACTAAATGTTTTATTATCATTTAAACTGAAAAAGTTTAACCCCATCCAGGTTTTAATGGTATGAAGACAGTTGATTAAGTTCTGCATGTTTGGGACAAAAGTTACACGGTGTCCCTTTAATGTACAGGTTTTGAGTTTTACATTATGTCTGCTTACTTTATAATAATAATAATGATTTATAATTTATTAATCCTAATTAGAAAATTCATTCTCCGTATTTAACTAATCTCAAGTTTAACCTGAGAGCAGCCAATTTCAGCACCTGGGGAGAAGATGGTGGGGGTTTAGGACCTTGCTCAATGGTCCATGGTGGTTCACCTGAGTGCCGTGTCAGGTACTCGAGCCCAGGTCTGCCACGCCAAAGCCCACGGCATTGCCATTAGGCCACCCACTCCCCCAATAATGTTTATTTCATTTGTAATGTAAAGAAGAAAAAGTTACTTAACTTTAAGGTAAAAAAAAAAGCAAAACACATTTCTCTGCACATGACTGTAGCACTTACTTTATATCCCTGTCTTTAATGGTTTTAATGGACTCCTTGTATGGACTTGAGGCTCTGCAAGTTCATAGATGTTTTTTTTTTAATAAACAAAATGTGAGATAATACACAACAAAAAGCATCACATGCACTGACAAAAAAGAAAAATCAGTCTACAGTTGGAAAAGTAATGGAAAACATGTCTTTGTCTGCAGGTGGGACCCCATACCCCGGGATGGTGGTGGACTCCAGCTTCTACAACAAGATCAAGAGTGGATACAGGATGTCGAAACCAGAGCACGCGCCACAAGACGTGTACGTGATCACACGCGACGGCTGTTGTGTTGCTTTGCATCTGTGAAAGCTCAGCTCACGTCATGTCAAAGGAAAAGCCGTGAAATACAGTCACGGACATCAGTAACGGCAAAATTACAGGCCGTGGGACAGGTCGTACTGTTGCTATGGTAACACCATGTGTGGCTGTGCATTTTGTTTTAGGTATGAGATGATGATGAGGTGCTGGAACAGCGAGCCGGAGAAAAGGCCTTCTTTCATGGGTCTGAGTGACACCGTAGCATCTTTGCTGCCCTGCAGCTACAAGAGGGTGAGTCCCCCCCCCCGTGACCTCCCCAGTCCCCACACTTAACACCTGCTTTTTACATTTACCACCATCCATCCCTGACTTGCACATTCTGTCCCTCTTTTTCCTCTTTTTCTGGCTGTTTATGGGCGTCATAGATGTCATTTTGCCAAGCAAAGTACAGGTTAAAAAGCCTTTAAACGTACTTTAAAGTTGCAGGCTGTTCATTTAAAACCCCCTCCACATCCTCGCTGAGGGCATCAGAAGTGCTTGCTCTGTTATGTGTAAAAGCGATTAGAGCCTAAATGCTGCAGCTGGGTGTCAGAGTGGCTGGACTCAGCCGTGATAATGACACAGCCCCAGTCCTCGCCTCCACCACCCAACCTTAATTACCCAATTAAACTCCACACCACACATGGCCCGTCAGAACGGCTTCAACTCTGCCTTCCTGGTGACGCTAAATGGTTGGCAGCAGAGGCGGAGCGGCTCTTGTTTTAGCACGTTCGGGTTTGGGTGGAACGTGTGATCTCCAGTTTGGGTCACACTACCCAGCTGGTGGCAAAGCTAACGATCCCACTCGCTCCAACAGTCTCCCACACCTGGAGCTTCACTCCGTCTGTGCTGGTGCTCATACAGATTATTTTATAGCAACAGAGAGATAAATCTAATGTTGAATTTTGAATTTATTTCGAACATAACAAAATAAAAGAAAAAATATTCATAAAAGAACAAAGAGAAGACAAAGAAACAAAAGAAGAACGAAAACAAAATAAACTATCGGAAAACAAAGCAAGAGAAAAGACACACAACAACAAAAGAAGACAGGAAAAATCATCTCAGTTTTGCCCTCTCTTCTTCCGTTTATCCTGATACTTTTATTTATCTAACTAACTATTGTGGTTCAAAAAAGGAGCAGGCAGAAGTAAAAAAAACCTTTTCAAGGCCTACTCCCTATATCCATTTTAGTTTTTATGAATTAAAATGTATACTGCAAAGCGAACATCCAGCGGTCATTGTAACACATAACAGTATTTAAGAGTTAAGAAAGTAAAATAAAATTCCCTCTCCACATATATATAGTCATCCTCAAAATTATTCATACCCTCAAATTAAAGAAAGAAAAAAATCAGCTGCCAGTCAAATAAATTAAAATTGACAAAAGTAATAACAAATAAAAATTCTATGAAAATTATGACATTGATTTTGAATTGTGGTTTGAAAGAAATATTAAAAACAAACGAACCAAAAATAAAATAAGTGAACAAGCATGATGGGGCTCCAAAGCTAAAATGTTGTTGCACTTTGAGGTAATCACTGCAATCAGGTGTTTTCTGTAATGTTCAAAAAGACTTTTACACCTGCTGACAGGTATGTGGGTCCACTGTTCATGGGAAAGGTGCTCTAATGTGTCCAGGACACTTTGGTTTATTTGTTTTTTTTAAAAATATTATTTTCAACCACAATTAAAAAGCAATAATTTATTTCATTAAATTATGATTTTGCATATTTTCATTTGTTATTAGTTTCTTTAGTTATTTTATTTAAATTACTGTTGTGAATTTAGCATTTTCTTTAATTGAAAGATATGAATAATTTTGAGGACCACTGTGTGTATATATATATATATATATATATATATATATATATATATATATATATATATATGTATATAATACATAGTCAGCCCTCAATTGATAACAATATTTTAATGATCTAATTCAGATGTGTTTATCTGTCCTGTGCAGCATTATGAAAGGGTAAATCATGAGTTCCTGAAGAGCGACCACCCTGCTGTTACGCGGGTGTGCATGGAGAGTGACGCCGACTACATCGATATTCCATACAAGAACCAGGGCAAGCTAAAGGACAGGGAGAGCGGCTTCGATGAGCAGCGGCTGAGCTCCGACAGCGGTTACATCATCCCTCTCCCTGACTTGGACCCTACATCTGATGAAGAGTATGGAAAGAGGAACAGACACAGGTAAATGATTCTCTTAT
Organism: Atherinomorus stipes; assembly: GCA_023101725.1. Taxonomy (NCBI): domain Eukaryota; kingdom Metazoa; phylum Chordata; class Actinopteri; order Atheriniformes; family Atherinidae; genus Atherinomorus; species Atherinomorus stipes. Next base: position 616,315 of record JALJCO010000846.1, read on the forward strand.
ACATCACTACACATTATCGCGCTGAGGATGTCATTAACTCCTGTTTCTCGCTGCTCCTTCAGCTCTCAAACATCCGAGGAGAGCGCCATTGAGACGGGGTCGAGCAGCTCCACCTACGCCAAGCAGGAAGGTGAGACCCTGGAGGACATCACCCTGCTGGACGAGATGTGTCTGGACTGTAGTGACCTGGTGGAAGACAGCTTTCTGTGACAGCCTGAGTGGGAGCAGCGGAGGGGGAGGAGGTGGTAAGAACCTGGGAAACTAGAGCATCACCTGTAAATCAACCAAAGACTCCCCGCCACTCCTCCTCTCCGGCCGCCTTTACAAGGACGGAAGAAAACCACTTCACGTGTGAGTGAATCTGTGGTGATGTGAGGTACGGCCGGCTCTTCTCCCCGGACAGCGCCCTCCTTTGGGCTGGAGGAGTGGATGAGCGTCGCTGAGAACGTGACTTGGAGAAAGGATTTCTGAGAACTGCAGAGCCTTTCTGTCAGAGTATCCACATGATAATGATAAAAAAGAGTATTTCTCATCTACAGAGCTTTATTTTTATTGGGCATTCTCTCGACAGCAGTATAAGCAAAAAAAAAAAAAGAAAAGAAAGGGACAAATTAAACAAGCTGGTCACCAACTTTAAATGCGCAACACCAGATATCCATTTTTAACCACTACAGATGCACTATTTAAATAAAGTAGATGATTCCAGTTGTAGGAACGGTATTAAAAGGAACTCGAGTGGTACAAGAGAAGGACCTGATGCTGGCACAATCAGTAGCAATAGTTAGATTTTAAGCACAAAATTTGGACTGTGCATTTTTCTTTCTTTTGTATATGACCGTATAATGTCCTTAATCATTAAGTACATGTGGTATTTCAAATTTATTTTTTTACTTCATTGTTATATGAACATGTATTATTTGTGAACATGGAGTAGATCCCGCCCAGAGCTTCTGAGCTGCATGAATCTTTGCATTGACTCCTTTTCTGCCCAAATACGAACAGATCAAGTCTTTACGCTTCATCCCTAATACGGGCTTTGTTGTACAAAGTGTGATTGTAATGTAAATAACTCCAGAGTGGTTTAATAAGAGAGAATTATTGGGATGATACTCCAGTATTTTGTTTGTTTATCATGTTTCTGCATCCTCGTCTGCTCATGTGAAGCTATTGCTTTCGACAAATCAGATTAAATTTCCTCAGAATATGTGAATATTATGGTAATTGTGGATGAAAACGTTGCTTGAGAACATGTTGGTAATGTATGATGTTTGGTGTGACACCTGCCACTGTGGGAGATGTATAATAAAAGGGATTAAAGAGAAGTTCATATGGCAGGATGGCCAAAAATGTTCATTATATCATATCATCCTGTCTCATATTCTATAGCAAGTTGTAGTCATACTGAAACCCTAACGTTGATGAACTAGTTTCATTAGTCTGATGTTATATATCAGTTACATGGACACAGTGTGTAACTCATGTATCCTCCTGTCGTTTAGCTATGCCTCTGCCTCCTACCGTTGACTGTGATGTAAACTGCAATCAGCTGTTGCACTTTCCTTTTATTTCCCCATTTGTTTATCGATGCTCCAAATGTTACAGATAAAATAGCCAGATTAAATTGTAAAAAGAAAAAAAAACCTCTTCCACTGGCATCAGATGTTTAAAGCAGTGTGAATGTGAATGTTTGTGCTGCGTGTTGATGAAGGTTCCCTGTCTCTACATAGAAATAATCGCACCCAGTATGAGGCTTTAATACCATGTTTGCTTATTTTACATCATGTACATTGAGATGATTTATATTTCAATAAATGATTTATAAGGTAAATATCACCAAGTCCCGTTGTTTTATATTACTAGAACCCAAACAAATGTTACTGTAGTAACAGAAAATGAATAAAGAAAGATAGATAAACTGCATACTTTGTTTTCATCCATAAGATGCAGAGAAATTAAATTTGCATGGATGCTGCTCATTTTGGAAAACTGACACTTTGACATATTGATACACATGACCAAATAAATAAAAGTCTTTTCCCAACAGGGGGACTTTGTATTTTCATATCAAAGCAAACTGGCATAGAAAAACAACCAGTGATTTTTAACCACGTTAACTGTTTCGCCTTCTACAAATCAGTAGTAATAAGCTTATCTGGAATATCTGAAAAAAACAACTGAAAAAACAAAACTGCTTAGTTAACAAATGTGTTTTCATTTCTAATTAAACGCTCGCGTTTAATTACAAATAATTCGACAAACAAGCCAAAAGATCAATTTATGTAAGATATACAGTTGTCCTCAAAATTATTCATTATTCACTTCCATTAAAGAAAAGGCTAAATTCACAATAGCATTTCAAATAAAAAGAAACTAATAATAAATTCAAAAAATTCAAAAATGTAACTCAGTGAAATAACATATTCATCTTGAATTGTAGTTGAAAATAATAATTAAAAAAATAAAACAAAGCTGTCCCAGACACATTAGAGCACTTTGCTCATCAGCATACCTGTCAGCAGGTGCAGTGATTGTCTCAAAGTGTTGCTCAAAACAATTTTAGCTTCGGACCCTCATTATGCTTGTTTATTGTTTTATTTTTTGCGTGTTTAATATTTCTTTTGAACCAGAGTCATTGTCATGATTTTCTTCTTTTTTTTTCATTGATTATTACTTTTGTCAACGTTAAATCATTTTACAGACAGCTGTGTTTTTGTCTTTATTGGGAGGCTATGAATAAGTTTGAGGATGACTGTACATTTAAAGTGGGACAATATCAGATAAAGTAGCAAAATAAAAAAGCATGCAGTGTAAAGCCGCATTAAAGAGAAATGGTCCTGTGGAATCTAAGAATAAGGTCATTCTAAGCAAGGCAAGGCAAGTTTATTTGTATAGCACATTTCATGTACAGAACAATTCAAAGTGCTTTTTACTGAAGCATAGAAGCAAACTTACTTCATCTCTATACAATAGTTGCAGAGTTGTCACATTTTGTCTAAGACATGAAGTCAAATCCAGAGACATCTATGGCACAGAAACAAACATTCTTTGATCATATTCAGCACATTACTAAACTGCTCATTGTTCAGGGATGCAGTAGGTTGAAGCCTTTTTCCAGCTGACATTTGTACATTTAACAGTTCATCACACACTCTCAAAAATAGAGGTACGAGACAGGAACATTTCTGTACCTGTAGGTACATTTTTTACAAATGTTTTCTCAAAAGTACAATATTGGTCTTTATGAGGCCAGAAGTACCTATATACTATGAAAAAGGGTCCAAAGTAATATAAGGTCCAAATTTGTACCATTTCAATCCTAAGGTACCTGCAGCCTTGAAAAATGTATGTAGCTTGTACAATAACTATAAATAGTACTTCTAAACAGTAGTATAATTGTATTTACTATATAATGATTTTCATTATAATCATAGTAATAATTATATGTATAATTATTTATGTGTTTAGCCTAATTATATAATAATTATTAATTTATTATTAGCATCTTTGATTGTTGTCATAATCTCTATTTAACTGACTTTTATTCATCATTTTTAATTGGTTTAATTGTACTTTATTAGCTCATACAGCTTGATAAGGTACAAAAATGGACCATGAAGGTACAGAAATGTCTTTCAGAAAATAACACCCCCAGCGACAAGTGTTTGTACCCTTTTAAGTACAAACTGGTCCCTCTGTTTTTGAGTGTGCAGAGCTAATACAAGTACCACTGTTTTGGACTTTTCAATTAATTCAAATTTGATTTTAATTCTAATGTCAAACGATCTCCAAACTCATGTAAACGAGTTAGGGAGATTTATTTGCCATTCTTCTCCACACAGTTTCTGAAAGAGATGCGCATGCGCAATACATTCGCTTCCATGGCCCTGCTGCAGCCTACGCAGCTGAGGAGCAAAGGTGTGTTATATTTTGCATAAATTGTCTATAACAAGGTGTTTTTTGACAGAAAGAGAAATTCTGAATAAATGCATCGCAAAACAAAAAAAATAATCGTTTGAATACGTGTCTTTGAAATGTGAGACCTTCCACTCTAACAACTGCATCCCCATGCAGCCTGATAATCCTGCCTCATTATTCCAAAACCAGCCTAAAGCAGCACCACTGATGCGCTGCTGTTAGGAGTACACACCAGCTGTCACTGTCTTCAGGCTCCAGCAGAGGGAGCCAGTATCTACAAAATACCCTTTGTCACTGGCGTTAGAGACTCAGCAGGAAAAATGGGAGGAAAACATGATGTTCAGGTGTAGCTGATGACCTGAGCCTGCAGGCCTGTGGAGCCCTGTAATCCAGACATGCCCTCTGAGCTTCCACCATGTATCCTGCAGGGGTGTATCAGGGAAAAGGTGCATGCTGCCACAAAAAAGACCTGCAACAGTTATTGCAGACCTTTAATCATGTCATTTGCTAACATGTAAAAACGGAGGTTTCATTATTTTTTTAAGTAATAACTTGCATCTTGCTATTAAGGCAACGCTTTTTTCAGAATGCATCTCATCACTCCTCTTTGTTAATAACTGTGTGACATCTGCACAATTGCGCAGCATCAACATCTTCCCTATTTGTTATGCTCATCCAGTTTTGCTTGCCTGTTGTCTGTGGAGTTGATCCTGTTTGTGAAGGCTATTAATCCCAGAATGCAGATGTCCATTAAAGAAAACAGAGTCAAGATTTGTCCACAACAACAGGTGCAACTTAAGGGGGTTTGCAAAGCAGCTTTAACTGGACAGACTGGCTATTAGCAAACATAGCATGGTGCAGTATGAGCACAGTTGGTAAACAATGAGCAGCAAAGGTAAACAAGTGACAAGCATTTTGCACCTGAGGCAAAACATGAAAAGAACCTTTACATCTGGCATTCACTAACTTAATGGAGATGGGCTTTAAAAGACAGATGTAGGCTGCAGGGGCTTGCAAGTAGAACAAATAATTTCCCATTAAAGCCAACATTTCTTCTAAAAATGTCTGGATAATATTCTTCTTTTATTTTTATTTGCAAGAATATATCTGTGCCCAAAATGACAACATAGGGGGCTTTGTTCCACAGAAAAATGGAGTCCCTTGTGGCGTGCAGGGCGGTGGAAAGATCCCCCATAACGATAACAACAGTGCCATTCATTAAACATTGCCTAATATGAGATATGCATGCAAAGTTTTCTGCTCAACATACAGCAATAAAACAACGGAAAATGTGACAGAATTTCTGCAGTTATGAAAATTCAGAGTCAGAGACATAAACCTGACCAGAATGTTTCCTCATCTCCATTTATGTAGAAAAAGATCCAGCCAGTGAAACTCAAGGAAGGTACTGAAAAGAAGTTCTTTTCCAAGCAAATCCACAGGAGCTGAAACACAATAGTTAAGATAAGGATTTATAGTAAATGAACTAACAGTGTGCTAATGTGTTTCTGACTTACTGACCGTTAACATGTTTACAGCATTGGTGCTGACACTTCCTGCTGTATAATTTAGCAGTTCTTTCATCTGTGTGTGTTCACTTAAACAAAGCCGTTTGACAGCCCTCAGATATAAAGCTACTGTATAATAAAGCAGTGTAGCGTTGCATGCTGGTTTCATTCAGTTACTTTGCTCCATCTTCCAAAGCAATTTAATTTCTTTTTTACTTGGGAATGTAAAACTTAATATAGATCATCCATTTATTCTCCAACAGTCTACAAAGCTTCTAAGTGCTTCTCTATGGTCTACTTAGTCTCGAGATGTGAACCATTGCATCCGTCTTCATCATGTTGCTTGGGTCCACATGAGACCAATAAGTTGCATATTTAGCTATCATCAGTTGGGACGGTTACTTTTTCCTCTTAGTAACAAAGCACATGGACAACACTGTGCACACCCAAGCCTCCCAAAGGTGCCGCTTCTGTCTTCTCCTGACCAGAGTATAAGATGGAAATGATGCTCCTTCACATGACTTCCATTTCTTTTGGGCCAATTCCGGTAATGTTGACTTGAAAATCTGAATTTCTGAGTTAAAAGTTGGAAATTTCAACTTTAATATGCCCCAGAATTGGATTTCTGACATAGGATGTTGGAAGAACCTCACCAGCTTCAAACCTCTATATCCAATCAGGCTTCATCTGTGCATAAAAAGTGGCTGCAGTCATAAATAGTTTATTAGCACCTCTGTCAGTGAATTCCCCATAAACAGTCTGCAACCATCCAGTTCCTTCAGAGACATATTACAGATTTTATGTCAGTGAAATTACAGTTTAATGTGCTATCCTCCAAACTCAAATGGACATATAGGTCATCCATTCATATTCTTAAGCTAGACCCGTAACGGCCTCATATGGAACACCCTCTACTCTTTGAATCGGGCTTGGGTGATGCTGCAGTGAACAATGCCTTCAAAACATTGTTCATGCAAGTTAAAGACACCTTATGACACCTGTTTTTTTTTTTATTGTTGAGTAACAGGTTCATGTCAGTCATCAGTCATTTTCTGTACCGCTTATCCAATTCAGGGGGTTGCTGGAGTCTATCCCAGCTATTATGAGGCGAGAGGCAGGGTACACCCTGGACAGGTCGCCAGTCTGTCGCAGGGCCAACACAGAGAGACAGACAACCACGCACACTCACATAGGGACAATAAAGAGTGATCAGTTAACCTAACGTGCATGTCTTAGGATGGTGGGAGGAAGCCGGAGTACCTGGAGAGAACCCACGCATACACGGGGAGAACATGCAAACTCCACACAGGAAGGCCACAATTGGAATTTTTCGAACCCCCTGCCCAGACGGGAATTGAACCAGTGAACTTTTAACTGTGAGGCTGCGGTGGTAACCACCACGCCACTGTGCAGCCCATGAGTAACAGGTTGTAAAGCAAAAATACTTAAACACTTGATTCAAATGAGTCACTTCTTGGCTGGACAAAAATGTTGGTTGAGGTTGCAAAATGATCGAAGTTAGGACTAGAATACTTTCTCCTTACAACGTGACTTTTACTGTCATGGACACACTTTTCTTTATTACCCTGCATACACACCAAATGCGATTTGGACGTCAAGGGCGTCAGAATTACATGCAAAGTCAATGGCCGACGCGCGTCGAGGAGGCGTCAACAACCATGCGGCGCGTTGTGCGCAGCGCGTCTAGGTGCGTTACGCACGTTTTGCGCAGCGAGTTTTGAGATTTTGAGATTTTGAGCGTTTGACGCGTTACCCACGTCACGGGTGGCAGACACCGGAGTTGGAAAATCAATTTTTTTGGCGTCTTGACGCGGGGCATCAACCAATCAGAGCGACTCAATGTTACGACCCACACACACTTTTTTATGACAGGACGGGAAACACCCAGAAGAACCAGGGGAATCTCCTCTCTCTCTGAAGACAGAGGAGGATAAACTGTGATCTGTGTCCAGTCCCGGTGTCTGAACGGCGGTTTGATGACCTGCTGTGCCGATGGGATGTAATGGGCTGATAATGCTGCCCCACATCGGGACAGCAGGTTGTTAAACTGGGCCGGATCAGACGGCTGAAAGCGTCCCTCGCCAGCGCGCAGCTCCTGGAGTAAATGATGAAACTCATCACAGTCAGAACACCTGGAATCATCTGGTAAACCAGACTCAGAGCAGAGATGCCCGATGACGACGTTCCCTGATCACATAAAGCCGAGCCGCTCTCTCTCCTGCATCTGTCATTGTGAGGACAGACCGGTGACAGGAAAAAAAATAAGGAGGGGCTCCTCCCCAGGCGCGCTTAACGCGCCTTGGCAGGACATCCCTCACTGCGCGTCAGGGGCGTCAAGATGCTGGCAGTCTGACTTTTTAGTGACCAAGTGTCCAAATTTGGGCGTCACGCGCGATTTTGACGCCCTCTCACAAAAACTAGAGATCTCACTTTCTTCATTATTCTCACCGATTTAAAACTCTGCTCTACAAAGTGAAGGGAACACTTAAAGATGCACTCCAGAACTATTTTCCACCTATCGAAGGCTAAACTGTCATCTATCTTCATCCTGCCTGTACAGTGATTCCCTCCAGCCAATAAAAGACAGTCTTATCTTGACTCTTGTCCTGTCCCTTTCTCTTTTTTCTTTCCTCTCTTCCTCTGATAATGTTTTCTGGCATTTCTTTGCCAAAACTGCCATGATGCGCATTCAAACCACCCAGTGTATTTACATTTGTTTGCTAGCACGTGACACCGTATGCAGCCAATACTCTGCTGCCATGTCACACTGCGCCCGGATGGAAAAGTTGCTTCGTGCGGTTTCTCAGCTTCGGGGCGCCGCTGGACAGTGACGGCTCGAGAAATGCGCACAAAGAATGTTGGTGTGCCATCAAACGAGTCAGAAACACAAATTTTTAAGGTGGGAAGTAAGGAAAAGTTACTTTGTGGGTTTTTAAACAACACACTTGTGTGAAATGAACCTGTCCAGTTAGAAAGCAACGCTAACTGTGAATCAATTTTATCTGTTGTACAAATGAAACAGACAACAGGTGGAAATGAGAGGTAATAAGCAAGGCAACCCCTATAAAGATGTGGTTCTCCAGGTGGTGACCACAAACCATTGCTGTCTTCGTTGTTTCTGGCTGATGTTTTGGTAGCTTGATTTTTTTAGTGTTCTCAGCCCTGAGGAACTAGAGCAGTTCTAGAACTAGAGCTCTCGAGCTGATCTAATGCCTGCTGCACACGAGAGCTTTCTGCTGAGCTAAAAGTCATTGGAGGCCGTTTGCTCAGCAGATCGTCACCGTGTCGCCTGATTTTTGGTGAGTTTTCTGCCTCATGAGGCCTTGAGGTGAAAATCAAACACATTTGATATTTTTGGCCTCTTGAGGCAAAACATATCAAACGCATTTTGACACGCAAATGCATGTCAAAATGCGTCTGCGGACGCGCTTTGATTGGTCGCTAGAACTGCTGCCATCAGCAGACAGCTCAAGATGAGAGGCAAAAACATGTTTGATTTTCACCTCAAGGCCTCATGAAGCAGAAAACTCACCAAAAATCAGGCGCACACGGCAACAATCTGCTGAGCAAACGGCCTCCAATGACTTTTAGCTCAGCAATAAGCTCTGTGTGCGGCAGGCATACAGATGTGGGCATGAAAAAGTTCTCCTTTCAGCCGACTGCTAGCCACCTACCAGCCACATGTTTGCTAATTCAATCGCACAGAGAAACACCTTTGTGCCCAGGGGAAACGATTTCAGAGCATAAATGAATACCCAGAACAAGGATGTTTCCACACGCCAAGTTTGGACACCGTACGTGATGCCGTATTTGCGGGACAAGTCGTTCAGCCAGTGATAGTGCAGTAGTGGTGCACTAATAGTGCACCACTACTATTAGTGAAAAAGTTTATTTTAGTTTAGTTCTATTATGAAAAAGGACAAACTTTTTCATGCCCAGATCTGTAAGACGGCATGTCAATGTGAGCTGTGGCACGAAGGTTTGCTGTGTCGAAGTACAGTGTCCAGAGCATGAAGGAGATACCAGGAGACAGGCCAGTACACCAGGAGACATGGAGGAGGCTGTAGGAGGGTAACAAACCAGCAGTAAGACCGCTACCTCTTCCTCTGTGCAAGAAGGAGCAGAGGAGCGACATGACCTCCAGCAGATATTAATGTGCATGTTTCTGCTCAAACTGTCAGATACAGACTCCATGAGATGGTATGAGGGCCCCACATCCACAAGTTGGGCCTGTTCTTACAGCACAACACCATGCAGGGTGATTGGCTGCCAGAGAACACCAGTATTGGCTGTTGGTGCTCTGCTTCAGATAAGAGCAGGTTGACACTCAGCACATGTGACAGACGTGACGGGGTCTGGAGACACCGTGGAGAACGTTCTGCTGCAGCAACATCCTCCAGTAGGACTGGTCTGGTGGTAGGTTAGTAATGGTGTGGGGAGGCTGCACAGCCCTCCATGTGCTAGCCAGAGGTACCCTGACTGCCATCAGGTACCGGGATGAGATCCTCAGACCCGTTGTGAGACCATGCTGGTGCTGGACCCTGGGTTCCTTCTGATGGGTGACGATGCCAGGGCTCATGTGGCTAAAGTGTGTCAAACGTTCCTCCATGACGAAGGTGCTGGACCGGCCTGCCCGTTCCCCGGACCTGCAGCTGAGCACATCTGACACATCATGTTTAATTCCATCCACCAACGCCACGTTGCATCACAGACTGTCCAGGAGTTGACTGATGCTTTAATCCAAGTCTGATCCGCTGCATCCTCAGAAGCATGTCCAGGCATTGTAGGGAGGTCCTGCAGGCATGTGGAGGCCACACACCCTTACCGAGCCTCATCAGGACTTCTCTTGAGGAATTTTCCCTGATTTTCCACCACGCCACCATGCGGCTCCCCAATCAATACATTCAGGTGTTTATTGTACTGTAGCTCCCCTACATGTTTCACAAGTGCTTTCATACTTGACTAAATATTAGGGCTGTCATTTTAATGAATTAATTAGATTAATTAACTACACTGCAGATAAATGCATTAAAAAAAAAAAATCTCAGTTAATTCAGAGTGCCAGTTCAATGCACGAGCATTTAAAATTTGGCCCACTGAATGACCCGGGCTGTGGTAATGCACCTACATTAAAGCTGTTTGCCAGCTGCCAATAAACACCATAAAAAGAAGAAGACGAAGATTTACTTTGTTTGCTCCAGAGTAAATCCTGGGACTATGATAGAACAGCAAAGCCATTCACTATTAAGATACAGTATACTGTATATATATATATATATATAAAGTCAGCTGTCAGTAAAGTAAGTTGAAATTGTCAAAAGTAATAATAAATAAAAATTCTCTGAAAATCATGACATTGATTTTGAATTGTGGTTTACCTGAAACATTAAAAACAAACACACTAAAAAATAAAAAGTAGGGCTGTCAGTTTAATGCATTGATTAGATTAATTAATTACACTGCAAATTAATGCATTTGAAAAATAATCTCAATTAATTCAGAGTGCCAATTCAATGCAGGAGCATTTTGAATTTGGCCCACTTGGCCCTAACCTAACCCTAATCGGGGCAGTGGGTGGCTGTAATGCAAGCTGTTTGCCAACCGCCAATAAGCAGAAGAAAGAAGAAGAAAAAGAAGACGTGTCAATTAGTCACTGTACAGAACTTCATAGGCTGTGTTGGAGCAGGGTTGCATGGAGGACTGCGGCCCTTGAGGACCATTGTTCCCCACAACTGCTTTAGCAGATATGAGATTAAAATGTGATTAATTAGATGAATACGAATCCTGTAAATAATTACATACATTTTTTAAATCGCCTGACAGCCCAACTAAGTAGGATTCTCAAATGCCTCCTTCAACGAGCTCTAAAACAGGAGGGATGTGTGATTTCGCAGAGCATTTGTAGCCATGGGATGCTTTCAACCACAGGACATGATTCAGATCCCTACTTCACTTCCAGGTTTCATTCATTTAATAAGTCAACAGTTGGCCGTGCCTTCAGCACTTCCTGAGAAACTGATTTTAAAAGAACCACCAGCACACTAACAACATGAAAATGACTTCCAGGAAAATGCATCAACTTATCATTTCATCAGATAAATTGAAAAAAAAAAGAAGAAAGAGATCATTTGAACACAGAGGTGTTTTGAGGAAGGTGGCCATCATCTCTATTAGCCTCATATCTGACACAGAATGGCTATGCAAATCATTTCTACATTCTCCGGCTGTGAGCGAAACAAGTTTACGGTTCATATAAGGACAATTCAAAGAACTTTAAATGAAAGAAAATTATTCCTCAACATCACTCTTTGTCTGATTCAGATGTTCAGAAACTGCAACATTTTAAAAAGATTGATATAAATTACAACACAAATGACCAAAAACCCTGGTGTATGCAGAAAATGCACATTCTGAATGTTTGAAAGCCTCACTGTGCCATTTACTATGCAAAGACACACACATACACTAAAATGAAATGTTTAGCCTCAAAAAAACAAAAACAACAACAAAAAATCAACGCAACAGTTTCCGTTAGTTTTTCTTAGTTACGACAGCTTAATTTGAAATTGCATTGAACCAAACAACAATACTACATTGTATTAATTAGCTTTTCCTCTTTATTTAAAGATTATCTTAAAGGGGAAGTTCAGGATTTTTGACATAGTGTCTCATTTACAAGTGAGCCAGCGTCCTACTTATCACTGAAGACAGTTTCAACATATTTCATCCCGTTATTTTAGATCCAGGAGGTCGCCGATGCTAATGCTAGTGTGAGTCAATAGGAATCTGCTAGCCTGTCATTAATAACAATCTCATCCACTCCACAGAACATCCGAGGAAAATCAGCAAGCCTATCTGTGAAAATGCCGTGTTAAACTACACTCACAGAAATGATTCTTGCTCGTATTAAGTATTAATCATTATTTTCATTTAAAAGTTACTGAAATATGCAAGAATGTCAAGTTTATTTACTCGTTTTACATAATTCTAATGTAAACATTTTAAGTTTATAGCAAATGTGAACTACTTGAGTAGACTTTATTTAATTAGATTATAGTTTTCTGAAACATAAAATTATCCGCTAGATGGCAGTAATGCGCAAGTACAACATCAAGGCTGCCTGATCTCAAAACAAGAAGAAGAGACTGCGCATGTGCTGACTGCTGCAAAGCTAACTGACTGCTCGGTGCCTGCGCGGGAGGAATTTAAAAAGTTCAAGGTAAGTCCGACTTATTTTGTTTTTACAAACTGTCGTTTTTCAGAGAAAAATGTTTTATTACATCAACATCAATGTCTCATATGTTGACAAAATCCGATTTGAAAAACTTATTAAAAATCGTCTTACTTCTATTTTTCTTCTATTTTTCTTACTAGCTAGCTTTTGCTGCATTTCTTTCCTTTCTTTGCTAGGTTTTTCTCTTTTCTGACAAGTTTTAATTAGCAGCATTTCTTACAGCATATAAAAAGTTGCTAAATATGCACTGCTACCCCATTAACGGTCATAACAACAACGTCCTCCCTCTGTTTAAAAGCAGAGTGAAGCAGTGAAGGATAAACCCTCAAAGATAAAGTTATTGAACTTTGCTTGCTGATATGCATACACACACACACACACATATATATATATATATATATATATACACACACGTGTGTATAATAACAATGAAGAGTAGAAAATTATATACCGGCAGTGGGTTGCTCAGTATATTTGTACTGTTGGAATTGTGTAGGGAAACATTAAAAAAGAGATGACCATTTTAGTTTTTTAATGTCTTCTACTAAGTTCTGACTGAAGTTAAGTCAATTCACATCAATTCAATTCACATAAATGTGATTTAACTTGTTTTTGACAGACACTGACTTTCATTTATCTCCTCCATTTTCCAGGTGCAGCAACATGATGTTTAATCAACACAATAGTTTTCACTTTGTTGGAGCTGCTGCTAAAGTTCAGGTAAGTACGTGTGATGCATTAACAGTCTGGCTTGATCAACTGTCTTCAGTTATATGTGAAATTAAATCTCTGTTTTCTTATTCTTTTGGTTCACCATGCAGACGGACAGGGTTGTGTGAAGTGTGTTGCAGTTCTGTTGAAGGTAAGAGTCATACTATTTACAAAAACAAACATGGTTCACACATTTTGGACAATTTCAGACGTGAATGCCTGTATTGCCTGTGCACATATGTCTGAAGGAATATTCTCAGACCTTTATGTCACATTCCCAAAACTCACATATGTTTAAAGGGATGAGAGTTATCTCCTTTTAGTACCACTTTTGGACATGTAACATGTTTTTGAATTATTGCAATAACTTGAGCGATGCAAATGTAAATGAGCATTCGGTGACATGAAACTAAATTTTAAAGAATGTGCATTTGACACCAACGATTACTACACATTTCACACTAATAAAAACAGAATCTAATTTCCATACTGTATGTTTGATAACTTTTAAAATGGATATTTGTGCTATGAATCACACGACTTGGTGCTTCTGTTGCCTCTTGTTATGATGCCACAGCTGTCGAGTCTGAACTTAAACAGTTACATTGAAAACATGAATGTTTTCATAATTGAAGTCTCATCTGTATCTTGTTTTCTTTTTGTAGATGAAAGCAGAATTTGTACATGTACCAACTTTGCTACTTGAAACAATGTTCCTGGGACAGCTTGGTGGAGACCCAGCTAACTTAAAGGTCCTTGGTGTGAGAGGAGGATCTGCTGGAAGGAAGATTATATTTCTGATGGCTTCAAGAGCTAAGGCAAGTCCATTTCACTGCTGCATAGTTTGGTTAAGAAAGATGTTGTACTTCACTATTTTAAACACAATTTTCATTCTTAGAAACTGATTTTTGTTATTTACAGCATTTAATTACAGTCTTTACATAAGATTTCCTGCAAGCAGACAAATTGTGTTGAGTTTGGTACATTAGAAATCTCATCTGTTCAAATGCAGGATACACTGCAGAACAGCATGCCGTCAAGAGTCACCATTGAAGAGGATGAGAAATAAAGTCCTGAATAACAGCCACTGATTTCACATGCTCTTGTTTGTAGAGTGAAGACACCTAAGTGATGAGGGACTGTCCTCAAGTCTGAAACGACAACACTTCTTCAAGTACATGGTCAGTATTCACATTTTACTCTACACTTAGTCTCAGACTCGTGTTTTTGTGGTGCAACAGAACGTTTGTTTCTCAACTCCAGAATATGAACAGTCAGGAAGCTGAGGACCAGACAGACCTCCAGGGGGCTTCATGTGATTCACGCAGTGGTGTCGATGAAGAAGAGCCGATGGATGTCAGAGTGGTGATGAAGGTAGAGGACCTGCAGCACAGCCTCAGACGTATTTCCTTTGCACATGCAAGACTTTGAGAACTGATCTGCGCTCAGTTTGTGGACTGTGAAAAGAAACTTGAGTCGCATTTAAGTTCCTCAAGAAAGTGCCGATGATCTTGGATGTTGAGGAGCTGCGCCCAAAGATCAAGATGCTTCAGTTTGCTCACAAGTTACAGCTGAACTGTTCAGGCGGAGGAACTATTAAGAACCACGTTCTGCTTAATGGATTTGGTCTTTTGGTGGCCGAGCAAAAAAAGCGCAAAGACTGGAGAAACGCACAAAACCCAGACGGAGACGTCTGACAGCCGTGGTCCCTGCTGTAGGACTGCATGGCCTCGGCTGCTTTCACAAACTGACTGGTTGAATCCAAATGTTCTGTTAAAAAAACCTGTTGTATGTATTTCTGTGATGTTGTCATCAAAATAACATTGCAATGTCAATAGCTCAATGGGTATATTAATGTTGGAAAAAAGTACAGTTATCAGGGCTGATTTGGTGTCATTATGTAAGAAATTCCTGAATGTGAAAATGTTAAATGTCATAATGCCTTTCAACGCCATAGATTTCAATTAGGAGTATTACTTTACGTGATACAGGACCGGGATATTTATTTGGAAAGCTCATCAGAGGCTAGTTTAGGAGGCTTTGCTCCTTTTTGCAGCCACTCCCTAAACTTTTTATTCACTGACATCCTTTTATAAGTTAATGCTGTCAACATGTTCAAACTAATTCTACAAAGTCAGGTTTTAGGAGGTCATTCGTTTCAACTGTCAGAGAAGAAACTGTTAAAGAAATATGCTAACCTGTCTTGAACTACAGAATTTACAACATTTTTTTAATTGCATTTAAATCTGTGCCGCATCAATGTGGTGTTAAGATTGATACATTTATTTGATGAAACTGTTAATCCGGGTACCTGACCTTTGAAATCTTTCAATGTTCTGGAGAAATGTTTAACTCTATCTTTAAGATTTATGTTATTTTATTACATGACAAATTTCCATTTACTTTTTTTAGATAATTTTAGCACAAATCTACCAAATAAACCTTATGTAATTCGCATTCATTTGTGTAATAAAGTCTATTTAGTTAAAATACATAATCCTTTGGTTTATGCATTTAGTATTAATAAAGAATAATTAAATCAAATGAATGATGATGAGAGTATTTACTTTAAATACATAAAGTATATTGTTTGAATTGCATAATATATATGGATATCCTGAGGATTATGCAATTCAAATAAATAGGCTTCATTACACTTATGAATATGTGTCATTTAAGGTTTATTTGGTAGGTTTGTGTTAAAATTATCTAAAAAAAGTAAATGGAAATTTGTCATGTAATAAAATTACATAAATCTTCAAAAATAGGGTTAAATATTTCTGTGAGTAAACTCGTGTGTTAAACAAGTAAAACTAGCCTTGTATGACAAATTTTGTGTTACATATAGGAACTAGTTTCTTACCAGCTGTGGAATGATGTACTTTGCCTGTTACTACTTTTGTCTGTGTATTCTGGTTCATAGAGATATGGTGACAGTTAGTTTGGTGACAGTTAGCCTTTCAGACATGGCTGAGTTTTGACTGTATATTTGTGTAATCAAATTCCTTCATGCACATAGCAGCAGATGACATCACTCCACTGCCAAATACAGGACGTAAAACTTTGTAAAGTGTCTCAGCAGCAGCAATCAAAATGCAACGAAATGCAGGTTAGTTTTATTTGTAACATCATTCTATTAACACGGCATTTACACAGATAGTCTTAAGTTATAAATGATTTACCTCAGATGTTCTGTGGAGTGGTTAAGATTGTTATTAATGACAGGCTAGCAGATTCCTATTGACTTACACTAGCATTAGCATAAGCGACCTCCTGGAACTAGAATAACGGGATGAAATATGTTGAAACTGTCTTCAGAGATAAGTAGTATCCTGGCTCACTCCAAAATGAGACCCTATGTCAAAAATCCTGAACTTGCCCTTTAAGTACTGCTTACATAATAACTGTTATGATAAACACAAGTTTTTAAGTTGGTAACTCAAAAAAATATTTTAAGACAACTGACTTTACCATATTATTCTTTAAGTTTAGCTAGTTGTACAGACTAATCCGACCAGTGTTTTGTGTGTTGCGCCATCTTGCAGCGCCACCATTGCAATGGGAACAAGTCCCAAGAAATACCCAGAAAATGATATTCATACCCAGAAAACAACAAAGTATGCATGAGGAGTGAAAGAATAATGGACCTACTGTAAAGTGCTTTGAGTGCCTTGAAAAGCGCTATAGAAATCTAATCCATTATTATTATTATTATTATAAAAACACAATTTGAGAAAATCTGAACTCACAGGACAATAGTACTCATTTGTTTGTTCATTCTACTTAAAGCATTGATAAAATCAAGGAGTTTTACTGCAGATAATGTCTTATATAAGGACTGCCCCGTCGCTGCCATGATACTGGATGTACACCGAAGGGTGACTCAACACAATATCTTTCAACAGAGTCAAAGTGATGCAGAAATTTTACCAGAGAACAAATGTACGTATATACTCCTAGAAATAAGGTCCAGGTCAGAGTAAATCCAGAGTCTGTGATAGGACAGCTACACATATCATAAGAAGGATATGCTGCCTCCATCCTTAACATCCTTAATCTCTGAAAATGGTGAGTTTATCTCCTTGAACGGTCCTTCACATTCATCGAGCCAACTTTAACTTCCAAACTGAACAGAATTTCTCAACAACTCTCTGAATGTGAACACAACAAAGGCAGTAAAGCACATAACTGAACTTTATAGGATAAAGATCATAAAAAGGTAATTTCCTGTTGAATTTGCTTTTCCCATGAGCCTTTGTGGTCCAGATAAGTTGAGGTTTGGAAAATAGCCCCACCCCCTCTGTTGTTCATCCATGCCAAAGCAACTTAATGAATTTACTTTGAGTGAAAGGATAAATTTATGTCAGATTACAGAGAGTGGGGTTTTTAAGCTGATTTGACTAAAAAAAAATAAGATTTCAAATCAAATCAAAACTTTATTTATAAAGCGCTTTTCCTGCCAAAGGCAACCCAAAGTGCTTTTCATGACAATAAAAACAAATGCAAATTAAAATAAAAAGAAGCCTTCACACACCCAAGCACAGACCACAGCACACATAACTATAAAAATTTGCACAAGTAAAATGACTAAAATGAAATCAAATCAAAAAGCTAAGTTAAAAAGGTAGGTCTTGAGCCTCTTCTTAAAAACATCAACAGTCTCTGCAGCCCTGAGGTTCTCTATGGCTGGTCCACAGACGAGGACCGTAGTGATGGAACGCGGCTTCACTGTGAGTTTTAGTTCTCACCTGGGGAACAATTAAAATGCCGGTACCAGAGGACCTCAGGGTCCACGAGGGTTCATACTTTAAAAGCACGTCAGATGAAAAAGAAGGCCCAAGACCATTAAGACATTTATAAACCACTGAAAGAACCTTAAAATCAATCCTGAAATGCACAGGGAGCCAATGCAGTGATTTCAAAACTGGTGTAATGTGTTCCCTTTGGCCCTTGTCAGAACTCTTGCTGTTCAGTTGTGCAGTAACTGTAAGCTAGAAACAGACTTTTTAGGAAGTCCAGAGAGCAGGGCATTATAGTTGTCTAGTCTACTAGAAATAAAAGTATGCATCAGCACCTGGCACGAGAGAGAAATGGGCGCACTCTGGCGATATTTTTAAGATGATAAAATCTTGTCTTTGTGACATTTCTGATATGTGGAATAAAATTCAGCTCACAGTCATAAATGACACCCAAGTTTCTCAACACTGAGAAAGATTAAAATTCAGTAGTTTTGGTGATAAGATCTCTCTCTTGTCTTCAGGACCGATGATTAAAACTTCAGTCTTGTCCTGGTTGAGCTGTAAGAAGTTCTCTGCCATCCATGACTTTGTATCTAAAATACAGTTTAAAAGGGTGTTAACTGGCTCCAGGTCATCAGGAGACACGGCGATGTAAAGCTGGGTATAATCAGCATATCTGTGAAAATCAATGCCATGTCTCCTGATGACATCCCCAAGTGGCAACATGTACAGGTTAAAACGTACTGGGCCTAAAACTGAACCTTGGGGAACCCCTATACTTCATTTTATGGATTTCTGAGGAGAATGTATCCATACTTACAAAAAACTGTCGCTCTGTGAAATAGGAGTAAAACCATTTAAGAACAGTACCTGAGAGGCCCACCAAACTTCTCAGTCTGTTTAATAAAATCTGGTGGTCTACTGTGTCAAATGCAGCACTAAGACCCTGTAGAATGAGGCCAGAAAGTGTTTTTAGAGTCCAAGTTGCATCTAAGGTTGTTGATAATCTTTAAAGGTGCCATGACACCAAATTTCACTTTTCTGGGGTTTTGGGTGTATAATATGATCTGTTGTGCACTGATGAGGCCATGTGAATGTCCAGAGTGAGAATCAAAGTTCCTGTTTATGGTCTGTCAGCTTTGTCTCTCTGCTCAGAAACAGTTGAATCAGACAGCAGGCTATCATTCTACGTAGTTCTATCATTCTACGTAATTTAATTGCTCCAATAAGAGCACACTATCAAGTAAACATAATTGAATAAAAACAACTTTTTCTATAATTTTACTTAAAAATGGTAAGTTGGACACAGGTCTGTAATTATCAAAGATGTTAGGATCTAAATTGCTCTTCTTCAGAAGGGGCCTCACCACCGCTGTTGTACAGGCAGATGGGAAGACACCCGTCTCAAGAGAGCAATTTACAACGCTTAAAAGCTCTGACTAAAAAAAAAACATAAAATGTCTTTAAAAGTGATGTGGGAATGGAGTCTAAAAGGCCAGTTGTTGGGTTTAGCTGGGAGAAAACTCGACCAAGCATCTTCCCATCAACCAGGACAAAACTCTCCAATAATTCAACATTTAATCCCCAAACCAAAATAATTAAGTTAGATCAATGTAAATTAGTCTTTAATATCAACTACAGCCAGATACTCTTTTTAGAGCGCAGGCTTCATGTAAATATATCTGTGGTTAATGTTAAGCAAATCCAGCCAACAACATAGTCTAATCACTGCTCCATAACATGAGTAGATAACCATCTTCGTGAGGGAAGCCAAACAAAGATGCACATTATTGACTGCGTCAGTAGATCTTTATTTATCAACTCATCCAGGATGATGCTAAAACACTTCACACTATTTTCTTTATTCCCCAGGCAAATTTACAAAGCTTTTCCGAACTAGAGACGCCCTGCAGCAGTCTCTGTCAAGAGGTGTCAAAGGGCGCTAACATACTTTCAACACACAAAACTGCCGGACAAGTTAATGTGTAGCAAGCACTCATGTGACCAGGATCCTGCCTGACTTTACCTTTCCAGAGGAACAATTCTGTTCTTTGAGCTGCTGGTGTAGGCTAAAATAGTTCGCATGTTGTCGTAAACAAGGCACATGATCGTATGCTTTAAGAACCAAACTGACAGATTTGATTTAAAATGACAAATAAAAATCTCTTTGAACAATAAGGAAAGATGCAGCGAGACTTTAGCAGATCATAAGTCATGAAAGAGATTGAGGGAAATTTGATTGTGTAATGTTTTACTTTACAAGAGTGAGAGGGAATCTGATTTTGATATATTTGGCTGCACGAGTGAGTGTGAGACAATTAGATTAGCAATCTCTTTGGTTTGTTTGATATGTAACATCAGTCTCCTTCGTGAAACTCGACGCCTTGTTGCTGTCGGCATGGTCTCCATCCACTGCTCCTCAGGGAGAACAGGTCCAGGAGCAGTTCAAGGTTTGCACATATGTGCTTTAAAGCGCATTTGCCCGTTGGCCGCAACGTGTCCTCCAGCCTGGTGTCTCATTTCAAGCTTGCTGCCCTGCATTTGCTTCCCAGGCTTTTTATTTAACGGGGGGGGGGGGGGGAATCATGTCCAGATTAAAACACCATCACTGAAAGGGAAACTGATATTGATTTGTCCCTCTAGGACAGGAAAATAAACAGCAGTCATATAACAAAACAGTACTTTTAGCCTACCCTCCTGACAGACCCCCCACACATATGCAACACATATATGCTATACAAACCAAAAAGCCATTGATCTCAGTCTCAAATTTATAGTTGTAATCACATAGGCCTTGTTGTTGGGAACTAGCTGCAGGTCAGGAAAACATGCTCACTCATGACTATGAGCAGAGTTTGCTCTCAGGAATCATATGAGTCCGCTCCAGGCTGGGATAGTACAGGACTCCAAACAGCACTTTTAAGATTTCCTTTTATATTTATTCCTTTAAGTTACCAAGACAACTTTTGTTTAGTCACATTTTGCTTCTTGACTACTAAGCACAAGGCTATCAGTTCAAATAAATGAGATGTTTCATTAAGTAGATATTAGACGTTGTTATCTCTCAGGTTCAATAAAGTTCAACATACACTCAGTGAATCAGGGTCGAGCTTGTTTTGATGTTGTTCAGGATAATATTTCACCGCTTCAAGCTGAACAACCTGTGATTCACAATCTCAAGATTTAATATTGGGATTTTTTAAAGCTTTTTTTTTAAGCTTTTTTTTTTTTTTAGATTTGGTAACTGCGGTGAAAAAGTAACTCATTCCATCTGTCATCAGTCAATTGCAGTCATAGTTTTTAATGTGATATAACTCAAATTGCCTCTCAGGGGTGATAAAGGTAACTTGAGCCTTGAAATTTAATGCCTTTATTTGTTTTCACTGGATTGATTTTATTTCTCTTTTCACCTGCCTTTTTTAAACATATAGTCAAATTAATTTTGGAAAATTGTCATGAAAGATTTATTTCTTTAATTAGAAGAAAAAGTCTGCATGTGGAGGCTGGAAGAGCTGGGCGGAGGCTGAGGTTCCCTGCACTATCAGCTTCTGTTGGGAACGTTGCATTAAAGCAGTTCCAGAAAGGAATTTTCCTACAGTGTAACAATAATAATTAACCACATAAAGATAGTCTAATTTTTTTTCCTTTGCCACCTCAGCGTGACGGTGGATGTACAGTATAATTAAACACACCTCTCGTGTTGCCAAGCTGCCTGACATTATTGACATTACTAGCTGAGTGATGGTTTTGGATTCTTTCTGAGTGACTGAACTCAAATGGGAGATGTCACTGACAAGGAAAAACGGCAAATCCTTTCGTGTTTTATGTGAAATACACAACTTTCACACTAGAGACTGCTGTTTCTGGCTCATCTGTTAAAATAAGTCATACTTTATCAGTACCATAAGGGAAATTCAGTTAGTGTCTTTTTCACCTGCTAACCTGAACCTAAACAGCATGGATCATTGCTTTGAATGAAACCGTTTTTTACAGTATTAATGCAATTAGGGTAGCTTAACTCAATTAAATGAGAAGTAATTTATTAATCCCCTCAGAGATATTTCACAATTGTATTATTATTATTAATGTGTGAATGCTGTTAAGCATTCACACATTTGTTTTCCTGTTTACCCGTTTCTCTTTATTCCTGGGTACTGTATTATTATTATTATTATTATTATTATTATTATTATTATTATTATTATTATTATTATGCCACATTAAAGTTTCAATACTTCTACTATTTTCAACCTTGATTTTAGTTCAGGCTTCCACAAGCTCTCTTCAGCCATTTATTCCTATTGTGAGCTCACTACAGGGGTTTTGAAATCATTTAAAAATATTTCAAGCTATTTTTGACCATTTCAACACAGATTCAGCTATTATTCAACTTTTTTATCCATCTTCAGCTGATTCAGCGTTACAGGTCAGCGTCTTCAGCATTCATACCAGTTGTTAAGCAGTGGGATGATGTTCTAGTTATTATTATTATTGATAAACTAATAATGATGACAAATAAGCAGTCTTGTTCCGGAGGCTGATGGAGTGGTCTTTTATATCTTTCGGTCTTGCAGACAGCGGATCTGATGAAGCCTCTTACTTAACAAGCTCTGTTGTTTCTTCAGTGTTGTGTAGAGGATGAGAAGAAGACGACTGGAGTGTTACAGCAGGGAAAAAAAAGTATTAAACACGTCAACATTTTTTCTCAGAAAGTATATTTCTAGTAGAGCTATTGACATGAAATTTTCACCAGATGTCGGCAACAACCCAAGTAATACACACATACAAAGAAAACCTAACATTTATGTCCATAAATGAAGTTATGTGTAATATAGTGAAATGATACAGAGAATAAGTATTGGATATGCTTACTGAAATTTATTTAATACTTAGTACAAAAACCTTGTTGGTGATTCCAGCCTCCAGACGCCTCCTGTATGGAGAAACCAGTGGAAGATGTTGCTCAGGTGTGATTTTGGTCCATTCTTCCACACAAACTGCCTTCAAATCTTCAAGGTTATGAGTCTCTTTTGTTAACTTGGATCTTCAGTTCTTTCCAAAGATTTCCAATTGGATTCAAGTGGGGTGATAGACTGGGCTGTTCTAGCAGCTTTATGACCATGCCGTGTTCTTTCCACTTCCGGATGATGGTCCCAATGGTGCTCACTGGAGCTTTCAGAAGTTTAGAAATGCACCTGGAACCAATGCCTTCAGTGTGTTTTCAATAATAAGGTTGCGTAGGTCTTTAGACAGCTCTTTGCTTTTACCCATCATGCAATGCTTCTTGTCTGACACCTTGGTGATGAGAAACCTTTTTAAAGGCATCAATCAGGACTAAACCAGCTGATATTATTTTTCTCTGATAGGGGACAGGATTACTTTCTAAATACTGACAGACTCCAGCTGCTTTCTTGGCTTTACATGTCTTTTGCCCTCCATTTCTTTACGTGTTCTATACTTATTCCCTGTGTCATTTCACTTTATTACAAATAACTTAATTCATGAACATAAATGTTAAGATTTCTTTGTATGTGTGCATTACTTGGGTTGTTACCAACATCTAGTGAAAATTCCATGTCAGTAGCTCTGCTAGAAATGTATTTTTTGAGAAATTGTCGTGTTCAATATTTTTTTCTCCCACTGTACGTATCTGATGATCTTATGGCCTTGTTACATTAAGATTTAAGTTGTTGCTCTACATTGCAGGATTCATTAAGTTATTTACTATAAAGTTATTTACTGTATTCATTTACTGCTTAACTTCATTTGTTCATGTGTTCATGCTGAAGTATAGATATCCGTGTTTCTTCCTTCGGTCGTGTGCCATGACTGTGACTGCCGTGCACTGACAATAGATTGTAAAGGAATTTATGAGTCTAAGGACCTGACACTTTATGATACAAATGAGTCAGTGCTATGGTAGACTTATATGGTGGTGGGATGGACCCCTGCTTATAAGCTTTCAGCTTCAAAAGGAGTCCTTTTTTTACAATATATTGTTGAAATGAAATAATACCCAACTGTATGTGATATTAATTTTGTGTAAATAAATCAAATCAGAAATCCTCCAGCAGCTCCAGTTATCCCCAGCACAAAACCAACCTTCTTCTTTTATTTTTCATTTTCATTTCCCTTTTAAGGGTTTTTTCAACACAAGAATATTCACATATGACACCATTACATCATTAAATACAGTATCTCCATATGCGACAAATAAAAGGTGGTTGTGGAGGGATCCTCAGCTTCTCACATAATAAAGCAGCTGAATAGTATTAAAGGCACTTGAGAAATCAAAGAACATGACCCTCAAAGTGCTGCCTGACTGGTCCAGATGAAAGTGGGCTCTCTGAAGCAGGAAGATGATGGCATCTTCAACCTCAAGAACATCACCATATGCAAACTAATGGGTCCTGAGAGGTGTTGACTTGCTTGTTGAGGTGAGCCAGTAAGAGTCTTTCCAAGACTTTCATGATGTGAGATGTCAGGGCAACTGGTCTGTAGTCATCTGGTTCCGCTGGTTGTGGTTTTAAGGGACTGGAACAAGACAGGATGTTTTCCACAGCACAGGAACTCTGTTCTGTCTCAGGCTGGTGTTAAAAAGGTGTTGGAGAATCGGACATAGTTGTTCTGAGCAGGTCTACAGAACTCTGGGACTGACACCATCTGGACCTGCAGCCTTGTTCCGGTTCAGTTTCTCTAGATGTTTCTTTACCTGACTGCAGGAGACGTGTGAAGGGAGATGAGGATGTGTTGGTCCATGAATAAGTCTCAAGCTGCTTTCCCACTGAAATTAGCGGGTTCACGAGGTTTTTCAAACGTGCGTCGACCTGCTCATAATTGCCATTTGGCTCTTTTTCCATTGAGAAAAAAAGCCGGATCTGATCACCTACCAGCCAGCTGAATGGCCTCTATCCCCACCACTGCGTGTCTGGTGACGGCATCACGCTGGGTTAGCATTGATGATTAGCAATGTGAGTTTGAGGCTGAAGCAGAGTTGTTTTGGTGCTTTATATGATATGCGGCTGGTGCAATGTCACAATGTAGCCACGTACAGCCCAAAGTTATCACGTAAATTCGCGGGTCAACCCGAGTCTGGTGTTCCCACTGCGTGCCGATCGGAGCCACGCTGTTTGAAGGCAATTTTAACCTGCATCGCTTGCAGAGTCATTTGATGCGGGTCGACATGAGTCGGTGAACTTTTCCCACTGCCACTAGAAGTCGATTGTTCAAAGGTTTAAATGGGTTTTTTGGCCAGTGGGAAAGGGGTATATGTCCAAATAAGTGCAGGAATCAGACACGTTTGAGACCTGTATTAAATATGAGTGTTTTGCTTTGTTAACCAACATTGCTTTGACACACCTTGACGTGAAACTTCTCTCTGCCAACTCTGATTCTTCTCTGTCCCTGAGCCACAGATAATGAATGAACTGGCTGTTGCTGACTATTGCCTTCAAATGCCAGAAAGATAGCATTGTTGACACACAAGCATCTTGGACACTCTGCACAGAGTCATAATTGTCTTTGGTTTATTTATTTCTTTTATACCCAACCTCTTCCTTATTTCCATTTTATTGCCTTCAGTCTGGAACACTGCACCTCCTGTTGCTTCCTGGTGGGTTGACCTGGATACAACAATATTTACTTTAAGCAATTGTATGTGTGGCTCGTTTTTTAGTGCTTGTTTTTTTGCACAAAAATGTTTTTGTGTCTTGCAGTTTCTTTAGTGCATATCTTTGCACTGGTATGTGGAGTGACTGTGGATTAATCTGCACTTGCATGCTACCAAGCCACTGTAGTAGTCATGTGCTTTCTGACTCGCAGCCTTGGCCTGGGGATGATACCCCTTCATTCATGTGATCTGTGACAGTGGGCTGTATTGGTGCTCTGCGGGAGCCTCGGGCACCAGTGGGGTAGACATACTCTTTTCATTTGCCAGACTGACAGAAATAAACTCTCTGAAGTCACCAAAGTGCATCTGTCTCTACAACATTTACAAATGACAACCATGGGTCTGGCTAAATTCACCTATTTGTCATGTTTACCATCTCTTATTTAAACTGATTCTTTATTCTTTTATTCACTTTTTTTTTTTTAACTTGTAGTACTCTGGCAAATATTCAGCTGCAGCTTCAGTTGTTCATGGTTACAAGTCTCATCTTAGGCCTGGCGAAAAAAAGAGAAAAAAAAATTGAGAGCAGGATAGCACTAATGTGATGTTCAATTCCCATTGTTCACAACAGCATGATATTTCCTTTCTTCTTTATTTTCCACCTCAGGAACCATTATTATGGGGGTCCTTTCTTTGCCCGCTTCTGCTCAACAGCAGGAACACAAATGTAAGCTGGAAGACGGACCCTGGTAAAGAAAGAGAACTTGAGAAATAAATCTTTATGTGGAGACTGCAGAGGTGAATATTTCTATTAGTCAAGCTGTTTTATTTCTCTCTCTCTCATTTTTATCCAAAATCTTTTAAACTTAAAGAGTTGTTGACATGACCCTCATGTTATTTTGCAATACAACAAGACAAAAGTGAAGGTTTAAGTCAATCAGATGTGTAATATTGATGTTTAATAGAGTGTGTGTGTGGGTGGGGGGGGGGGGGGGGGCTTGCACTTAATCCCGGGGACGGCATGGGGCTAGGGGTGGGCTGAGGGGAGGGCTGATCCGCAGACTTGATGATTCGGCGGGCCGCTGGCCCCGGGGGCGTCTGGGTTGCTGTGGTCTGGGGGTGTTAGAGGTAGTTGTTGGGTCTCGGCTGCATTCTTTCATGCCCAGGCTGCCCAACAGGGGTGGGGGGGATGGTGGTGGAAGTACAGATGGGGGCATGAAAAAGTTCCCCTTTCTGCCGACTGCCAGCCACTTACCAGCGACTTGTCTGTTAATTCAGTCGCACAGAGAAACGCCTGTGTGCCCAGGGGAAACGATTTCAGAGCATAAACGAACGCCCAGAACAAGGATGTTTCCACACGCCAAGTTTAGACACTGTGCGTGATGACGTATTCGTAGGACAAATCGTTTAGGCAGTGATAGTGCAGTAATAGTTTACTAACACTGCACCACTTCTGGCAGAAAAAGGCCGAACCTTTTCATGGCCACATCTGTAGGCAGCGTGTGTGTTGATCTATGTTTCGAGGGTTGGGAGTTTTGCGGTTGATCCGAGTTAGTCACAACATCGATCTCAAAACTCCTCCGTCTGCACGCCCTCAGTCAAAAGTATGGCTAGAATGGACAAAAACTTTTGCCGCACGGGGTTAGTAGAAGATTTTTTACATCCACGGACAACGCAACAATAAACCATTGAAGGAGCCGGTATACGAAATGAGGTGGCACCAATCATGAAGCAACAAATACACCTCCGCAGCATCGTAGCAAGACGCCCTCTTTGTTCAACAGAAACTCTTAGAGAATCCTAACCTATACACACTCTCTGAGGAAGAAACTAACAGCCTGCAGGAAGATTTCCTCAGAGACAAACAGCCATCAGCTAAAAGACGTTTGATCCAGAGTTCAGGAGAATTTTATAATTCATTTATTTTTAAGCTGTAGAGGACAGCAAGTTGGGGAAAAATGTGGTTGTGTTCAGCATGGGAGTTTATTTGTTGTACTGGACAAATCGACTTGCCAGATGTGGTTGGATTATAACTTCAGGAGCAGAAAAAAAACCTCAACTTTGTGTGTGAACTTCACTCCTGACAACTTCATGAATCTTGGCAGTAAAGTGTTTTTTTTTTTTTTTTATCGAGGATTATTTCTGAAACCTGACGCAGTTCCCACTATAAAACGCCTCATGGACAGACAGCAACACCGGTGAGAGAAAAACGTCTCTCAGCTCAATGCTAAGTATTAGCCTATGATATGTTTGCTAATTTACTTATTTGTCAGGGTCTCTGTGGTACTTCTGTGGTACTGTGTGTACTTCAAACTCCATGTCAGACTCTGGGTCGAGCATTCAGCTCCATAACAGGCTGCTCCATTTTATCTCGTCGATCGGAGTCCGATCATCCATCAGTGTTTACAAATAACGTCCATGTGAGCTGCCAGTGCCGGTGTTAAGAACAATTCTGTGACCCTTCAGAATCAGTGTCTCTTCCGGGGCGACGTCATGAAATGGGCGTAAAACATGTTGAATTTGGTCGAGAGCTCTGTGGTTCAGTACAGTCAGCCATCTTACTTCCGTGTTGGAAATTAGACGCATAAAAAACTAGTAACACCGAATTAGTTTCTATAGTAGCGATGGGAACAAACATTGGCGATGCCCACGGGGATGACATCAAGCGGAAAGAATCTATTATTTTTCACATCAACATAAAATAATCAGGTCATATGAAATTACTCAATTTAGATTGTGTGAAGTCAAATATTTTAGATGTGATATCTGGACATCATTTTTTTCAGTTTGAGCATGGTTATATTTTTTTCAGTGTAATGCTGTCCTCATGAGCGTTTAAACATTAACCGGCAATGCAAGCCAAGCCAACGTTATTTATAGAGCTTTTTCATGACAGCAACAGCTGAACAAAGTGCTGTACAGGCACAACAGATAAAATCAAACAGTCAAAAATCAAGTAACAAATAGAAACACAGTACAAACAATAAGAAGCAATAAAAGGGAAAAAAAAAAGAAAATGGCTCAGGATGGACAAAAACAGGGAAAAAAGGTGGGTTTTAAAGAGAATTTTAAAACTAGGCAGAGATGGAGCCTGCTTAACTTGTAGTAGGAGCGAGTTCCATAGTTTGGGTCCCACCACGGAGAAAGCTCTATGCCCTTTCTGCTTTCACCCTGTGCTCAGCACCTCTAGGAGCATACAGCACAAAGGCAGAGCCATAACTGTTCATTGGTGAAACTGGAGATCTAAAGTGGGTATGGAAACTATTCAGACCCCTTTAATTTTTTTTACTCTTTGTTTCATTGCAGCCATTTGCTAAAATAAAAAAACGTTCGTTTTAATTCTCATTAATGTAAACTCAGCACCCCATCTTGACAAAAAAA
Organism: Atherinomorus stipes; assembly: GCA_023101725.1. NCBI lineage: Eukaryota > Metazoa > Chordata > Actinopteri > Atheriniformes > Atherinidae > Atherinomorus > Atherinomorus stipes. Next base: position 645,433 of record JALJCO010000846.1, read on the forward strand.
AACCCCAGAAAGGTAGTTTTTCTTTTTTTAATAAATTTGAAAAAAAAAATCTGAAATATCACATGGTCATAAGTATTGAGACCCTTTGCAGTGACTCTCATATTTAACTCATATGCTGCCCATTACTTCTGATCCTCCTTGAGATGGTTCTACTTCTTCATTGGAGTCCAGCTGTGTTTAATTAAACTGATTGGACTTGATTAGGAAAGACACACACCTGTCTATATAAGACGTTCCAGCTCACAGTGCATGTCAGAGCAAATGAGGATCATGAGGTGGAAGGAACTGTCCAAGGAGCTCAGAGACAGAATTGTGGCGAGACACAGATCTGGACAAGGTTACAAAAGAGTTTCTGCAGCACTAAAGGTTCCTAAGAGCACGGTGGCCTCCATAGTCCTTAAATGGAAGAAGTTTGGGACGACCAGAACTCTTCCTAGACCCGGCCGTCCAGCCAAACTGAGCAATGGTGGGAGAAGAGCCTTGGTGAGAGTGAAGAAGAAGACAAAGATCACTGTGGCTGAGCTCCAGAGATGCAGTAGGGAGATGGAGAAAGTTCCACAAAGTCAACTATCACTGCAGCCTCCACCATAAGGGGCTTTATGTAAGTGTAAGACATATGAAAGCCTGCAGACTCCCAGACTGTGAGAAATAAGATTCTCTGGTCTGATGAGACCAAAATTGAACCTTTTGGAGTTAATTCTAAGCGGTATGTGTGGAGAAAACCAGGCACTGCTCATCACCTGCCCAATACCATCCCAACAGTGAAGCATGGTGGTGACAGCTTCATGCTATGGGGGTGTTTTTCAGCTGCAGCGACAGAACGACTGGTTGCAGTTGAAGGAAAGATGAAAAGCTCTTCCAGAGTTCAGGACCTCAGACTGGACCGAAGGTTCACCTTCCAACAAGACAATGACCCTCAGCACACAGCTGAAATAACAAAGGAGTGGATCAGAACAACTCTGGATCATTCTGGACCGGCCCAGCCAGAGCTCTGACTTAAACCCAACTGAGCATCTCTGGAGAGACCTGAAAATGGCTGAACACCACCGTTCACCATCCAACCTGACAAAACTGGAGAGGATCTGCAAGAAGAATGCAGAAGATCCCAAATCCAGGTGTGAATCACTTGTTGTATCATTCCCAAGAAGACTTATGGCTGTACGAGCTCGGAAGCACTTCTACTCAGTACTGAGCAAAGTACCGAATACTTATGACCATGTGATATTTCGGGGGGGAGGGGGGTTCAATAAATTTGCCAAAATTTCTACATTTCTTTTTTTTTTGTTTTTTGTCAAGATGGGGTGCTAAGTGTACATTTCTGAAAAATAAAATGAACGTTTTTGATTTTGGCAAATGGCTGCAATGAAACAAAGTGTGAAAAGTTTAAAGTGCTGATGACACGACCTTAACTTCAAGTATCTTTGCCATTCAACAACAGAGCAAGACAAAATAAGTAGTTCTGTGCAGTTAGAAGTTAATCAGACATGTATTTACACAAATATCCGATGTTTAGGAGGCTCAGCTAAAGGCTAATAGCTTCTCAGTTGTGAAACGAGCTGCCATGTTGTGACGTCGGCGACGGTACAGAGTTGCGGTCCGCCCTTTGACTTACATGTATAATCTAAGCCATGGAAAACATGAAAGATGCTCCAGAACAGCTAGATTGGAACTGGTTTGTGTGCTGGGATCATCAGCCAGTTCAGAAAAGTGTGATAATGCTGAGGAATTTGGGGAAATCACATTTTACAAGCTAGAACCGGAGTAGAACTGTAGCCAGCTCCCTACAGTCTGTCTCCAGCCTCAGCTCCACTGGTTCAGCTAAAAGCCTGCAAGACCAAACCGAGGGAACCAGAACTGTAAGGAGCGACCCGGAACAACAAAAAACAGACAACAGACCCAAAAAAGAGTTTGACATACATTAGAGCCAGACGTGACAGAAATGAGGCACTCGTCCCCTGTGTTAGCTCACAGCTAACAGCAGCTGCAAGCTAACCGCGGTAAATAATTAACCTTTAAAAAATGAGAAGATAACAACTTACATGGTTCCAGTGGAGTTTTAAATAGTTCCCGTTTATAAGGATGAAAATGGAGGAAAGGATGCAGCTTTGGAAGCAGCTGGAGGAGATCTGATGACCGGAGACATCCTCATAAAACCGAGCAGCAGGTCTCTGCCGATAGCAGGAGCTGTATGACCGATGTGATGAAGCAACGATGGATGAAAAAGAAGATTTCCGAGGAGATGATCGCAGTTTCATGGTGTTAGAAGTCTCAACACGCTGGTTCCTGAACTTTCAGTAAACAGATGCTCTAGACCAGGGGTCGGCAACCCAAAATGTTCAAAGAGCCACATTGGACCAAAAAAACGAAAAACAAATCTGTCTGGAGCCGCAAAAATGCAAGTCTTAAATAAGCCGGTCGGCAACCTGTTTCAACCAAACAGCCTTTTAGACCCGTTTCCTACAATAAAGAAAACACTGGAGCATCAACTGACTTTTAACATTGATAATTAAATAAAACTTTAACGTTAAATGTGTTGCATTTAACATAAAAACGAGAAAACGAAATTACATTTCTGCATCCAGCAAAAAAAACATTTTAAACAAAAAAAAAAAAGACGTCGGGTTGAAGGTCACTTTTTTAAAAAATCTATTTTAGTAGTTGTATTTATGTAGGATGGAAAAAGACGCAGCTTTAATAATCTACCAGCAGCAAACCAAACACGCTGTCCTGTCTGTGCCGTCATCCTTTTACTGGCGCGTGCAGTAAGCGGTCTACCCGAAAAATGAAATTACTGTTTCACAAAATATGAACATGGCTACGCAAAATAATCTAGTCAGCAGTGAAAACAAATGAATCTGCCCACACATCGCTGAACATGCTCAGTGCATCAGACACTTTTCTTCTCTATCGTCGGCCTACCTGGCTGGAGAAGTGATCAAAGCGCAGCATGACAGGGTCGGAGTGGACAAATAAGCTTTTGCTCGTTTATTATTCACTTTAAATGCCAGAACTGCAGCAACAGCGCAACAGAGACGCTCTGCTGTGAGGCGTTCGTGGGATAGTGCGCCAGGAGGAAAGTTAAGCGCTCCGCGGCACGTCCACACTCAGTGATATTCTTTGTTTGTAATTAATTCCGTTTTTAATGTTTAATTCCGTGATTGCTGATTCAATAGGGCTGTATCATGCTATGCTGCACAATAGCAGCACGTGAGCATGAAGTGCAGTTATTAACACTGATTGGCTGCGTAAAGGTTTGTGAGACGCATCATAGCGTGCTGGACAGTTACTCGCCATTTCACTGCAGTTACCTGCTTGTTGCACCTGACACTCAATAGGCTGCTTTACAAAATGGTAAAATATAAATTATGTCTTTATTTTAATAGTTGAGTTGGATTTTATTTCACGTGCTGCATTTGCAGTGCTCGGAGAACTCGGGAAAAGTGTGCAACTGTACATGAATCCCTCAGAGGGATCATCATAATCCTCAAATTTAGAATAAGATAAGAAACTTTATTGTGTCTCAAGGGGACATTTGTCTTGGTCTTTTAGAATCACATTATTAAAGTGAACCAACCAAAATACAATACACTTTAGTAGAATAGTCATTAATTCATTTTCCAATGCCAGGGAGCCGCAACAGAGGGACTAAAGAGCCGCATGCGGCTCCGGAGCCGCGGGTTGCCGACCCCTGCTCTAGACGATCAGAGAGGTCCGGTTGCTGCCTGTTTACCAGTGAGTACGACTCATAGGTACGACTCCGATCTGCTTTTCCTTATCCTCTTCAAAAATAAAATCTGAATCTGTAGAATACCTGAATAAACTAACGCTGAACTTACGAGCTTTTAACCATTAACTGTCAACACAATTTGAAGGCTGAGTCGTTACTGTTTTTCTGTAAAACTAGAAAAGGAGCTTAAAAACCGCAATGAAGCCACTTCAATGTAAAATGAGCAGCGAAAAAGAGGACTCTCACAGACGTCATATCCGGTCACAGCGCCACAGTCTGGTCAGAAAAGCAGCGATGTTTTCTAATAACTCATCTATGCAGCTGCGCTTGTTTATGTTACTTAGATCATCATGAAGCGAGGCCAGATACAGGCATGGGCAAGGAGGGGCAATGCCCCCCTAAATGCCATGACTGCCCCCCCAAACATGATGGCATGCGAAAATCCCAAATTGAAAAATTGTTTCAAGGAAATGATCAGCGCGCATTCTTTTCTTTCTCTCTTTCTTTCTCTCTCTCTCTAGCTGGGTTTCCATTACACTTGGAATTGCGCAAAACCTAAATATTGCAATTAAAAACCGCGAATGGAAACACCTACATTTCGAAAAAACTCTCAAATATCGCAAAAAAGTTATTACGCTTTCATGAGGCATAAATCCAGACATTTCGATTCGTTTTGTTGCAATTTTTCGCCATCAGGAGTGACGTAGGGGAGTGATGGGGGAAGTTTAATCAGTCACATATATGAAAAATCCCCAAATCTCCGTAACTCAGCAAGCTGAGTTCATTTAGACATTATACAGATGGTTTAAGTTCTTCATGTATTACCGACTGGACACGAGCTGTTTATGTCATTTCCACACATTTGTAACCTCACAACTCGGTTATCTCGTTCATGTTAATTATATGTGACCAGGATTTAATAAAATGTGACCACGGATTACATCGTATGACTGCGCCTTCGTATCAACGGCTATTTTACCACATCGGTCTGGAACTGGTGCCGGATAAAAGTGGCCACCTTACAAAAAGTAGTATATGCAAGTGCTTTAAGTATACTCATTTTAAACTTTAAATAAGACAGTATACTTTCAGTTTATATTTATGTACTTATCTGAAAGATACTTAAAGTTTACTTGGCATTTACTGATAAACAACTGAAAGTTTAACATATTTAGCTTTATTTATGTTTAAACTTTTGAAAATATATTTAATAGTAGTACATTATAGTACATTTTAAACATAGAGTTTAAATGTTACTGGACCATTTTGGAGTAAAGAGAACACTGAATCTATTTTTGACAGAAATTTTGTAATATTTTTACTAGCATTAAAGGGGGAGTAGAAGTATAATAAGGTCATTTTCTGTATATTTGAAAATGTTTTTAAACACTTAAGTGCACTATAAGTATTATAGTGAACTCATAACAAACCTAAAAAGTTACTTCTGCATACTTTAAAGTCTACTTCATTGTTGCCAACTTAGCGACTTTGTGCCATGTTTAGCGACTTTTCAGACCCTCTAGCGACTTATTTTCAAAAAAGTGCCTAGCGACAAATCTAGCGACTTTTCCTGGAGACAGATAAAGTTTTATGGCTCCCCCTTCATAGGAGCTGCCTGCATCAGCCCCTCCCTCCCTGTTTCCCAGCATCCTCCTGCTCCCGCTGTCCCTTTGCAGACAGAGCGAGATGACCACGCCTCCTCATCCTCATTTTTCCCATGATGCCTTGCGGCACAGCTGGGTCTTTGCACCATGACTCAAACGTGTCGTCACCACTTCAGTACTTGTTAATGAAAAGTAGAGTCAGTAATGAGTATAAGATGGTTAAATGATACTGAATACGTGAAACTATGGTGACGTTACGTATGATCGCCAGAGGAACTTTTCTTGTGGGAGAGAATAATAGAGGACTACTTTTAGTATACTTAAAAGTGTACTTTGCAAGAGTAAAAATAAACTTAAAGTTCTAGTACGAGTAAACTAACAGTATACCTAGAAGTATGCTTTCAGTATACTCTAAAGTGTACTTTCTAAAAAATAAAAGTAAGCTTGAAGTTTTAGTACGAGTACACTCACAGTATAAGAAGATTACTTTAAGTACACTTAAAAATATACTTTTAAATACTTAAATTGGGCCAATTTAGTCCCAAGAAGTACACTTGTTAGTATACTCGTAGTACACTGAGAGCAGTGTACTTGGTAAATAAAAGTACACTTGGGGTATATACTTTAGTTTACTTGAGTATACTTAATGACATGTACTAAAGAAATACTTCTTTTTGGTAAGGGCAGACATCCACACCCCAGAAGTTGATCCTGACGGGTTTTTAATTTGTGTTACGTTTCGGGCGTCTGTTCTGGAAGTAGCCACGAGTGTTTTTCCCTGCTGATGTGATCAGAGGCTCCATACATACGGACTTTACCTCTGAATCATCATCCGCTGTTTTCATCTCCTGATGAGGAGCAACAGCAGCTCTAAGCACGTTTATATCTCCATCCTCCTCAAAGTGGAGTCTCGCGGGACGGGTTTTTACGAGAATTACGGCTGATACCGTTCAATGGAAACACCTGCATATCGCAATTGTACTTTTTCGAAACTTAAGAAATATCGCTTTTATTTTTGGAAAAGGGAAATGGAAACCCAGCTCCTCTCTCTAAGTAGCTACTGATTGGTAGATACAAAGGAAGGGTGTGTCCAGTCCGGGCCAGTCGCTTCACTTTCCTCTGGTCTGCTAAAGCTAGCACAGCGAAGCTGCCAGTAGCAGTGCTGCGGCATTAGCAGCAGCAGCGAGCGAATCATTGCTGCTCCTCGACTCTCCACAAATTCTAACCATTCTAATCATGCGCGAGCTCTTTCTCCACTTTGTCTCGTGCTCTCCCCCTTCCATTGCACGATGCTGCATGTGACAAAAATTAAGTTACTCTGGCTCAAAAGAAGGCCATAACAGGCGTAAATATGGACGCATTTGTTAGGACTTTAACACAGAAAAGCAGACAACTGATGTTATAATGACTGATATGAGCCATGCTGTGTAAAGAGCTAAAGAAATAAAAACGACAAAAAATACACAAAAAAGAAAAAAGATAGAAATAAAACAGGACAGATCGATAGACAAATTTAAAAAGTAAAAAAATACACAAAAAATAATTATTAAAAAAAAAGATAAATGTAGCCTCAACAGGACACAACAGACCTAGGTCTGTTAGGACTTTTGCAAGCAGACGGCTGATGGTATAATGACTGATATGAGCCATGCTGAGTAAAGAACTAAAGAAATAAAAATGACAAATAGACACACAGACAGACACATTTGAAATGTAAATAAAAGAAAAATACACACACACACAAAAAGATCAATGCAGCCTCAACAGACACAAGCCAGTGTCCTTGTGCTCGTCCCAAGCCCGGGTAAATGCAGAGGTTAGTGTCAGGAAGAGCAAACAACATAAAACCTACAAGACAAATCAAATGGATCAAAGAGAGACAGATGTGGATAGATGTACTGATATAATGATAGCATAGTTAGTATAGTTTTCTATGCATTTTAGGGGTTCGGGGGGATTTGACACCCCCAAAATTTTCCGGTTTGCCCCTCTGATATTCTACCTGCACCCCCTAGTGGGGCTGTCTAAATCCGGGCCTGTCATGAAGGACGTTTTGGTCAATAAAACATGGCAAAAAATGTCAAAAATGTGTCATCTGCACTTAAAAGGAGTCTAAATACTTTCTGTACCCACTGTAACTTAAAGGAGTGATGACATAGCAGTTAAAAACTAGTTTATGTTATTGCAGTTTATTACTGCATAAAATACTCCAAAGAAAAAAACTGCATTTTTTACAGCGGAGTATTGTTTTGAAACGCCAGACCTCACTTCCTCAGTTATACAGTTGGGTCTGGTGATGATATGGAGCTTTACCCGGAGACCACGTTGACTTCATTTTGATTGGCTACACCTTATTTGGCTATGACCTTATTTGGAGAATCTAGGTCAAGCTGCGGTCGGACTTTGCTAAAGGCTAACTGCTAGCAACATGGGCACTTCAGACAGTGAGCTACGTTTATCAGACAAGACAGCATTTAGAAAATAAATAAACTTATAGGTAATGACAAGGTTGTGGCCCCCTCCCTCAGTGTTACTGCAGAAGTTTTCTTTTAAATCCATTTGTTTGAAAACCCAGACCTGACTGCACAGAAGTTACTACTAGCTGCAGACCGTTAGGAGAGGGGGGGGGCCCTGTTTTCTTGATAGTGTGCTCTTATTGGAGCAATTGAATTACGTAGAATGATAGAACTACGTAGAATGATAAGCTGCTGTCTGATTCAACTGTTTCTGAGCAGAGAGACAAAGCTGACAGACCATAAACAGGAACTTTGATTCTCACTCTGGACATTCACATGGCCTCATCAGTGCACAGCAGATCATATTATACACCCAAAACCCCAGAAAAGTGAAATTTGATGTCATGGCACCTTTTAAAAACTGCTCCGACGCCACTAGGCTCCAACTGAGCTGCAGAGGTTCACCTGCTGACGTCAGCGCTACAGTCTGGTCACATACTGAAATACAGCTGTTCCTGATAACTCATTTATGCAGGCGCGCCTGTATAGTTCCTCTTTAATAGGGATCGACCGGTAGTTTTTTTTATACCAATATTATCTCATCATGCTCAGCCAATGGCAGATACAACCTGCCAATATATGGGGCCGATACTGCATAACCAGTATTGGCCCTGTATAGTATACCAGCACTCCGTGGATTTTTAGTTTCTCCCTCTACAAGAGTTAATTGCCCCCCACACTTCCTGCTGTATACTCCTGCCCCCTGCTTGTTGCTGCCACTTCAGAATGTTTGTCCCACTTATTCCACCTGTTCATCAGAACACAGAAGCTTTAGTTCCATGTTACTGTTCTCTTGAGAGGCATGCTGAAATTCAGATTTTTTTATATCAAAAGCATTTTTGTCTTTTTAGGCAACAGATGATGGATATTAAAAGTCCAAGATGTACCTGACGTTACCTCCAATTCAAATCTGTAGTGATGATGATATCAACATTTGTGAAAATTGTTTGTCCCCTTCCTGATTTCATACTTTTTGCATGTTAGTCACACTTGAATGTTTCAGATCATCAAACAAATTTAAATGTGAGACAAAGATAACACAAGTAAACAGAAAATGCAGTTTTTAAATGAAGATTTTTATTTTTAAGGGGGCAGAAATCCAAACCTACATGGCCCTGTGTGAAAAAGTGATCTTCCCCTAAACCTAATAACTGGTTGTTCTACCCTTAGCAGCAACAACTGCAATCAAGCGTCTGTGATAACTGGCAGTGAGTCTTCTACAGCGCTGTGGAGGAATTTTGTTCCACTCATCTTTGCAGAATTGTTGTAATTCAGCCACATTGGAGGCTTTTCCAGCATGAACCGCCTTTTTAAGGTCATGCCACAGCATCTCAATGGGATTCAAGTGGGGACTTTGACTAGGCCACTCCAAAGTCTTCATTTTGTTTTTTTTAAGCCATTCAGAGGTGGACTTGCTGGTGTGTTCTGGATCATTGTTCTGCTGCAGAACTAAAGTGCGCTTCAGCTTGAGGTCACCAACAGATGGCCGGACATTCTCCTTCAGGATTTTTTGGTAGAAGCAGAATTCATGGTTCCATTTAACACAGCAAGTCTTCCAGGTCCTGAAGCAGAAAAACAGCCCCAGACCATCACACTACCACCACCATGTTTTACTGTTGCTATGATGTTCCTTTTCTGAAATGCCGTGTTACTTTAACGTCAGATGTAATGGGACCTCCACCTTCCAAAAAGTTCAACTTTTGTCTCGTCAGTCCACAGAGTTTTTTCCCAAAAGTCAAGATGCTTTCTGGCTAAACTGAGACGAGCCTTTATGTTCTTTTTGCTCAGCAGTGGTTTTGGTCTTGGAACTCTGCCATGCAGCCATTTTTGCCCCCCAGTCTCTTTTTGATGGTGGAGTCATGAACACTGACCTTGACTGAGGAAAGTGAGGCCTGCAGTTCTTTGTATGTTGTTCTGGGGTCTTTTGTGACCTCTTGGATGAGTCGTCGCTGTGCTCTTGGGGTAATTTTGGTCGGTCGGCCACTCCTGGGAAGGTTCACCACTGTTCGATGTTTTTACCATTTGTGGATAATGGTTCTCACTGTGGTTCACTGGAGTCCCAAAGCTTTAGAAATGGCTTTGGAACCTCTTCCAGACTGATGGATCTCAATTACTTTGTTTCTAATTTTTTCCTGAATTTCTTTGGATCACAGCATGATGTCTAGCTTTTGAGGATCTTTTGTTCGACTTAAATTCGTCAGGCAGGTGCTATTTAAGTGATTTCTTGATTGAGAACAGGTGTGGCAGTAATCAGGCCTGGGTGTGGCTAGAGAAACTGAACTGAGGTTTCCAAAGATGTGATAAACCACACAGTTAATTTATGTTTTAAGGGGGGGGACACAGGACCATGGAGGTTTGGATTTTTTTTCCTCCCTTACTAAAAATTATTCACCCCCTCACAGTTGACATCAAGGTAAACTTGACCTATTCAACATAAAATGATTTTTTGAACCAGGCTGTAAACATGTTTATTTCTGCTTTGAAGTTGGCGTTTTTAACATGGGAGTCTATGGGGATTTGCTCTGTTTGCAGCCCCTAGCGGATCAAGGGAGAACTACAAAAAATGACTTCTTCCGGGTAGCCTCATAGTTGGCCACCAGAGGTTGCCATTTGGTCCCTGCACTCTGAAGGCATGGTTTCGTGTGGTGTGTTTTGTTTTTTTTTTTATTATGTTGCTTGCTCGAACCATTTTTCCAACATTGTCAACACTAGTTTTAAAGCCTGGTTCTGCAGAACTCCCGCCAGGGAGATGCATAGGTTATATGCGCCAGGTAATATGCTCCTCAGCCCAATCGAACCGAGTCCCGGACCAGAGCTGTCGATATGCTCAGAGTTGCAACATACGTTGACTTCACAGTGGTCACATGACTAATGGAGGCTTCAATAGGGGATTATCACGCTTACCGGAACTTCCCGGTATTTGGACACTTCCTCTTCCGGGCCATGTTAACAACAGCCGTTCCTGCTCTGTTATACTGTTTAAATCGGATAAACTCCAAACATACTTAAGTTTTCATTCCAGACTGAAGTGATACTGGATCAAAAGCTGGATCAAAGCGATCGATTCGCCGCTGTGAAGGGCCGAAGTTTATAATAAAACACACGTTTATTTGTTGCCGGTGGGGCACAACACGCATGACACCGGCACTTCACAGCATGCTAGCATTAGCCAGCTAGCGTTTACTGACGTGCTTAACATTGTGCGTCTTAAAACACACAAACATCTGAAAATCGGGTCTGTACCCCCCCGTTTCCAGTGGAACAACTGGGGACTGCCAGAAAAAGGAGACCCTTTCAGATGCTTGTGTGTTTTCAGCCGCACAAAGTTAGGCACGTCATCGAGCTGGCTAATGCTAACCTGCTAACACGACTGCGCAGTCTGCCGGCTACAAACAAACGTGTGTCGTTTTATTATAAAGTTCGGTCCTTTACCGCGGCGAATCAGTCGTTTTTGATCCACTTCTTCCTTAGCATCACTTCAGTCTGGAATGAAAACTTGGCATTGTCGTTTATCCGATTTACAAAGTTTAACAGAGTAGTAGCTGGTGGACTACTGTTAGCAGGTTAGCATTAGCCAACTTGATGACGTGCCTAACTTTGTGCGGCTGAAAACACACATACATCTGAAAATCGGGTCTGTACCCCCCCGTTTCCAGTGGAACAACTGGGGACTGCCAAGAAAGGAGACGCTTTCAGATGCTTGTGAATTTTTTAGATGTTTGTGTGTTTTAAGACTCACAATGTTAAGCACGTCAGTAGACGCTAGCTGGCTAATGCTAGCATGCTGTGAAGTGCCGGTGTCGTGCGGTGTTGTGCCCCACCGGCGACAAACAAACCTGTGTTTTATTATAAAGTTCGGCCCTTCACCGCAGCGAATCGATCGCTTTGATCCAGCTTTTGATCCAGTATCACTTCAGTCTGGAATGAAAACTTAAGCATGTTTGGAGTTTATACAATTTAAACAGTATAACAGAGCAGGAACGGCTGATGTTAAAATGGCCTGGAAGAGGAAGTGCCCAAATACCGGGAAGTTCTGGTAAGCGTGATAATCCCCTATTGGATTCAAGTGGGGTGATAGACTGGGCTGTTCATAATCCCCTATGGTTACAAACAAACCCTGTGCGGTCATATCTTACTACAGCACTTTATGGCCCAAATAACTTTTCATTGCACCTTTACTTGGGTTTTGTAATTTACAAACACAAACCTCAGTCTGAACTAAATCCATCAGTGTTCACAATACAGACCACATCTTACCGCCATGATTGCAGAACCATCAGTCAGAGCAGCTTCTCCATTCCTCTGTCATCTGTCAAATGTTTGAAAATGCAGCTCAATGCAAAAATGCTTCTGATATCGAAGACTAGTGCCATTAAATAATAAACATGGCCTCTTACAAAACTGAATGAAACCACTCCAGTCAGTTAAAGCGCTAATAATGATTCCACCACGGTGGAGAACTCCATGAAATGATCAATCATCCATGTTATGGTTTTCACTTAGCTGCAGTCGAGGCCTGTCAAAAAGCATAATAGCTATGTTCATTTCAAGTTCAGTTCAATATGTAGCACATTTAAAAACAACTGCAGTTGACCGAAGTGCTTCACTATAACAGGGGAAGTCACAAACACCAATGTTTCACAAATGAAAGCAATTTAAAAAAAAAAAAAAAAAAAAAAAAGAGCCAAGGTTAAGTTTGTACAGCTAGTAAAGGCCAGGGAGAAGAGATGTGTTGTTAGTCTAGACTTAAACTGACCTAAGGCCTACAAGGACCTGACAGACAGGCGAAGGGTGATGGCCGCTGGTACAGAAAAGGCTCTATCATCATCATCATCAAGACTCTTGGTGGCTGCGCCAACAGTGCCGACCTACCTAAATAAAACCATCCCAAAGAGTGGAAACAGGTCAACAAGACCCTAAATTTCACCAGAAAACAAATAGGAGCCAGTGTAAGTCTCAGAAAAACCAGGGGTGATGGATTCATGCCTCTTTGGTCAGCCGGGCTGCAGCGTCTTAATTGGTGCTGCAGGGAGCCCATGGGTCTGTTGTAGGAAACTAGGACTCCATGGATTTAAATCTTAGCTGGGCTCATTCAATCCACAATATGAAATGAAATGAAAAATATTGTAAAAATAAAATAATATAAAAAATAAAATAAAATAAGATAAAATGAAATGAAATGAAATAATAATAAATTAAAATAATAAATAAAAAATAAAAATAAAAAATATGGCCATCCAGGCTGAATTGGTTGCTCAAACCGCAAGCCAGGATAAGTTGACACGGATTGATCAAGCCAGGTGAAACCTATCTTGGATAAGTGCGTGCTCGCTGCTGCCTCAAACAGACCCTCGCAATCAAGCACAGAGTCAGCGATCTACCATGGCAACCAGATCAGCGCATTCCTCCTGGAAGCCTACGAGGCGGTGAAGGATCAAACCCCCGGAGGCCGCCTTTTGCCGCCCTCTGGGGGATGCATGTCTTTTCTTTTGCGGAGGTGGCTGGGATCTGGGCCTCTGGGTGGCTGCTGGGGGCCCGGGTCTTGAGCTTTGTAGGCTTCCTCCTCCTTGCAGAGACGAGGCTGCATCTGCATGACTGTATCACCACAGAGCACCCTTTATCATGCATGTTGACTCTGTGACGCTGCTTCCCATTGCGCTGACTAGGTTTCACCTCTTCTCTGCGTAGCTCTGCATGTGTTTGTATGATCTGAGGATATTTAAGCCACCTGCAGGTCCTCCTGTGGGGAATTGCTTGTTTTGTTTTCTAACAGAGACTTTGGAATGTTGTTTAGGGATTTCTGTACAGATGCACCAGTGAACTGTATAAGTGGATTCATGTTTTCTCTCCTCTCTCTCTCTCTCTTCCTCTTCCTCTTCCTCACTCCTTTCTCTCTGTTCCACTTTCTATCATTGCCTCTGTTAACTTTCATTTCTCCCTTGTCAAGCCCAGCAGTATGATATGGAATGCTATTCTAGACAAATGTTTAATTAAAGAAATATAATGAATAAACAGGATATCAAGGGGAGCCTTGTGTTCATAAAGCTCCCCTTGGTAAAGCAAAACTGTTCAACACAATAAAGCAATCAGATTTCCATTCTGCTTGCTATGATGCTGGACAAATAAAGAAAAAAAAGGATCAAACTAAAAAGAAAGGAAACACCGCCGCTGTCATAACACAACGAGAAAAAGCAGCAAAATATCGCGGACCACTTGAATGTGTAAGTATGGTGCGCATATACACACAAACTCTGCTGAAACCAACAATTACAGTCCACAAAGTTAATTAACAATACCGAAAATATACAGTGCTTCATCTCAAACAATTTATTGAAAGAAGTCCATTCTGACATCACACTATAAGCCAGTGGTTGTGTTAATTTAAATTGATTTAGCCTGTTATGTGTGTGCAGGCCTGGAAGCTGCTGCATCCATTTATTCAGTAAATAAGTTACCTCCACTGAGGAGGTTAGGTTTTGACTGACTGTGTGAAAAGTTAGCTTTGCAAAAATGTAATTAAGGATATTCAAAGTGATAAAAACATAGTAAGAATATATTTACAAACCTAAAATTATTGGTCATAATCATGGTCAAGATTACAAAGGACTACAAGGAAATACTAAAATCTTGCTGCATTATGAATCTAAACCTTGCTGCATGGGTAAAATTATAATGGTACCAAGCTGCTCTGAATCAGGAGTTTTAAAGTCTGCAGGAGCGGGCTTCCCCTCAAACAACAACTTGGTTGTTTTGCTTGATTCTCAGATGTCTACATGATTAAAGGCAAGAGTTACTATGTTATTTGATGCCGCAGATAAAGTCAAATTATTCAGATGCTACAAATTCAGATTCATGCAGACACACTAAATTAAAGTCTATCCTAGTTTTGACAGATATTCTCTGAAGATATTGTCTTCCATTGATATCTAATCTACTAGTTTTGACTCTGTGTATCTGCCCTCTAAAACAATTTTGAGTCCTCTTAGACCTTCCTTCCACTTTAAAAACCTTTTCTCTGGCTGATTAAAGCACCACTAGACAAGTTTATTTTTCTTAAAACTGTGTTTCTGATGACTTTGCTTAACAAAGTCGTAAGTTCTTTTAGTTATACAGCATCAGTTACCGTATTAATACGTACATGCCGGTACGCTATCATTACTTTCTCAAAATGCATTACATTAAACCAAAAAATATGATACGATAATTTAATTAAGACAATGACAATTCTAAATATAAACAATCACTTTTACAAACTTCTGTTTTTGTGGAAAAAAGTAGTGAAAATGAATTATTTTAGACCCAATAATAAGCATTATTGTGTTGTTTAAAATTTTGACCATTTCTCTGGTGGTTCATTATTATAAACGTTAATCATTTATTCATATTATTGTTGTCCAAAATAAAAGTAAAAATGTCAAGAAACACTGAACTCTTGCTTTTTTTCTTAGTAGGAAGTTGAAAGGGTGAAGCTATTCCAGATGCCTTCAAATGATTTCCGTCCAAGGGTTGTCATTTCATTCAAACACAAATCTGAGAAAACACAGCAAACTTTTTTTATCGCACAAAACACAAAATGACATCACAGTAAAAATTAAGTGCAGACGTTTTTGTGCACAGCATCTTGCAGTTGTTAGTCACAGGAAAACATCCCTCCTGGAAAACCACTGTGGAAAAATACTTAAAATCAAACTTTTTGTTGTAAGGGGAGAAAATTGTTCTCTGCACTTCTTCAGACATAATTTCAGACTATATTAAAATCACTACACAAAGACTTTGTGTCCGAACAGAAGCTGGAAAATCAATTACAACGTTGATTTACTTTCCTCTGTTTGGGAAGACATTCTGCTGCATCTGTACAGTTCAACTTTGAAATGTTTTGTTGTTCCTCCTCTGCTGAGCAGCCACTAATCTTTTCATGTTCCTCAGGCTTATAAGGGAGAACCACTAGAGAGGTTTATATTTCTTAAAACTATGTGCTTCTGACCCGTCTTGAAGCGCACTGTTGTTTGTTATGCATACTGTATTTGTAGGATTGAAACTGCCCTGCAGCGCTCAGGTGCTGAGATACCGCAGATCACAACTTTGTTTTGTAGCCTGATATGATGCAGCTTTGCTTGATGGGAACATGCCACCCAATAATAGCTACAGAATACACTTTTGATATTTTAAATAAAGTTTTAAAAAGAAGACGAAAAGAAAGAAAACAATATATATATTAAAAAAAAACACCAGAATTTCAGATGCACTTAAAAGATTTGGTTTTAAAATAATACACAAGACACTAACAGTAACTAAAAAAAACTTCAATATTTTCATTTGCATGGTGTGTTTATGTGAACAACGATGCTGGACTGTGATATGGTGGTTAGCACCGTGGCTTCATAGCAAAAAGGTTGCAAATTCAAGCCCCACCTGGGGAGGGGTTTGAACGGGGGCCTTTCAGTGTGGAGTTTGCATGTTCTCCTCGCGTATGCACGGGTTCTCTCCAGGTACTCAGGCCTCCTCCCACAATCTAAAGACATGTACGTTAGCTAAACAGGTCTCCCTTGTAAAACAGACAGCGTGTCTCAATGGAAATTGCCTGTATATAAAGGTTGTGTTAAATCTGTGCTTAAACAAGTGCTGAACCTGTGGTGGACCAGGTCACATCATCAGTGACACAGACACTGGTTCGCCAACCACAGAGATTCTCTGCTGTCAAAGGAAAAGGAGACCGCCAGGACACAAGAGACATTGTGTAGTGACTGAAATATATACATACACTATATTGCCAAAAATATTTGTTTACCAATCCAAATGATGATTCCAATCGATTCCATGGCCACAGGTGTGTAAATGAAGCAGCTCGGCACGCAGACTGTTTCTACAAACATTTGTGAAAGAATGTGTCGCTCTCAGGAGCTCAGTAAATTCCAGCGTGGAACTGTGATAGGATGCCACCTGTGCAACAAATCCAGTGGTGAAATTTCCTCGCTCCTAAATATTCCACAGTCAACTGTCAGCTGTATTATAAGAAAATGGAAGTGTTTGGGAATGACAGCAACTCAGCCACTAAGTGGTCGGCCACTTAAACTGATGGAGCGGGTCAGCGAATGCTGAGAAGAGGTGGCCAACTTTTTGCAGAGTCAATCACTACAGACCTCCAAACCTCATGTGGTCTTCAGATCAGCTGAAGAACAGTGTGCAGAGAGCTTAATGGAATGGGTTTCCATCACCAAGTGTAATGCAAAGCATGGATGCAGGGGTGTAAAGCAGCCGCCACTGGACTCTAGAGCAGTGGATGCGTTCTCTGGAGGGACCAATCACGCCTCTCCATCTGGCAATCTGATGGAGGAGTCTTAGTTTGGCGGTTGCCAGGACAACTGTACTTGTCTGACTGCATTGTGCCAAGTGTAAAGTTTAGTGGAGGGGGATTATGGTGTGGGGGTGTTTTTCAGGAGCTGGGCTTGGCCCCTTAGTTCCAGTGAAAGGAACTCTGAATGCTTCAGCATACCAAGACATTCTGGACAATTCCATGCTCCCAACTTTGTGGGAACAGTTTGGAACTGGCCCCTTACTCTTCCAACATGACTGTGCACCACAAAGCAGGTCCATAAAGACCTGGATGCAGAGTCTGGTGTGGAGGAACTGGACTGGCCTGCACAGAGTCCTGACCTCAACCCCATAGAACAGCTTTGGGATGAATTAGAGCGGAGACTGAGAGCCAGGCCTTCTGGTCCAACATCAGTGTGACCTCACAAATGTGCTTCTGGAAGATGGTCAAAGATTCCCATAAACACTCTCCTAAACCTTGTGGACAGCGTTCCCAGAAGATGAAGCTGTTCTAGCTGCAAAGGTGGACCAACGTCATACTGAACCCTATGGATCAGGAATGGGGTGTCACTGAAGCTCAGATGTGAGTCAACGCAGGTGAGACAATACTTTTGGTAATATTGTGTATGTACACTGCCTGGCCAGAAAAAAAAAGTCGCCACCTGGATTTAACTAAGCAAACAGGTCAGAGCCTCCTACTGGATAATTACTGCATGGGCGATTATCTTTCAACTGGCAACAAGTTATTTAACTCCAACTGTTGCAATGAGTTGCTTCTCATTTCCTAAACAAGCATGTGGGGAAAGATACATCCGTGGTGGTGGGAAAGATGTTAGTCTGTCTGAGAAGGTCAGATCATTGGCAGCATCAAGCAGAGAAAACATCTAAGGAGAAGCAGAAAGTACTAAAACTGGGTTCAGAACTGTCCAACACATTATTAAAAACTGGAAGGATTGCGGGACCCATCATCTACCAGGAGGAAATGTGGCCGGAAAAAATCCTGAATGATCGTGATCAGTGATCGCTTACACGTTTGGTGAGATCTTATGGAAGAAAAATAACAGTAGAACTCAAGGCTACATTTAATAGTGAAAGTAAGAGCACTTTCACACGCACAATGCGTGTAGCCTTAAAGGGATATTGTGTAAGTTCTCCTGTGTTTTATTCACAAAAACTGATTATTTGGTTCAAAAGTGTTTTTTCATTAATCAGTAATCACTCCCATCAACAAACTGAAGTGCTCCTCTAGGTTCTAAATGTGCCGTTCGTATCATTCATTTACACATCGAGCGGGGCGGCTCGGTGAAGGCTGCCATGTCGTATCGCCATGTTTTTGCGTTTGGGAGAAGCGTGACGGTAGGAAAACACAGAAACTCACCGGACACACTGGAGTTTTCAGCTCAGTTCGAAGTAATGTCTTTGAAAAGTCCTCGCGCTGCAGTGGGGAGAAACTAGCGTCTGACTGATGCTGCGTTCACGTGCAGTCGGGCAGACGGCCGTTGGTAACAAACCAGATGTCATTTTAATCAATGAAGCCGAGCGAAAGACTGTAAAACATGGGTCAGGGAAAACAACACGACATCGCCATGACAACCGAACAGATGTGGACTGATGTCACTGTAACTGACGGACCACGTCTTCACATAGAGGCCGGTGATAACTTTACATGCATCGGTTGTCGTCGGTCTGCCCGGTTTCACGCGAATGCAGCATGAAAAGTACGAGGGAGCTGCTCCCGATTACACAATGTCCCTTTAAGGAAACTACTAATCAGTGAGGCTAACTGGAAAAAAAAACTAAAACTTAAGTTTGCAAGGGACCATAAAGATTGGACTCTGGAGCAATGGAAGAAGGTCATGTGGTCTGATGAGTCCAAATTTACCCTGTTCCAGAGTGATGGAGCATCTGACTACGGCAGGTGGAGCGAGTCATCTGATCTGAGATCAGCCGGTGGAATGTGTCATCTGATCTGACTACGGCAGGTGGAGCGAGTCATCTGATCTGAGATCAGCAGGTGGAATGTGTCATCTGATCTGACTACGGCAGGTGGAGCGAGTCATCTGATCTGAGATCAGCAGGTGGAATGTGTCATCTGATCTGACTACAGCAGGTGGAGCGAGTCATCTGATCTGAGATCAGCCGGTGGAATGTGTCATCTGATCTGAGATCAGCCAGTGGAATGTGTCATCTGATCTGACATCAGCAGGGCAAATGTCATTTGATCTGTTTACATTCAAATTGAATTAAAAAATCCTCACCTGTTCTATGTTGGCAGGAACAACAAAGAGCATTTAATTGCCATGCAACAGTGATGTCACAGCCTGTATAACATCACAGATCAGAAGACGGAATTCTACCTCTGCATAGGTATACCTCTGTATTGGTCAGTCTTAACTCATATTTCTCTGGGATCACCTCGTGTTAAGTACAGTCATAACCCACCCAGCAAAATGTGGCTGAAAAGACGTTGAAAAGACATCATGTCCATCTGTTGAAAACGTTGAAACAACGTTTTGATTTGGTTGAAAAGTGAAAGGTGAAAAGCCGTCTTTCAATTAGACGTTGAAAAGACGTTTTTCGACGACTTTTCAACGTCTAATTTTGGGCTAAATTTGGACAAAATCAGACGGTCCAAACACAGCTCCACTTTCAACGTCTATTTTCAGGCTTAAATATGGCTATGACGGACCGACCAGATTTAGCCCAAAAAACAATGTTGAAATGACGTCTTGTGTTTGCTGGGAAGAAGTTTCTGGATTGATTTTTGAATCTTTTCAAGATTGTTATATTATTCAGCATCTTTTGGTTTTTATTAGTGAGCATCTTTTGGAAATGGCCGAAAACAAAGCCCAAACAGAACTGGACTTTCTGAGAAACCAGATGAAGGCTCTTCAAGCCAGACTGGAGATGAAAGATCACTTTCTCAGTCTGGAGCGAGACAGACGGATTAAGGCTGAGCAACAATCACGATCTTACCAAAACCAGGTGCGCCACCTGTCTGATGAAACGGAAGATTTGAAGGCCAAACTTCAGAAAAAAAAATCATTTTCTGACTCTGGAGACGGACAAACGGAAGAAGGCTGAGGAAAAACTTCAAGATTTACAAACCAGCCAAAATAATCAGCGCCACTTGTCGGGTGAAATTGAAGATTTGAGGGTGAAACTTCAGAAAAAAAATCATTTTCTGACCGTGGAGACGGAAAAATGGATGAAGGCCGTGGAAAAATTACAAGATTTACAAACCAGATTAAACCACCAGCACCACATGGCCGAAGAAGATGATATGAAGTTGAGACTACAAAAGAAAAATCAACTTCTCACTTTGGAAAAAGAAAAGAGAATTGGAGCGGAGAAAGATGCTCAGAGTACGTGGGAAATGTTTGTAGAGACCGACCGGAAATATGCAAAAGGATGCCGTCTCAGACAACATTATGAAGAGGAGATGAAGAAATATAAGAGCATGGCTGAGGAACTGGGTCACACAGCCAAAGAAGCAAAGCCAGCAGGCCAAACCGAGCTCACACAGACAGAGCCCCAGATGCAGAACATCGGCGAGCTGGAAAATTTAAAGCAACAGTTGAAAAAGGAGATTTCTTCCAACCAAGAACTCAAATGCAAGCTGAGGTCTCAAGAGGAAACCATACAAGATCTGGAGTGGAAGGTTGCCGAGTTTGCTGTGCAACTCAAGATGGCAACGGGCCGCCAGCTCTGAGATCTGGGACCTGGTAGCCTGTTACGTCCCAGCTCTGCTCGGGAATAGGACACAACAAAAGACAGTCCTACTCTGTGGATGAAAGGTGGAAAAGACCATTTTATTATCACAAAGCCAGATGCATCAGAAAAAAAACAACACAAGAATGGTAAGTTAGAGGAGCTGGTTATCAGTGCTGCTCACATTTATGAAAGCAATAAATACAATTAGCTTTACCTAAAACAGAAACACAGAAATAGGTTGACTGTCCCCCGCAGGACAAGTCCAGCTCAGAGAGAGACGTCACAGCAGACCAAAGACAACTTCTCAGTGAAGATGTTCTAAAAAATGCAAAACACCATCACAAGTCCACCAAAGCAGGGGGAAAGACCCTTACCCCCCCCAAATAACAAACACACCCAGAACAACAACAACAAAGAATAAAAACTACAGAAGGTTGTTATTGCTGGTAACAACTGGTGTGAATCCTGCTATGCTGAAGATGTTAAACCTACAGTTTACACCTGAACCTGGTGTTAAATAAGAAGAAAAAGCTTAAAGTGCTGATGACACGACCTCAACTTCAAGTAACTTTGCCATACAACAACACAGCAAGACAAAATCAGTAGTTCTGTGCAGTTAGAAGTTAATCAGACGTGTATTTACGTAAATATCCGATGTTTAGGAGGCGCAGCAAATAGCTTTGCACTAGCAAACCTTGCCTCTGTGATTTGATGTCAGCGAGATACGGAGATGCAGCTGGCTCACTGATTTACACGTATAATCAAAGCTGTGGAAAACATGAAAGATACTCCAGAACCGCTGGACTGGAACTGGTTTGTGTGGTGGATCAGAAGCCAGTTCAGAATAGTGATGATGATGAGTAAGATGGAGATAACATATTTTACAAGCTAGAACCGGACTAGGTCCACTCGGTCCGACACACCGAGCGGACTCAGAACTGTAAGGAGCTGCACCGGTTTTGTAGAATCAGGCGTGACAGAAGAGAGGCACTCGTTCCCGACGTTATTCTGCGGCTAACCGGCTAATGAGTTAGTTTGCAGCTAACGGCAAGCTGCAGCAAATGATTAGCCTTTAAAAAATGAGGAGATAACTTCCATGGTTCCAGTGGTGTTTTAAATAGTTCCTGTTTATAAGGATGAGGATGGAGGGAAGGAAGCAGCTGGAGGAGATCTGATGACCGGAGACGTCCTCATATAACCGAGCAGCAGCTGTCTGTCCATACAGCAGCTGTATGACCGATCTGATGACGCAACGATGGTTGAAAAAGAATATTCCAGAGGACATGATCGCAGTTTCATGTGTCTCAACAGCTCCAGTAAACAGAAGGTGTAGACAGGAGAGACGTGCAGAGGAGTCCTGCTGGTAACCGGCAAGTCCGACCTGAGGAGAGGAGGAGAAATAAGGAGAAGTACGAAGAGATGGCAGGTCGCTTCAATGCCTGCATGAGAAAGAAGAGGACAGCGATGAATTAAGACTTAGGCCCAATTCCAATCTTGACCCTCAAGCTCAACCCTCAATATTAGTAGCCCTCAAAACCAAGTGTTAAGGGCTATTTTGTGACTTGGAAATGGGACACCCTTAAATGCAGATACATCTTTAAACTGTGGGGGGCAGCATTACGCCAAAGCGGCGTTTAGTCTGTCAATTCAGAAGAAGAAGAAGAAGACAAAGAAGAAGAAGAAGAATTTATTTACATTTATTTGCACTCTTAACCTGCCTAACCATGGACATATTCAGTTGTCACCGCATACCACAACTTATTGGAAGGTAAACACCAGCTATAACAAAAGTTACATAGGTAACTGTGGTTCTGTGAATTCCTGGATGACTGCCGGGCAGCTGGCCCGCACGTCACCTGACTGACAGTTGTCATTAGGACTCGACCTGCGAAGAGCGCGAGGGGCTTTGTTTATAGAAGGAATGAAACAGAACTATCGTTTCATAACTCTGCGACTACAGGAGATGACATCAGCCCGGTTGTCTTATACCGTTATCGGCACAAGCACATTATAAAACAACGACATTAGCGCAGAGAAAAATGACCATTTTATAACGTTAACTAACTTAAACGATAGCAACATGGCTTGACCGCACCGGCTGCTATTGACAAAAGATCGTAAAATAAAAATAAATATTGTGCAACAATGAGGTAACTAATCCATAACATGGGCCTAAACTAAGGTAAAACAATGGTTTTCGTAATATTTATATCTCCATTAACAAAGAAAATACTTAAGATTCGTAGCTCGCCTTCTTTGCTGCTTGCATTCTGGGTAGTACTTACTCACAAGGGTGGTGTCGGAGAATCTCAATATTGAGGGCAATTCAGCCCTCAAACTTGCCCCTTAACTCAACTTTCTTAGAATCGGTCAGAAACATTCTAGCTTTCTAGTTTCAGCTTAAAACATGTAATTCCATTTTCAGTCGCCATTTTATTCTTCAGGGTGTTTCCATGCAAAAGTTCATGTTAGAAAGTGTTCCAATATATTTAAGCTGTTGATTTGAAGATTGTTTGTTTTTTTCTCTTCAGTTAATTGTCTGTTTATCTTTACTTATTTATTTATTTTGGGCAGATACCATCTACTACTGTATAACTACTAATCCAAGCCAACAAAGCCTGTGGAGGATTTTGTGTATGTGCTGGAGCTTGTTTTCAGATTTCTTTTTTTTTTTTTAACCTTTTTTTTTTTACAGGTCTGCAACTTAATTTTTTAACAAAGAACTATAAAATACATTGTTGAATTGTCCAGTTGTGTTTTGTTTTGTTTTTTAAACACAAAACATCAGAGTGAAATAGGAGCCATGGTTGTCAATAACTTTTACAATATAAAATGGCCTCTTCCCTCAAAGCTGCAGTTTTCAGTCATATCCACATCGTAAATATGTCTGAAATCAAACAACAAAGCGCTTCCCCTCCCTGGGAAACTGCACTTTTTAATATCTACAGGGTGATGCATGAGTGACAGATGCACAGCCCTGCTGCAGCAGCCTGGAGTAGACAATATCAAAGTATAACTGTGCCAGGCCTGCTACTTCCTCTCTTGTGACTCCCAGAGATTCATTGCAGGCTCTCAGTATCATGTTGATAGGTTTATGGCCTTTAACAAACAAAGTATTATATCTGCAAGAGATTGCAGCGAGTTCATGTGATACATATAAAATTAAAGGAAGGGTAGAGTTGACAGTTCACACCAGCAAACTGCAAAAGATAAATGCTCTTTTTTCATTCATTCTATTTAAAAGCAGCGTTTTTTGTATCCTGGGAAGTGTAAGAGGTCTGGTGAGGTTATGAGTCACAATATCTGCAAATGTTGTGTGCTTGTTGTGCATGACATGAACAGGTAAAGTATTTCACTTAAATGCTGCAGGAAACCATTAAAAACATAAAGTAAAATCTTGTGTCTGTAAAACTAAAGTTAATAAAAACATAAACATTCGAAAACAAAGTTTACTTCTGTTGCTAATTGTCCTGTAGGAGTCATATAACCAAGGCATATCAAGATGTTACTATCAATCTGCATAACTCATAGTGTCACCAAACACAAGCTGAATTTTGTTGAATCTAAATGTTTGATGAATATATACTAAATGTAAATTAGTTTCACTAGACTGAGGGAGTGCAAATATTTTCATTTAATAAAAAGCAAATTAATTGAATGTACATATTCACATGGTGTAGCACCAACAATAAAATTAGATGTTCAGATAAAACAATCAAGATAACCTAAAGGATAACTTTCTTTTTTTTTCAACTTGGATCTTATCTCTAGAAGTTTGTATGTGCATTTACTCACCGGCAAAATTTCTGTATCAATTTGACTCCTTTGGAGGATATTACGCTGAGTTGCCCTTCAGCATAATGGCAGAGACGGGGCAGCCTCTCTATAAGGCATTATCTGTGCAGCAAAAACAGCTTCATTTCATCAATGCTTCAAGTTAAATGAACAAACGAATGAGTACTATTGTCCTGTGACTTCAGAGTTTCGCAAATTGTGGGTTTTTTTCTTGCCCGGGTAGCAGCTGCTCTTCTCAGCTGTACTATGGAAGCGCACATCGCGAATGTGTGGCCCCGAAAAGTGTGCAGAACACCCTGATAACTAATGGAAAGTTAAATCTGGACTCACGGGACAATAGTACTCGTTAGTTTGTTCATTCTACTTAACTCATTGACTGCCAGACCTTTTCCGAGCAGAGCGCTCCATATTGCCAGGATTTTTAAGCATTTTCACTGATTTTGGGAGATCCACAGAATATTGTGTACTATGCCAATTCAAACACTGAATGTACCAAAGGAAAGCTTAGACTCTCTTCTTTAATCAGAAAAAACATTTGTTTCTAGCTTTTTCCATTCTTTAGTAATCTGCAGTAGAACATGGGTTTGTTGTAGCGAAAATGCCTGTTTCTGACCAAAAAGCTGAGAAAACTAGCATTGAATGCGATCGTCCGCTTCAAGTGGAAGTGTCTTTGATGCCAATATTTTTTTACTTTAGTAACACCTTCATCATCTGAACAT
Source organism: Atherinomorus stipes (assembly GCA_023101725.1). Lineage (NCBI taxonomy): Eukaryota > Metazoa > Chordata > Actinopteri > Atheriniformes > Atherinidae > Atherinomorus > Atherinomorus stipes. The sequence continues at coordinate 670,820 of JALJCO010000846.1, forward strand.
CTGTTTACTTCTATGAAATAACAAATACAACACAGAGAAAAGAGTTTTGGAGGCAAAATAATTATTTACTAGCTAAATAAGCCACAACAAGTTTGTTTCACAACATAATATTGTTAATAAGACAGAAACATAGAGCAGAAACGTCTCTCAACTCCTCCCCCCTCCCTCATTCTCCTTCCAACGTAGCTTAGGTGCGCACGCAGTGCACCCCCCCCCCCCCCCCCCCCCCCCCCGCGGGAAATAACCGCGTGCTGTTGACTTGCTTTCACTTTCAGCTGCCGCACTTTGCTGCTGTATTTCCATCGTGTCTTCGATCGATCGTGTCTGTCTGTCACCGATCACTTTTTCCACAAACTTTCCTCCTTCATCCACCTCCTAAACTGCTTCGATTACGACCGGTCGCCATGTTCTCTTCCCCTCGAAGCAGTTGGAATCGAGCACACTTCTCGGGCTAACAGCCGTTAGCTCTAACAAGCGCTAACAACACAGGAAGCATCATGAAGCGCATCACTTCCTGGTAGGTTTTTTTAGGCTTGTCTGACACCGCCATCTGCTGGATTAGATGAAAACTACTGAAAAAAACATGATCAGCCTCTGACAAGCTCCTCCAGGGATTAAAACAGCTCCCCCGATTAAAACCCTTAATTAACATGGAAACACACGATTGGCAGTTAACGTTCGGATTTGAATTAACGTGGGAACACATGAATGGCAGCCAGTGAGTTAAAGGGACTAGTGGCAGGAATTTATAAAAAAACAAACGTGCATGTCCATTTTTTTAACACTAATAGGTGATGAAGCGTTAAATACCAAAAATAACGCTTCTACCCATGTTTCTCTCCGTTGCCTTGAACAGGCTGTGTGCTGCAAAATGCGCTGCAATTCGGTGGCCGAATTTTCCGCGCTGCCCTGCGGATGTGACGTCAAATGATGCTACATCCGCAGTTTTGATGCAGGAAGAAGACGGTCGCGGTAAATTCAAACACTGTAAGCGATAGTTATGGATTCTTCTGCTGTCAGCAAACGATCCAGATCAACTGAAAGACACTAAAAAGTGTAACTACGAAGAAAAAGGTTAATAAACAACATTATAGCTTCAGTTTGTGCTCCTGTGACGGCTTGGCTCGGGGCTGCAGTTACCTGAAGCGCCAGTTGCGAGTTTTGTTTCTTGTTTGTTTCTTAATCTTGCCTCTAGTCCCTTTAAAGGCAGGGTGGCTGATAAGGAGCATTTTTTACTATATTGCTTAAAGCTATGGTCTACGATTTCAGAATCAGTTGAGAAATTTTGAAAATTTTGTTTAGATGGAATTTAGGTAACATGATTAAATTCATCCATCCAATGAATCATTTTTTTGTGACCCTCTTTGGTGCTGTTTCTTCACAGGTAGGCTGACTTTGTTTTTTTTTAAATAACCTAGTGTAGTGCTGGCTGAGAGAGAAGGAAAAAGTAGGATAGTTTTATAATTTCCCCTTTTTCATCAAAGGTTAACCTTAAAAAACCAACAATTTACTGTGGACAGTTTAACTTTGGTTACCCTAAATTGTCCCAAGAGTGAATGTGGTGTGAATGGTTGTCTGTCTCTCTGTTTTGGCCCTGCGACAGACTGCGGACCTGTCCAGGTGTAAAGTACCTGCCTCTCACCTGATAATAGCCGGGATAGACTCCAGCAACCAACGTGACCCTGAACTGGATAAGCGGTTTAGAAAATGGATAGATGGATGGAGTTTAATTTTGGGTACCTCCAAATTAGCTTTGCATCCATCAAAGCTCCAGAAAGTTTGCAATAACTTTAGAACAAGAACATAAATATGCATTGTTCCTATTTTAATACGTGTGTATGTGTGTGTAAATGGCTACCTTCCCCTGAATAGGATTCAACAAATATTAAATATTTAAAAGAAATAAATTCTTGTCTTTATGACTGATTTCACTTAAGTTGTACCATCCAGTTTTGGCAAAGGCCACCAAAATGAGCCAAAGAAAATGAGGTTGTGCTGCGCCGGCTGTTAACAGATTGTCTCCGTCAGTTCCAAGTCTCAGGACTACCACGTGCACGTGTTAATATCAGGGAAAGTGTAGGTTTAGGGGCTGTACACACATGCACACCCTCTTTCAGTTCAATGGTTTCATAAATCAGGACATCATGAATGATCATCTGGTCCAAACAGATCTTAAAATCAGGTTAAAACAACATGAAATAAACATACAGTAAGTCTACTGAGAGATGAATGTATTGCCCAGTTCTTCCTACATTTATTAGTGTGAACTCCAGCACATTTCCAGCTTGAGCAACGGGCCTTGCATCACTTTTCAAAAAAGGGTACCATTGTTTCACCATTTTCCTGTTCACATGGAAGGCAAACAGATGTGTATTACCAGTTGTCTCTTTGACAGCCAGCCTTTATATTTATTTTTTCACTCTATTATTTTACTGCTTTGTTTAGCATTGAATTAGCCTACTTAGTTTTGGAAGTATCCCCTTTAAAACCAATACAGATGGCTTCTGACCAAGCCTCTTTATGTGACAATTAGATCACAATGACTAAATAAAAGTGTCAAGTGAGAGCACACGAAAGTCGTAAAAATAAGAAAAATTTTCTAAAGATTCCATTTCTTTTTTCAAACAAATGTAAAATTACTTAATGGGATCAAATTGGGGAGCTTCAGATCCTGCTGTAGCATGTTCAAAGTCAAAAGGGCACAGTAAGAAAATTCTGGATGGATTTTTAAAAACATTAGACCAATGAAAAATAATCTATGTGTGGATAATGATGAACAGCTAACCAGAGAGTACAAAGTGCAATGGTGCGTGAAGGGTTTAGCCTGTTATGAACCTCAGATTCCATGAAAAACAGCAGCAACATTGGTAAAGAGCTGACACTTCATTCAGATATTGTCATCACAGCCTATGAAGAGGTAAAAAGTGGCAGCAACAAGCTGGCTTGGAAAGAAAAACAGCATTTATTCCTAAAGAAAACCCCCAAATTCCTCTGCTTATCTGAAGTCAAGATGCTGAGACAACAGATTCTGGAGGGAGATCCAGACACCCTTCCCCCCAATAATAATCTCCATTTCTTCCTGGGGGATCCCAAGATGTTCCCGGGCCAAAAGGTGACATATAGTCCCTCAGACATGTCCTGGGTCTTCCCCAGGGTCTCTGTACTGCTTCATACTCAGCTGTGAACCATCCCAGAGCACCCGGATTGTGCAAGCGAAATGTAGATGTTTCCATTACCAGTCTTTTCTTGCGATAATTAGGTTTTGGGGAATTCTCGGTGTAATGGAAACGCTTCTAATCAGAGCCTGATTTGCTACAAACAGTAGTTTGGGGAAACTCTCAGAAACATAGACGTGGGTCATACAGTAGAAGTTGTTTTGTTTGTTCTGTTTTGTTTAAAAAGGAGAAAAACTGATAACAACCACAAACAATGCTTCCATGTCTGTTAAACACAGTTTAAACTCATTTCAGCACATTTTAAAGATCATTTAAAACTGTGTTGTAGTGAATCATGAAAGTTTTTTTTATTTCTGTGAGTATTTTTTGTCCATGAATGAACAGGAACAAAGTGCAGCATGTAACATGTCTGCTGCCTCTCTGACCCAACGTTGCAGTATTACATTAGATATCACAAGCTCTAAATCTAGTTTGATTAATGTTTTTCAAAATAACCAAATTTCTATGTGCTCTAGACATCAGAAAAAATCCCCAAAAGTTTTTCTTTTTTTAGTCTGGACAGATCCAGTCGAACAATGCAAAAAAATGATTCTGATGAAAAGTTTGTAGAAATTGTGAAGTCACTGGCAAATTACTGAGCCGTTAAAAACCCATTCTGGCTATTAGCATTGTGAAGACAAATAATAAGACCCACTGAATATAAATGTGGTCTTGAGTGAAAGAAAAAATGCAAATCTCTTTTTTATGAGGGCTTAAAGTGATGAAGTAGAGAGAGAGTAGGTTAAACTGAACCATGGGGTAGCTAGCTGCACCTTTAGCAACATGCAGATAACTAAAAAAAAGACCATGGAATTGCTCATTACTTGTGACTGGAAAGGTAGGTTGAGAAAAAAGACTGTAAAAAATATGGATGCAGTATCCGGTCACGTCTGAATAGAGGAAAGTGAAGCCAGTTGGGCGTGTCCCATCGTCACCATCTTGCCGTGTCATACGTGTCTTCACTCCCATACTGCCCATACTAAAATGGGCAAAGGCAAGCGTGGCCTCGTGGCAAATGATTGACAGCTGATGTATTCTGAGCTAAATGCAACTGAGCTAACTCGAAACTAACAGGTACTAACGAAGATTAGCCTCCTGAGCGGCGGGATAAGGGTAAGACATGTTTGGACTGGCTGTTAGATTCTAAAAACCACCATTTTGCTACTCTGCTTCAGACCGAGACCTTACCGAGAGCAAACAAGGAGCTAACGGTTAGCCACCGGCCGGCCTCTGGTCTGCCGCATGTTAATCAAAAGGACACGCCCCTAATTATGTGTAATTTCAAGATTAGATAACATCTAAACGGATGAGTTTTTTTTTTTTTTATTTACCCCTTCACATTTGACATTAAGGTAAATTTGACCTATTAAACCTAAAATAATTTTTTGAAACAGGCTGTAAACATGTTTGTTCCTGCTGTGAACATGTTTATTCCTGCTGTAAACGTGTTTATTTCAGCTGTGAAGTTGGTCTTTTTAATACGGGAGTCTATTGAGATTATCTCTGTTTTGGAGCCCCTAGTGGATCAAGAAAGAACTACAATTGTCAAACTTAACTTCTAGGCTTCACATTTTTCACCAGTGGAGTTTGCCCCTTGGTTGAGAAAACTCTGGCAAAGTCTGAGAGGCCTATCTAGCAACATCTGATTTTCAGAAACTGTTTCCTCCACGTACCTCTGTTTGAGTCACTGTTTTAGTCTGTAGTTGATCAAAACTGTGTGCATTTTCTCTCACATTTGTCCACTCAAACAGAGCTGTGTCCTACAGGTCTACCTATGGGTACTGTAGACACTGCAGAATTTTTTATATGACAAGTGATAAATGATTTTTCTACATTTGTGTTGTAATTTTATGATATTTCTAATTTTGAGCCAAAGGTATAAAAGACCATCTTCACCACAAGCATCCCTCGTTTATTATACTGCCCTCAGGGAAGAGGTTAGGGGTGCATTTAAAAAGCATAGTCCGTAAGTCTGTCCGTCTGGGGACTTGGTTTGGTTGGGGGCGGGGTTGGTCTTCCGGACTGAGATAGCGGTCAAGAACTGTAGTCCCACACGTTAGTTGTTGTCGTAGCGTTTACCCACGTTTCCCAACGTTTTACCCACAATGCCAATGCAGTTTCTAGTCCAATTTCTGTCTTTGGTTCGCTTGAATCAGACCGAGACCCGCGTTTGTAGGCGGACCGAGTCAGGTTGTCTGTTCTGAATCAGAGTCCGTTTGCGCATTCACAACTCCCCCAAACGAAGCGGACTTTCCAAGCAAACGGACTCTGATTCCCATCAAAAAAGCTTTGTGAATGCGCTCTAAGATCCTTCAGTAGCAAATCTAAGAGACTGAAGAAGAGTTTCTATCCTCGGGCAGTCAGAGTTCACCAGACACAGTATTCACTTCTTACAGTCATTCAGATGAGCGTTTGCATATTGGTGTGTGTGGGGGAGTTTGTGATTCTGGTTCTCTGACAATCATGCTGCTGATTGAGAACTGTCACTTCATTGTTATTGATCATGTTTAGGTGCCATGTATATATTTAAAGCATAATGTGCTTCACATGTGCTTCATTTTTTCACCTACCTCCTGATATTATTTTATTACACACAGACTCTTTATATAGCCGTTCCCTCTATTATTATACTCCATTTATGTTTTTACTCTTATGTTTTAACCTATTTTATATATTTTTTAAACTTGATAACTCTCTCTGTACCTTTGTGGCCTTGCTGTCAAATACTGTTGTACATGCAACTGTCCATTGACAAATAATACAAATTTAGGCCCTGATTTATGAAAGGTTTACATCTATCAAAACGAGTGCAAACTTGATTGCACATACAAAAACCTATTGCAGCTGATTTACTAAAAAGGTGCAATGAGGATTGCCTGTTAAACAGACAAAAATATATAAGCAAGCCATTCATCCCATCTGCCTTTGATGAATATACAATATGGATGGTTCTGCCAGATGGGCAAAATATTGGTGGAGAATATGCAAATAAACCTACTTTGTTATATGATTTATCAAATGTGAAACTGATAGAGGAGGCTGTTTTTTGCCTACACAGTATTTAGAACGTCTGAAAAGCAGGTGTTAACTGCTTTACGCACAAATGACTGGAGGTTCTAGATGCTCAAAAACTCAGTGCTGCAGGACTGCAGACATGCATCACTGATTCATAGGAACTTCTCATGAGTGGTGAGGGCAACACATTTAGCTTTTACTGTATTAGCCCATTTAATTAACAACCAACACAGCAAACATTACAATTCAACCCCCATTTATTCTGGACAAACGAACCTAAACATTTGCAGCTAAGTCTATTTGTTATCTCAGGGCGCTTTGCAGATCAATTCGAGCCAATTTGTAACAGCCCTGCTCAAGAAAGGAGCTGATTCGATCAAATCTTGACTTGACTTGGTCCAATCCTCCATCTTGAGCAAGCATGGAGTGGTGGGTGACAGCCCAAATGAAACCACCCTTTGAACACCAGCTCTACCAACCTGCCAAATTATTTCAGTTCCGCCTGGTGCATTTATCATTCGTCAAACTATTTTGGTTGATATATTTACTACTGTACTTCCCGCAGGTCTTTCACGCCTCATTAACTAGGCTTTTCTTATGTTAATTCATCTAGGAGAACGCCATCCAGAGAGGGTGGTCATCTGCCTCGACTGCCTGGGGGGGACAGAAAGAGAGACCAACAGGAACTGCAACTTTTATCTGCCAGACCTGAGAGGAAAAACACATACTGTCACAAGTTTATACACGGAAAAAAGGCAGAGAGAGGAGAGGGACAAGAAGGGTCCAGTGCATCGGCAGTCTAAGCCTACAGCAGCATAACTAAAGGATGGCTAACCACCCTTAACTATGACCCTGTGTAAACACTGGACGTGCCCATTCGCATATGCGCGTAGATTTCAACGCTGGAATGCCTGATGTTTACTTGCTTGATACGGGTGTTTTTTTCCGAAGAATGGATCATAAATACGGGGCAAATACAACGCTTCATTCGAGCGTCAAGTTGAACTTTCTGGAGTGGGGGATGGTGGTTTGTCACACGTCAGTCACCTCAGTCAGATGCACATGGCAGAACCCGGTTATTTTAGTACTTTGAGAGAGTTGCAGTCCGGGATGTAACGATATGAAAATTTAATATCACAATTATTGTGACCAAAATGATCACGGTTATCATTTTTATCGCGGTATTATAAAAATACCCCCCAGCATCTTTAAAAATATCCAAAATGGGTCTAAATGTCTACTTTGTCCTTTATAAAGGAGAAAAAAATCTCAAGAGAACCGTCCACGTGGGCGCCTTTCTTGCCTTCCGCCATGTTTTCATAAGTTAAACATTGCAAACTGTGACTACAACTGCTTTTCCAGCCAATGAGCAGCATCACTGGGACTTTTTCAAAGTGTGGTAATCAGTCACGGTTTTAACGATAATTAAAATTTGAAACGGTATTACTAATCGTTAAGAATTTTATCACGATTAACCATTTTACCGGTAATCGTTACATCCCTAGTTGCAGTGTTGTTGGAAGTTGGAGAACCAAAGACGCCACCGTGTTTGGGTCCACCACATTCTCCAGAGGTCTTGGAGCTCGGTGAATTTCATCACCTGATCCAGGAGTTACGTCTGAATGAGCGCCGCTTCCAGGAGGATTTCCCCACCCCAGTATGATGCTCTGTCGGGGAGGATCGGTGCTGCATGTCCGTCCAGGATACAAACTACAGGCGCTGTATTCCAGCTGCGGAGCGGCTGCCCACCTGCCTTCGGTGAGTGAGCTAGCCGCAGCTAGTTCATGCTTCCAGCTAAACTTCCAACAACTTCCAGCAAAAGAACGTGGCTGCTGTCAGTAAGCTAGCTATTGTAGCTCAGTTTAACGAGTCTCTGCCGTCTCCTTGCAGCTGATTAAACGTAACACCTAACTGACCACTTTCCTGCTGTTTTCATTCTTTGGATCACAACACACAGTAAGTGTTTGTTTACATCAGTTGAGGCTGAACTCCAGGTGCCATCTAGTGACCAAATTGAAAACTACACTAGTCTGAGACTCATATTGAATTATATTGATGTTTGCCAATACTGACTGATAACAAACAACTTCAGTTTATTTCTGTAGTGTGGACAGAGCTGCATCTTCCTCCGGAAACTACAGGCGTTCTGTTCCTGCTGCAGAGTGTCGGTGTTGTGACGTTTCACCCCGTCAAACACCAGCTGCAGAGATCTGCAGCTGCAGGGTAATGAGGTTTTGTCTGACCGGGTTTTCAGACCTAAATTTATGGTATTATTACACCACTTCTATGTGCAGCACATCGTGATTTTATCTGTGATAAGCGTATTTTCTCTTCTTACGAAAGAGACCAGCGAGCTTAACTCCAGCAGCAGAGTGCCGGTCCGTTCACTTCATGTCTCATCCGTGTTCAATGACGGGGTTACTTCAATATTTTATTTTTGCCCTTGAATTAAATCATATGCACTCCAACAGTCTAAGTGCCCAAAAATTGACCCCTGGTCAGCACAAATGCCCTCTTGTTGGCCAATGTGTCACTTTATGGAATATTGTGGGAAAAATAAGACACAACTATATAAAACTGCACAGAATAGAAAAAACAGCAATCGCTAGATGTCATAGTTGTTATGTACAGAAATCTTAAACAAGCATATGAGAAAGAAAGCACACTCTCTTTCAGTTCTAAGGTTTTATGTTCCAGGATATGATTAAAAAAATCATCTGGTCCTGACCAGGTCTTAAAATAAGGCCAATAAACCTCAGATGAACAACATGTGACATTACATTGTGTCAGTGTATGAGAAAAAATACACTAAGGTACACCCTTGCTGTTTGCATAGAGATTGAAAGGATTAGTAGTTGTCAGGGACTGCTGATCATATGCACTTGAGAGTTTTTAGCAGTGTGCTGGAATGGAGTATTCACGTGCGTGTCAATGCAATGCCAAAGGGGAAAGACAGTGATCTTAGAAAAGCAATTGTTGCTAATTCAACGATGGGAAAGATTATTAACACGTGGAAATAATACATGGATTACAAACACTTGTTTATAATCAGAGGTGTCAAAAGTAGAAGTAAAAGTAGTTTTCAAGTTTTTGGATCTGCCAGTACATTTAGAACAGCTGTTTTCATTAAGGAGCTCATCTACCTGGGAGAGGAGCTAATTGAACCCAGCTGGTTCAGTGATTGGTTGGAGAAACTGCCGGACAGGGTTTCTACTTTCTACTTCTACCCAATTTTTGACACCTCCATGATTGCTGATTTGATAGGGCTGTATCATGCTATGCTGCACAAAAGCGGCACGAGAGCATAAAGTGCAGTTATTAACACTGAATGGCTGCATAAAGATGTGTTAAACACATCGTATCACGTGCTGGACTCGCTGTTTTACTGCAGTTACCTGCTTGTTGCACCTTTTGTCACTCAACTGGCTGCTTTGCAAAATGGTACAATATAAATTATGTCTTTATTCTAGTTTTGAAGCTGGATTTTATTTCACTTGCTGCATTTGGAGTGCTCAGAGAACACGGGAAAAGTGTGCAACTGTAACCTACATGAACTGCTCAGAGGGATCGTCATAATCTTCAAATTTAGAAAAAGATAAGAGAAACTTTATTGTCTCACAAGGGGAAACTTGTCTTGGACTTTTAGAATTACGTTATTAAAGTAAACCAACTAAAATAAAATACACTTCAATAGAATAGTCATTCATTAATTGTCAAATGCCAGGGAGCCGCATCAGAGGGACAAAAGAACCGGATGCAGCTACGGAGCCGCAGGTTGCCGATCCCTGACCTACACACTAACTCCTGGGTCAAACTGCTGGGTTAGAGAGGGACAAACTAATTTCTGGGTTATTTCAAACCAGACATTCGAGTTGTTGGGCTGTTGACCCAACTTCTGGGTTAAAATAACCCCACATTGTTGTCAACATAACCCAACTTCTGGGTCAAATATTTAACTTGGAAGTTGGGTCAAAAAAATAACCCAATTTCCTGGGTTGAAGTAACCCAGAAATTAGTTGGTCCCTTTTAACCCTGCAGTTTTTGTGTGTACAAAAACAAATCCTTAGAACCAGGGTACAAAGTTTTTTTTTTTCATGAATGCGATCATTTGCATAAAAAGTAGGATTTAAAAACTAACGGTGCGTTCACACTGTGGCTCATTGTGAACACCAACTGCATCCCGGTGCGTACCAAAGAAGGTCTGCCTGAAAGCCAGGGATCTCGGGTCACTTGCAAACAGACTACTGGACTATCTAGTGGACGTACTGGAAGGGATGTTTTCCAAGACCAATAAGATGGAGTAGACAGAAGTGGAGTGGATTATCGTGTGGGTCAGAGGAAAAACAAAGCTAACAGCGTGTGTTTGAGGTTAAAACAACAAAAAAATATTTGGAAAATTTCTTGTAGACAGAGATGGAGTAACAATACGAAGCAGAAAGATTCCAACTTTAGTAACATAGTCCAGTTTTTTTCTTCTTCCTGCTTCTTCATCATCATCAGTGGTTGTATCAGTTGTTTTAACTATGGTGGCTTAACCAGGTGGGTTCAAATGTATCTGTCTGCAGCTTGCAAGCGAGAGGTGCGTCGTGTTGTAGGCATGTCGTGGTTTGGGTTCAGGTTGGATTTTACGGTGATTTCCCCTTCTGTGGCAGGCATGTCATTTAGTGACATCACTACACAACACCCCTGTCTTGCAGGCCGTGGACGGACCCTTCTCAGCGGTTTGGTACGCTTAGGTTATGTGCAGCTTGAATACAAACCAAAGCAAAGAAAGGTGTGACTTTTACAGAAATCCCCACCCAATTGGACCGAGTTCCCGGACTATCCTGGTGTGAATCCACCCTAATTTGTTTGTAAGAACAGTTGGTGGGTTAAGCCCATTGCTTCTGAAGATAGTTTTACAAGCTGTTGAAACTTAAGGTCCTCTCATTTCTACACACTTCTTCTGCGTTGTGGTTTTGGTGAACAGCAGGTTAGATGGTGCAGACTGGATCATCTGACAGAAAATTTGACCCAGAGTTACCTTTCCATATCTATGGCTTCAATCCCAAGGAGAGAAGTCTGCTTGTTGGCTTAGTGTTTATTCTAACCAGGCTTGTATATTGTTTTTATTGTTCGGTCCAAGTCTGCAGTCACGAGGTGGGACACAGAAAGACTGGAAATCTTGCATCAGTTATTTCCCAATCTGAGGCTGTGAACACAGTGCATAGCTTTGTAATCTCATCAAATCTGCCGACATGAACTTCACAATAACTGTGTCATACATAAGTTATCCACAAGGATGACACTATCAATTGCAGTAAATTTGTATCAGGCATACTATGTCTAGTCTTCTTAATGGGTGGAATTTAAAAGGAATAAATAGTTAATTGCCTTGGAATTAGGGCAATACTTTGACAGAAATCCATTGAAAATATTTCTCATCAGGGTGGAATTGGGATTTTATTTCAATAAAGGAGGGATTGATTATGGACATAAGAGATTGTCTTCCATAGAGATCTCAACATTTAACTCTCATGTCTATGCAGTTATAGTTTTTCCTTCACACTTGGAAGGGGAAACTGAGTCAGGATTATGCCTCAAAGATGTGCAATGCAATACATAAAGTAATAAATGCCATTGGGCACAACTTTTTAGTCTGGTTACATCAGAGATGTTGATAAGTCTTTGACCTCAAGTCCAAGTCAAGTCTAAAGTCACTTTGAGTTGTACAGTAATGAGTAATCTGACATGCGATGCCTGTGGTCTGGTCTGCTTGAAGGACTCCATTATAATATCCAAGGAATTAAAAATGTGTACTCCCCCTTTACCTCCCAGCAGCCTGTAACCGCACTGATCTTTAGCTTTACATGACAAATACTCTGTCCCTCTCCTCTGGAAGATTTCTTCGCTGTACCGAATTAAGAGATCAACATGGACATTTGTTTAGACTACTGTAGTAAATATGCTCTATCTTATCTACGAGTTTTTAATGTGTATAAAAATCCATCTGGACCAACAGAGAATTTTTCAAGTTCATAACTTTTTTTTTTTTTTTTTTTTTTTGTCTGAATGTGGAGAGGAGACCAATATCCTGCATCTTGATGCAGCTGTCCTGCAGGTTATAAATGTCTTCTGCTGTAACACACGTGACAGCTTGTAGTCAAATTCCGCACAAACCTCATAATGAACCATTAATAATAATAATAATAAAAACACTCAGGTGTGTTGTAACAGGTCATCATGTCCAAACCTGCAGGACAGTGTCCACAGCTGGTGATCCTGCACTAGAGCTAAAATCTTTTTAATGCTTAATCTACCTGTGTGAGCAAAGTGCAGAAAATATTATTGATTTTAAACTGAAAAAGCCTCAACGTCTTAATTAATTTAGATTCAGTACTCGTTTAGATCCAGTTTTAATAAATATTTCTTATACTCCTGAACCAAAAACAGCTGGACTTCTTTAAAAAACAGAGCCAGTTAACCTGCGTTGTTCACAGCAGGGTCTGATTCCAGTTTGGTCCCAGTTTAACATTGTCATGGCAACGTCACAGTTAATGGAAACAGTGTTCAGTAAACTTTTCATTCTTCCTCTGCATACATTCAGTAGAGCCAGTCTGGTAAAATTAATGTGACTTTAGCACAACGGTTGTAGCGAGCTAACGCAACTACCCTGCTAAGCTCGTTGCTAATCCATCTTTAACAGGCTAGCTGCTAGCATGAAGCTTTCACAGTGACTAACCTATCCAGGTGTGTTTAAGGTGGATGTGGGGAATCCAGCATCTCAGATTTTTAGACCACAGACGTTGCAGCTTGATACTCACACATTTGTCACTTTTATTAAGTTTTTAATACCCAAAGTTACAGCGATGCGCTGATGTGCGGCATCACACTGTTCACTGGTGCTCTCGTTGTTTTGATTGAGTGCACGTGTGGGCGCATCTGTGTGACGTTACGTCAGCGTAGTCTGGGGGAATGACAGCAGTCACACACAGATAGGAGATGAGACAGAGATCATGAGGGGGAATAAAACATTTTATTTCTTTTTTTTTTTAAATGTTCACGACTCTGAGGCGAGTCTCAAACCGCGAGTCAAGTCGAGTCTGAAGTGTTTTGAGGGCGAGTCCGATTCGAGTCTGAAGTCTCTGGTGAATGCGACTTAAGTGCAACTCGAGTCTAAATCCCCATCTCTGAGTTCTGTTTGACCAAGTCCTTACATTACCTCCCCTGAAAAACAGATGTTATATGAGTGCATGGGAGACTTGGGTTGAATGGTTTTTCAGTACATACATAAATGATCTATGTTGCTGACAACAAGGACTTATTTTCTTCTTTGGCCAAGAGAATTCAAGAGCATTTTGCTCTTTGTTGTATACATGTCTCCCTGCCATAAATCATGACAACTGGCTGACTTCGTCTGACAAGTTACAACCTGAATAAACCTAAATTTGGGAGTTTGGACATTTTCAAGGAGGGGGCTGAAGTTGACATGACAGTTCCTTTAAATGATTGAGTACACTCCTGGGTACTTCTGTGTGTCCAAGGACTTAAAGTTAGGCTACGTTCAGACGGCGACAATCAGAAGAGAAGATGCAAAAGTGGCGTCTCGTCTTCATCTTTTTATGGAATTTGATTGGATCTGCACGCCGGACCTTTAGGTGGTGCTGTGACAGAACTCCACCATGTCCGCACGCATGCGTACAATCGTTCGTCTCTGTTCGCTTCAAAATCAAAACAACTATGGCAGCGATGAGGAGGAACTTTGTGTGGACAGATGAGGAGGTAGAATTACTTCTCCAAACGACACTCAATTAGAAGCTCGCAATGTGGAGATCCGCTGGGATTACGTAGTCCGACATTGTTGTTTTTCCTGTATCATGTGACGTCACCTTCATGCCACGTGAGCATGGTGTCAGGATGTTTGTGGGTCCACCACCATTTCTGCGTTTTGAACCGTGCAGACGAGGGCGCAACAGCGTTGCGTCCTCAGGAATTCCACTTTGGAATGAGTCTTCAGATTTCTGCGTCTTCAACCCAGAATAACGCCCTTGCCGTGTGAACGAAAGGCACTTCTGATGAAATAGTTTGCCGTTTTTACCCGCAATCGTCCTCGTGTGAACGGCCCCTTAATGTCATGACAGATTTCTTTGATAGCAACAGCACTATCAGACAGTAAAGTCTGCTTTATCAAAGAAAAACACTTTCACCACCACATTTGAATAACTCAGTGGGTCTGGAAAATGATGCAAACACTTGCATTTCATTACATAGGTGCCAGTAAAGCTTGTTCTCTGAATTAATTTGCTTAAGAGGAACTTCCACATGAACTGGCTCTGCTGTGCCAGTTTATCTCTTTGGCTTCCACAGTAACACATATTTATGCTGGCAAAGTGGTAACCCAATCCATCTCTCTAGTTTTCTTATTTGGCCCATTTACCTGTTCTTTTCTCAGCACAATACAACTTGTATAAACGGTTCCATGATGCAGTAACATTAATGGGCTGCTCTTTCTCTCTCTAAAGTTGTTTAACACATGTTCAGCAAGCCGTGAAATTATCTAGACAGGTTCCTGGGGTGCTGTGTCTGAGAACAGCAATGTCTGCAGCATGCCTGTACACTCTGGGCCCTCTTGCCAAGTTTAAACAACCATCTATCCAGTAATAAATATAGACAATACGTGAATGAGTCTATAAGTTACTAAATCAGCCAATGTTTTAGATTGCATCCTTCTGCTTCTTTAGATTGCAGCTACTGATTTATACCATTTTCTTCTGATCTGCCAATACCTTTCCACTCTTTCACTGATAATGCATTTTCATGCTGTACTGACATAAAAGTAGCCTTCATTAGGGACAAGTAGGAGGCATCATTTGCCATTTTTAGCAAATTGTAAACAAAACTCTGCAATTTCCACAGTGTAGTAGTTGCATCATGTCCAGCCTGTGCTGTCGACTCAGGCGCCACTGCTCCAAAGTATTTCCAGCTGTAAGAACCTCCAATGTGAAACTGAGAAAGTTCTTCGCTCATTCTCCAGAATTGTTTCATTCTTTCAACTGATCTTCAGTCGTATTAACAAATTTCAGGCATTTGATTCATTTAATTTATCAGGGTGAGATAATTAAGACTCATGAAACATGTTGTGATGTCACACTTCGATTTGGAGCATGTTTGATGATATGCATTTTCCATTAAGACTCTAGCCCACCATGTAAACAAGCACATTAAGGAATTGCATTTTATACTTAAAGGAAAATTCCACTCCTGGATGAAATTGAGCCTCCCCCCGCAGTCCCCTGAGTTGGACAAGTGGGCAGAAGCGTTTTCTGGCCGACCCAGTCATTCTCTGAATCTGGCAGCACTGACTTTAGCTTAGCTTAGCATAGTTGCTGTAATCTGGCGGTTCAAACTAGCACCACTTGGTGAAAGTGAACTAATTAACTCAAGAATTTTTCCAAATATGCTTCTTGACCCGCACATTCAGATCGAGTACAAACGAGAAGCCGATTTCACATCAAAGGACTGACTAGGCGGCATTCAATAGGGTAACTACGTATAGACTGTGGAAGTACAGGTGAATCATAGGCGAAGCACTGCGGATATTAGCAAAGGCAGCATGCATGCGCAGCATCCCCAGCTTCCATATACAGGGTTGCTACTGGATTCTGCGCATGCGTGCTGCCTTTGCTACTATCCACGGTCAGTGACGAACCGTGAGCTCCACAGCTGGGCCTTCACCTCAGCCATTAGCACCAAAAAACCCCATTGATAAAACTCCCAGCAACAAGACACCTATTCAACATTACCAGCAGAAAACTGAATATCATTTAGGTTACATAGATGATCCAATAAGCGTGCTCCGCAAAGCCAAAATCTAAATATAAAACGAGTTCACCCAGAAAAACATATCTGAGATTATCATCCAAAGACCTACTCACCCTCATGCTGAGCAAGACTCTGGAGCACTTTTTTAATATCTCAAATGCAGCCGGAGATCGACAAGTTTTCGTTTTCCCCCAACTTTCATATAATGGAGTTCACCGGCAACTGAACCAAAGAGGTCCATAAAAGTCCACAAAAACTTGTCAATATTCCTCCATACTGCTCGTCCAATGTAATCCAAGTGTCCTGACCGGGTAGCGTCCATAAATTACTGAAAACCAGTAGATTTTTGTAGCCTAAACCAGTGGTGGGGAATCCTGGTTCTCAAGGGCCGGTTTCCCTTCAGGCTTTCCATTTCTCCCCACTCCAGCACACCTGATTCAAATCAAATGGATCTATCAGCCAATCAAGTTCAGCACAGAGACTCATTGATTTGAATCAGGTGTGTGGGAGCAAGGACGAGGAACGAGCTGCGGACAACCCGGGACAAACAAAAGAGGGGTTGGATACTGATTTAAAACAAAAAAAGAAAGAAAAAGAGAACGCGCGATCTCGTCTGCCGCAGCTTCCGTAGTGTCATGAACTTGCAATGGGGCGCACTTCGCGGCAGCTACATGTTCTACCGTTTAAGCTATGAAAATATACTAAATGATGTGGTTTCCAGTAAATTATGGACTCAGGACACTCAGGACACTTGGATTACATTGGACGAGCAGTATGGAGGAATATTGACAAGTTTTTGTGGACTTTTATGGACCTTTTTGGTTCAGTTGCCGGTGAACTTCATTATGTGAAAGTTGGGGGGAAACGAAAACCTGTCGATCTCTGGCTGCATTTATGATCTTAAAAAGTGCTCCAGAGTCTTGCTCAGCATGAGTGTGAGTGGAAAATGAAGGCACATCAGTCTGTGGGTGTACTATTCTTTTAAGGGATGTGAGTGAGTAGGTAGCAACCATTAGCGCCACCAGCTGGACTGGAGTTTTGCTGTGTCTTTCTATTTGTGTCACGGCATGATGACGGCGGTTTCGTGCTCAAAACGTTCCAGAAAACAACCATGAGACAGAGCAGAGTTGTTGGACCTCTGCAGCGAGAATACAGATCGTTCAAGTCTAGTTCAATGAGGAAACCCATGAAACCATGCCCTTTAACATGCATTACACGGTTTTAATGCGCCACACAGAGGAAATACATTAAAACTGTATAATGCACAACGTGATCCTCTGTTTAATCCTGACATAATGCTTCTATAACTGGACAAGAAATTTACATGTAGAAGGAAGTTATTCTTCAACAGAGCATAGTCATAAGGTTTCTCACCACTACTTCTGACATCACCGATAATATTTTTCTTTCTGTCTTGGGTATTCTGTACAGTAGCTGTGGCTTTGTAGTTGTCATAAAAATTTTGAAAAGTCATCATATCTTAGCTCTAACATCTTTACAAGCTTCGACAGAATAAAGTTCGCACCTTCTATGCGATGTCATGATCACACAGTGACGATAGTTTTCTTTTTTTTTCCCCTCAGTGGCTGAAACTATGCTTTAGTGCTGTTTAATTTTAAAAGAAACAGGGAGAATTAATTTCATCCTTCACAAAGCATGCACACATCCACATTTATACAGCAATTTATTGGAAATGAGACCAAAACACTGCCAGAAGTCTGAGGGTAGGCATGAATCAAGGGGAAACTGAAAAGAAGACGTTTATTGTGAAGAAGCTGCAGGCATGTGATGGTGTACATGGAAGTGTTTAGTTAGCCAGAGGTGTAACTCAGAGCTTCACAAAAGCTGGTCTATTTTTCTCTTTGAATATCTCTCTGAGAGATTGCAGGAGAAGCATCAGTCTTTTGGGAAACAAAAAGACATTGTACTTGTATATTTTCTCTTAGCAGAACACTAATTTTGTTGTCAGCAATGCGGGCCGTAACTGCTAATGGAAAACTAGGAAAATAGGCCACCTCATGGGGTCTTTGCCTGGATTTTACAATAGTCCAAATTTAAGCAATGACCCCAAGTGCTCTGTTTGCATGAAACATTTCTTGAGTACATACGTGAGTTTTAGCAGAAAAAATTAATGTAAGTTGTAGCAAACAAGCAAAAGTATTTTAATTTAGCCATCTACTGTCAACTCCTACGTGTTAATTACACACCACAGAGTAAGTGATGACAGAGTTGGAGTGAAGACTGACATAAACCTGGAAGCTGGAGTAGTTGCTGTAGATCTAACATTGTTGGGAAACAAATGAGGGAAGAGATCCCACAAATTTAAAAGCACTTAATCTGAATAACTTAATTCAATAAAAGCCCAGCACTGAAAATTTTACTGCACTGAAAGTGTAAATGCACCGATAATGCACTCAAAGAACTGAAACTCAAAGGAGAAAGTAAAGGTTTTTCCATCCATCATGCAGCTATGATTTCGCATACACTGATGTAAAAGGAGGATAAGTCACTAGTTGAGGTGAAGCTCATTTCAAACATCTGTTTTCTATATCAAACTTATGATTGGTTTCATGATGGATTCATTTGATGCTTATTCTCTCCATTTACGGACTATTGAAAAGATTCTGAAAATTGTAAGAACTTGTGCCACACATACTTTAAGAAACTGTCAAACCCATTTTTCATATTTGTGTAAGCTGCTGGATAGTGTTATTTACACGATGCAGTGGTGGTTCTGGGAACTCGAGACATCCAGATGCAGCTACTTAGAAGGATGCTCCACGGATGAGCCAATCATTTCCCAACTGATTCTTTCCAAGGTTTATGCCTGGAATTGGCTGGAAACTGGCTTTGACTGGGAGAGACAATTCTAAGTGACTGCATCTGTTATCTTTACTCATGGATCAGTTACCACAGAGATCAAATCTTTGCAATGTGCTGGAGAGGTCACTCCTCACCCTCTACTTTATCTTTTTTGCCTCAACTACTGTAGCAGTGTATTGAAATGCATGCAAACTAGACTTGTAGTCGAGACCGCCTAAACCGAGACCAAGACACTGTCAAAACCAAAGAGTATCAAGACCAAGAAAGCCAAGTCAAGACCAAGGCTAGTTCAGCTCGAGACAGAGACAAAAAAAAAATAGAGAGATTTTTTTGCCATTTTGCATGACTTGCAGAACGTAAACACCATGCTGCTTCAGCTGCTTAGTATAAATATGAGATTGTAGTATTTGGTACTCGATTGGTACTTGAAGGGGGCATATAAGGATATACACTATATTGCCAAAAGTATTGTCTCACCTGTCTTGACACCTAATCCATAGGGTTCAGTATGACGTTGGTCCACCTTTGCAGCTAGAACAGCTTCATCTTCTGGGAAGGCTGTCCACAAGGTTTAGGAGTGTTTATGGGAATCTTTGACCATCTTCCAGAAGCACATTTGTGAGGTCACACTGATGTTGGACCAGAAGGCCTGGCTCTCAGTCTCCGCTCTAATTCATCCCAAAGGTGTTCAGTGGGATTGAGGTCAGGACTCTGTGCAGGCCAGTCCAGTTCCTCCACACCAGACTCTGCATCCAGGTCTTTATGGACCTGCTTTGTGCACTGATGCACAGTCATGTTGGAAGAGGAAGGGACCAGCTCCAAACTGTTCCCACATAGTTGGGACATGGAATTGTCCAGAATATCTTGGTGTGCTGAAGCATTCAGAGTTCCTTTCACTGGAACTAAGGGGCCAAGCCCAGCTCCTGATAAACACCCCCACACCATAATCCCCCCTCCACCAAACTTTACACTTGGCACAATGCAGTCAGACAATTACCGTTGTCCTGGCAACCACCAAACCCAGACTCCTCCATCAGATTGTCAGATGGAGAAGCATGATTGGTCCCTCCAGAGAACGCATCCACTGCTCCAGAGTCCAGTGGTGGCTGCTTTCCACCACTGCATCCACGCTTTGCATTGCACTTGGTGATGTATGGATGGATGCAGCTGATCATCATGGAAACCCATTCCATGAAGCTCTCTGTCACTGTTCTTGAGCTGATCTGAAGGCCACATGAATTTGGAGGTCTGTAGAGACTGACTGCAGAGAGTTGATCACCTCTTCGCACTATGAGCTTCAGCATCCGCTGACCCGCTCCATCAGGCCGACCACTTCGTGGCTGAGTTGCTGTCGTTCCCAAACACTTCCATTTTCTTTTAATACAGCTGACAGTTGACTGGAATATTTAGGAGCGAGGAAACTTCACCACTGGGTTTGTTGCACAGGTGGCATCCTATCACAGTTCCACGCTGGAATTCACTGAGCTCCTAAGAGCGACACATTCTTTCACTAATGTTTGTAAAAACATTCTGCATGCCGAGCTGCTTCATTTATACACCTGTGGACATGGAAGTGATAGAACACCTGATTCGATCATTTGGATGGGTGAGCAAATACTTTTGGCAATACAGTGTATATAATGAAAAACCATGCCTGCCTGGATATTATAGGTTACAAATCCCTTCGAGACCATTCAGCCAATCAGAGACATTGCAAGACCGAGAGACCAGAGACCAAGACCATGAAAAAGTGGTCTGGAGAACTACAAGTCTAGTGCAAACACACCCACAGGAAAAATGTGCTGCTCATTTGTAGCTCAATCTCATCTCTTGAGATCAGTTTGAGCTTCTCATAATGGCATCATTCTGTGATAATTTTTGTCTGAATTACTTCTCCTAAGGGTTCCTGAGGAGCGAGAGGTGAGCTATAAAAGAGAAAAGACATCACTGAGACAAAAGAGGTTGAGATGAGAAAACTGTTTGAGCCATACTTGAGAAATGGGACAAACAGAAGAGATTTCATAATTGTCTGCCCCTGATTTCAGTTACGTCTCAATTAAGACATAATTGAAATCAGGGGCAGACAATTATGAGATCTCTTCTGTTTATCCTATTTTTCACGTATGGCTCAAAGTGCCAAATCTATCAAAGGTTTGCTCGTATAAAAACGTGAGCTATGTCATTGCTCACGCAAAAATGTACAAACTGATCTATTAACCGCGTGCTAAAAGGGTTCGGTCTTTAAAATGTGCTAAATAGCGCCTCATATCAATTTTGCACTTCTGTTGCAATGAATGTGTAATACGGGCCGTTTACACGCAATTGTGCGTGTGATGGGAGGAGAAGATGGAAATATATTAATTTAGCACTCGCAAAGTGATTTATTAATCGTGAGACACATTGCCTTGCTGGTTTTTTGCGTCTATTTTAGTACGTCTGAAAAGCAGGTGCAAATTGCAGCTTTCCACACAAAAGGCTTCAGCTTCTGAGAGGGACGATCCTGGACACACACAAATCTGATTAAAAAAAAATTGTCATGAGCAGTGAGGGCAATGTATTTAGTTCTCATTGTTGAATTCACCACAGGAAACACCACTATTTAACATGGGTGAAAAATATTCCAGACAAATAAAAAAGAACGTTTGCAGCTGCTGTGGAGCTTAATGAGAACCAAAGCTGCATTAATGTGTCTTATTTCCCCTTTTTGCACATTTTAACTTGCATTTTAGCGGCTGGACAGGATCACAGTCATCTGGCAGCGCGAGCCTCCGAAGTCACGTTGGCGTTGTGCCAAACTGCGCACATCATGCTTAACAGAGACCATGTCGGAGCTGCAGACACTTTCATTTGTTCAGCAACTCCTGATCCATGTCCTCATAAACTGAGACTCTGCACGGATACATGTTGTATTATTTTTGTTGTTATCATACTTATTCTTATTTCCCTTTGTGGGTCGTATTTCCTTTTGTGCTGTTGTCTCTCACAATTTGCCGCACGCAAAACCCTCATTTATATTGAGGCGTTTCCAGCAGGTTCGCACCCGCTGTCATTTGCGCCTTCATTCTTTGTAAATCGCCGGCAAACCGAAGTTCAGCCCCTCGCGCAAAATTCTACATTGCATGTGCAAATTACTACACGCAAATTTGGATCTTAATAAATCTGTCCCAAAGAGTTTTCTCAACTCAACCTCCTTTGTCTCAGTGATGTCTTTTCTCTTTTTTAGCTCACCTCTTCCTCCTTAGGAACCCTTGGGAGAAGTAATTCAGAAACAAATTATCACAGAATGATGCCATTATGAGAAGCTCAAACTGATCTCAGAGATGAGTTAGAGCCACAAATGAGCAGCACATTTTTCCTTTGGGCAGACTTGAAAATAGAAAATATTATGTGATGCAAAATCAGAATGAACACAAGAATCAATATTTGATATGAGGACCTATATTCCTATAATGTAAACCCTGTCAGACAAGTTTAAGTGGTCTTCAGGAATAGTTCTCCAGGTTTCTTGAAGGACTTTTTAAATCTCTTGTATGGATGCTGGTTGCCTGTTGTTCTGTTGTCCGTCCAGATGATCCCACTCTGCTTCAATAATCTTGAGATCCAGGGTCTTGGAAGGGGGGAATTCATTGCTCCATCAGACCTGTTGGTTCTGATTTTTGCTTCAGGTGTTGTGTTATGTGGCATACCGTCTCCTTTTTTTGCTGCTTCCCTTCCTTAAGAATGGCCTGTTGACAGCCACTCTACCACAAAGACCATTTATGATGAGAATAAATGAACAAAAAGGTGAATGGGGGCAAAAGTTGGAACAGAAATCACTGAGTAATTTTATATATAACCTTTGATAACCTTTGACTTACTCCTCATTTTCTTTTGAGGTTAAACAAAAGACAAAGAGCAGTTGCTTTGACATCAGATTCTCTGGTGCTGAGGTGACGACTCTTAAGGGGTTGTTGACTAAATCACATGTACAACTACTAACAAGCCTCAGCTTCTTGCAATCCAATATCCTTTTATCTCCGTGTTTTTCTCTGTGCTGCCTCATTAGATTTACCTGTATGCAGCTTCATGCAACCACAAACGAAGCTGCACTTATCTGACGACTTCATCAGGGCGAATAAAACCTGCTGAAACTGTGCACTCGGCATCTGTTGCTTAAATCGTCAGAGGAAATGTTTTCAACACATGAACAGTAGAATCTTTGTTTTGGAGGATTAGAGGAGATACTGATGTCCTCTTTATCTGAGAACAGAATACAAAACATTTGATTGTTTTACAACCATGGCTTCATCTGTGGAAATAATGTTCCATCTAAAGAAAAAATTAACAAATTGAAGCTTTATGTGCAATAACTGCTTTAAGATTTTTGAAGGGCAAACGTTAATTGCCATATTTGTGAGATTGCCAACACTGACATTTTTCTTTATATTGTTATTAAAAATGTCTTTTAAAAAGTCTTCCTTCATGTCAAAGTTTTACAAACCATTGCATTGCTTTTGACGTTCCCCATTAATCTCTGTTATTTGGCCTGCAGTGAGAGGCTCCTACATTAATAATGTTCAGGCTCTGCTTCTGTGTGAATTATTCATCAGTTTTTTCCAGTCAAATTCATTGGCCATGGCGTTGTGTGTGGTTATCAGTCAGAAATAATTTTCTGTTTTCTTAACACACATCTATGTAAATGGAAAAATCAATGTGTTATAATTGATGGGTCTTTTACAGGAGTTAATGCTTCAAGGAAGTAAAATTAGAGATTTAGTTTCAGTGTGTAAGCCATTTGAGCCTTTTAGAGTGGTCTGTGCTGCTCATGCTCGGTGAAATGATGGTGGAGGCTATTGAATGACAAAATGAATCTACTCAGCCTCAAATTTAGGGATCATATCTCAAATGTTTTTTGGCATGTTTTTGTTTTTTATTTTTCTTCAACAATGTTCTTGTTCACAGCACAACAAAACACCCAAATCCTACTAGTATATTTGTCTAGTTTCTAGTCAACATATATCATTATACTCAATATAAGACATAATCATGTAAAGAGAAACATTTTAGTGAGATATAGGAACTTGCTTTTAGACAATGCATCTTAGATACCTTGGGTATCAAATCTTAGATGAAACAAACTTACTATGAGACACAAAACTACATAATCCTAGTAAAATATAGCTAAGAATGAGTTTTTACAGCTAATTCTAAAATTATCTAAGAATGAGAATGAAAAGTTTATTTCAGTCCAAAAGAAAAAAAAGATTTCTCATTTGCAGGGGCGCCTGCAGAGACATTGTTTTAGTGGTGGCCAGAGAACATAGCAGGTGGCCAGGGGTTATTAAAGGATAACTTTTGTTTCTTTCAACCTGGACCTTGTTTCTGGAATTTAAACGTGCATTTACTCACCAGTAATATTTCTGCATCACTCTGACTCCTTTGGACGCTATTTAGATTAGTCGTAGATGTGCGTATATCCATGTAATGGCAGTGAAGGGGGCAGAATGAACGGGCCTCTTTATAAGGCATTATCTGCAGCAAACGTCCTTAATTTCAACAATACACTGCAAAAACTCAAAGCTTACCAAGTATATTTTTCTAATATCTCATCATACTCAAATTAAGACAAAATCACTGAAAGGGAAACATTTCACTGAGATATAGGAACTTGTTTTAAGACAAATGCATCTTTTTTCAAGAAATATTATAAGAAAATTTCACTCATTCCATTGGCAGAATTTTTTTTTTTAATTTTTAATTTTTATTTTTTGGTAATTACAAGCAAAAAAAAAAAGAAAAATCCTTTTTTTTTTTTTTTTTTTTTGCTTATTTGAAAGAGTGGCCAAGGTATGTTTTTCTTGTAATAAGCAGTTCATTGTGTGCGTCACAAATCATTTGTATTGCAAACAAATTACTTCCCTAAACACTATGACGACCTCACTCACACTGAAAACCAGAGCTGAAGACGCCTCATTTGGAATGTGAACAAACTAAACGGGGGTAGTGTGGTGTCGGCCGGGTTGGTAGGTGCTGATGTGAAAGGCGCATTAGAAACTAGTTGGGGCAGTTCTGGCTGGTCCTTCCTGGATGAATTTGCATAAGAAAGGGTCAGTTAATTAGGATAGACCTACGTGGGACTACGGCAAAACATCAATGGCGGAAGATGGCAGTTAGTGTAATATTTTCATTTATTTTATCTTTATTAGCTTATAAAGATTTGACATTCAGATATCAGCAAAGCATGCTGCACCGTGTTTATAGTAAATAAGAATTGATATAAATGAAAAAAATATCATTTTTGCAAGGGTGGCCAGTGGGTGGGCCAGCTTTTTGTTCAGGGGCCGCCCCCTTGGTGGCATCTTTGCAGTTGACCTATGTGACTAAAGCAAAAGCTTATTTTGTACACCTACTCCTTTTCAATTACAAAAAGTTAAACCAAAAACACAGACATATTAAACTTTTCAGTGAAATTTAAAATTTCACCCTTCACAACAACAAAAAACACAATCCAAAAGTGACAACAGATGAATTAGTTAACCTCATTTTTTCATATTTTAACGAGAAATTACATTATTTTCATAAAGTCTCTTAAAACTGCCTAAAGTACATAACTTTATATTATCAGGACAACCATTCCAAACATTTACACCTTTAACAGAAAGACAGTGATGTCTGAGTTTGGTTTATCAAATGATAAGAGAATTTTCACTTGGCCATTGGCAGATTTTTTTTTATT
Source organism: Atherinomorus stipes (assembly GCA_023101725.1). Taxonomy (NCBI): domain Eukaryota; kingdom Metazoa; phylum Chordata; class Actinopteri; order Atheriniformes; family Atherinidae; genus Atherinomorus; species Atherinomorus stipes. The sequence continues at coordinate 696,389 of JALJCO010000846.1, forward strand.
TTATTTTATTCATTTATTTTTGCATATTACAAGCCAAAAATAAATAAATAAATCTTGTTTTAGTTCTTTCTTTCCTGCCAAACTTGCCAACCTCCAAACAGCCATGTACTGAATAAGCTTGGTGAAGGTTTCATGCCACAGGCCTGATTGGTTAGACTGACATGGGAGCTGAATCTACAACTTCAGACTGTTCCATGTGCACTTCTGTCCCACCAGTTCTTCAATTTCTTATTAGTTTATCTTGTTTTCAGATCTTTTTTCTCAAAATGAGAAATAACACTGAATAGACACTTTACCAGACGAGTTTTGAGAGTTTTTCTACTTAATAAGAAACTTGAAATGAATATTTCACAGTTCGTTTTACAGCTTGTGAGACACGCCTCCTAACAACAGCTAAATGCATCCACCTGCATCGTACCTGCACTGTGATTCACTCCAATCAGTAAAAGACAGTTTTATCTTCTCTCTTGTTCTGTTCCTTTCTCTCTTTCTTTTCCTCTCTTCCTCTGATAATATTTTCTTGCGTTTCTTTGCCAAACCTGCCATGATGCGTGTTCAAAACATCCACTGTGTTTATATCCGTTTGCTACTGTAGCATGTGACGCGATGCAAAAACAATACGCTGCGCCCAGATGGAAAAAGTTGCACAGTGCGGTTTCTGGGCAACGACAGCTCGAGAAATGTGCATAATGAATGTTGATCTGCCATCAAAACGAGACTGAAACGTAGATTTTAAAGATAAAAAAGGCACGTTATGGGTCTTTAAGCTAGTTTCCTCTTCTCTAAAGTCTACTTATTTTTTTCTTATCACATGAAATCTGTGTATGAACTGGTATGGGGCAGTCTGAAAACAAGTTTTCACAGTCAAAATTGGGAGTGAAAGATAAAGCGCAATCTGAAAGAGTCTTAATTAGCTTAACTGCATATAAAATAACCAGTCTAAGAATTCAGTTAAGAAATAAAAGACATACACTCTCAAAACATGATTACAGTAATAATCTTACAAATTCTGCTCTTGTCAAGAATATTACTCTCTAATCAAGATTTTTACAACAGTTTTTGCTGAATACTGTATAGACTTGGCTAGATAACTGTTTTTGCAGTTTCAAGCATTCATAGGTAGTGACCTTTCATTTGCCTGTTTTTAAAGTTTTCTCCATTGCAGATGGTGGGCTGATGGTGATGGGGTCATTATTTCAGTAATTTGGTGGCTCACTACTTATGACATAACACTACTCACAGGTGCACCCTATAAAGACAGCATCACATGGCTGAGGAACACAAGGGAGGTCTCCACACTTTCCCCCTCAAAACACCAGATGTGAAATTACATCCGCAATTAGCATCAGAAACATGCTTCAGAAAGTTTTTATTTTCACCACATCACTGCTAATGCACCAAAGCAAGCATATTTCGTAAGAGTTATTTTAAAGGTGACATTTATGGCCTCAGCATGCTCAAACAAGTCCACTAAACCACATCTGACATTAATCACACGGTGTGACCGGGTTATGGCTGTTTGGGTTTTCTTAATACTGCACTCATATTTCTCTGAAAATGAAGCAGAGTAGCATGAAAGGTTCGATAAAATCATAAAGACTGTAGATATTAAACAGTCCATAAATAAGAAATAAATATTGTGAACTACTCAAATGTCAAATGACAGTTCCTTTGAATGTCCTGATCTCAGATGTTTGATTTACTTTTTTTCTGGTGGAGGATGAATCTTGATGATGGAAGAAATTTAAAAATATTAGAGCCATGAAGCAATGACTTGTCAAGATAGAGCCCCTTTCATGGAGGGGTGGGGTGGCTTTGAAATTTACTCAATCACAGAAGAAGCAGAAGAGATGACGAAAACAAGGTGAGAAGGCAGGCAGCATCTAACATAGACATATGAAAGACATTCAGGTGATGTTCATTCTTGATATTCCAAACTTTCATAGGTAAAAGTAAAAAGGCCTGATAGCATAACATGATAATGAGGACTAGTACAAATTGTTGCCTCTCAGCATGAAAGTCACTGGTCTGAGCCCCGGCAGTATATACAGTGTATATATATATATATATATATATATATATATATATATATATATATATATATATATATATAAACAGTTGTGTGAAAAAGTGATTGCCCCCTAAACCTAATAACTGGTTGTTCCAACCTCATCAGAAACAACTGCAATCAAGCGTTTGTGATAACTGGCAGTGAGTCTTCTACAGCGCTGTGGAGGAATTTTGTTCCACTCATCTTTGCAGAATTGTTGTAATTCAGCCACATTGGAGGCTTTTCCAGCATGAACCGCCTTTTTAAGGTCATGCCACAGCATCTCAATGGGATTCAGGTGGGGACTTTGACTAGGCCACTCCAAAGTCTTCATGTTGTTGTTCTTAAGCCATTCAGAGGTGGACTTGCTGGTGTGTTCTGGATCATTGTTCTGCTGCAGAACCCAAGTGCGCTTCAGCTTGAGGTCAGCTTGCAGGCCATTTTTGCCCCCCAGTCTCTTTCTGATGGGGGAGTCATGAACACTGACCTTCATTGAGGCAAGTGAGGCCTGCAGTTCTTGGATGTTGTTCTGGGGTCTTTTGTGACCTCTTGGATGAGTCGTCGCTGTGCTCTTGGGGTAATTGTGGTTGGTCGGCCCCTCCTGGGAAGGTTCACCACTGTTCCATGTTTTCACCATTTGTGGATAATGGTTCTCACTGTGGTTCTCTGGAGTCCCAAAGCTTTAGAAATGGCTTTGGAACCTTTTCCATACTGATAGATCTCAGTTACTTTGTTTCTCATTTTTTCCTGAATTACTTTGGATGGCAGCATGATGTCTAGCTTTTGAGGATCTTTTGGTCTACTTCACTTTGTCAGGCAGGTCCTGTTTAGGTGATTTCTTGATTGAGAACAGGTGTGGCAGTAATCAGGCCTGGGTGTGGCTACAGAAATTGAACTCTGCTTTCCAAAGATGTGATAAACCACACAGTTAATTTATGTTTTAACAGGGGGGCCCATCACTTTTTCAAACAAACGGTATATATATATATATATATATATATATATATATATATATATATATATATATATATATATATATGCTGTCAGGCAATTAAAGAAATTATCTAATTAATTACAGTATTTGTAATTAAATAATCTAATTAATCACATTTTAATCTCATATCTGCTGAAACATTAATGGGGAACAATGGTCCTCAAGGGGAACTTGTCCTTTAAGTTTGCAACCCTGCTCCAACACAGCCTATGAAGTTCTGTACAGTGACTCATTGACATGTCTTCTTCTTCTTCTTCTTCTGGTGTTTATTGACGGTTGGCAAACAGTTTTAAGTGCATTACCGCCACCCACTGCCCGGGTCATTCAGTGGACCATATTTAAAATGCTCGTGCATTTAAGTGGCACTCTGAATTACTCGTGATTATTTTTTAATGCATTAATGTACAGTGTAATTAATTAATCTAATTAATGCATAATATAAATAGACAGACCTAATATATATATATATATATATATGATGTACAGTCGTCCTCAAAATTACCCTCCTTTTAAATATGAAAAAAACACCCATCAGTAAAATAAGTTGATACTGAAAGAAGTTATAACACATAAAAATTATATGAAAATCATGATATTGACTTTGAATTGTGATTTAACTACATATTACAAATAAACAAGCAAAAATAAAACAAGCAAACAAGCATGATGGAGTTCCTGAACAAAAATTTCATTGAGCAACACTTTGAGACATTCACTGCAATCAGGTGTTTTCTGTAACGTCCAATCAGACGTCTGCACCTGTTGACAGGTATGTTGATCCACTGCTCATGGGGAAGGTGCTCTAATTTTTCTGGGACAGTTTTGTTTGATTGTTTTGTTTTTTTAATTATTATTTTCAACTGCAATTCAAAAGCAATATTTTAATTCACTAAATTATAATTTTGTAAATTTTTATGTATTATTACTTTTTTGTTTGTTATTATTTGATTAACTGTTGTAACATTTTGTTTTATTGCAGGGTATGAATAATTCTAAGGATGACTATATAAAAACTGTATTTTTGTTTTTGTTTTCTTATGTGTTTTTTTGGGGGGGGGGGGGTTGTTTGTTTGTTTGTTTTGTTTTGTTTTTTTTGGTAGAGTGGACTGAGGAAGTCATAAGCACACAGTAATCCAGGATAAGTTTGACTAGTTTGGTGAATTCGTGTCTACTCATCCTCACTCTTTGTGCAGTCACTGAAGCCTGGATGCCCTGAATTTGGATCCAGTAAACTCAGTGAAAAAAAATTTCATCCAGAATATTTCAATTCAGTTTTGTGCAGTGGGACCCTGCACTTTGTTTTCATTACTGAGATCAAGTTTATTAACAAAAAAAGAGGCAAACTATTACAAGCACTTTAAAAAGCATTAACACAGAAATCCCCTCTTGACCAGTTTGACTCATAAAAACCTAAAAACTGGAAGACATTCATCATCTAAAACCTTGCAGGTTTGTGTGGATGTTCATTACAAATTTCTGCACTACCCAGGATTTTTTTTCCTTTTTAAAAAGGAAATTGTAAGTCTTTCAAAGATATTTATCAAAGATTTCTGTCTTTCTTCTTCTTCCTCCTCCTCTTCTTCTTTTTTAAAGGAAACCTGTGGCACAGGATGGGAGGATTTGGTGAACTGTATAGGATAACCCAGATATTGGTTAATTCATCATGAACAGGACTATTTAGGCTTTGGACTCTGGAGAAAGCTTCCTTTAACCGTGACTGTGTCATCTGAGTTATCTAGGGTTACGACTGAGACATGAAATACGAAACCCCAGGGCACGATAAACTAAGGGCATGGAAATAGAAAGATAAGGGAATTAACTGGCCAGGAGCATCTTCAGCTATGAAAGCGTCTACAGAGATGCTTTATGTGAAATGCAACATTCACGTGTTTCTGGGGATGGATGTGAAGTAGAACTCAAAGTTCCCGCCTTGTAGGAGGATGAAATTCCATCCAGGGAGATCTTAACCGTTGAGTCTAATGTGGATGCTGAACGACATTCAGACCTTTCTACTGAGTGTGCAAGATTATACATTTACAGTCGTCTTCAAAATTATTCATACCCTCCAATTAAAGAAAAGGCAAAATTCACAATTGATTCAAATAAAAATAACAAGAAACTAAAGAAATTAATAACAAATAAAACATTTTAAATGATAACTCAGTGAATTAAAGTGTTGAATTCAAATTGTGATTGAAAATAATAATAAGAAAAATCAAATAAACAATGATGTCCCCGACACATAAGAGCAGCTTTCCCATGGACATGGACCAACATACCTGTCAACAGGTGCAGACGTCTGATTGGACGTTACAGGAAACACCTGATTGCAGTGATTGTCTTAAAGTGTTGCTCAACAACATTTTAGCTTCAGAGCCCCATCATGCTTATTTACTTGTTTTATTTTTTGTCTGGTTTTTATATATATATATATATATTTCTTTCAAACCACAATTCTAAATCAATGTCATGATTTGCATAGAATTTTAATTTATTATTACTTTTGTCAATTTCATCTCATTTCACTGACAGCTGATTTTTTTTTCCCTTCTTTAGTTAGATATTATGAAAAATTTTGAGGACCACTGATCTAGGCAACATACATGCTGTGGAGTTAATGGTTGGCTATTTAAGGTCATACGGTCTCTGTAGAGAAAGAATAAACTCTAATCAGTTTAAACTTCATTCTGAAAGTTGAGCTAGTCTTCAGAACATCTGTTTTCAGTCCCAACAGCATGTGTGCATGCTTGCAAATGGACACTGTCAGAAAGCAGTCACCATGCAAGCTAGCCCGGATGTTTGACAAGCAGTGGAAAATTAGACTACCTCTGGGAGCCAGAGCATGCCAGTGTTCAATGATGTTACCATGAGAGGAGCCAAAAAACGGCGCAATGTGGGCTTCTATTAATTCACTACTCTTCTGTCTGTCTTTTTCTTTCTTTCTTTCTTTCTTTCTTTCTTTCTTTCTTTCTTTCTTTCTTTCTTTCTTTCTTTCTTATTTAAATGTGCTATGATGACTTTTGTGTTGTTTAATACCAGTTTAAGAATAAAATATTTTTTTGTTTGTTGTTGTTGTTGTTGTCGTTTTTAATGGACTGGGAACAATGTGATATAATCGTCCCTGCAGAGCTGAAGTGGTTTTAATTTCAGTGTTTATATACTGAAATATTTTAAACATCTTATTTCTGTGTTACTTTTAAAGATTTGCCCTCCAGTTTCCGCGTCGGCAGGATCAAACTGACTTCTTGTATTATTCTCTTGATCTGTTTTCTTGTCGGGAGGCAGATAAGAAGTCAGAAACACCTCCCTCTCTCAGAGTACCGTGTGAGTAATTGGCTCCACCACCGGCTCCTATAAACATGTTGGACGCGCAGCCAGTCAGAGATACCTGGTTGGCCTCCTTCGGCGCGCTCCTGGAAATCAGCATGTTTGCAGACGGCTGCTGCTGTAGCGAGCTGCGCTGAGCATCTGTGCCTTTAAAGCCTCGTAAGTGCGCCTCTGTCAGAGCCCGCAGTCAACTTACCACAACTCCAACGCGCTCGGCGAGTAGAGTAGAGCTACCTTAACCATAAAGGCACTGGCTCACCTTCACAGCTAGACCCATGGAATACTAACTATGGAATATCTCTGGATACTGGTGTCTGTGTTTTTACAGCTAACCTTCCATCCAGGTAAGATTGAGATTTTGCACTTGATGCGCAGGTTCCGTACGCAACTTGTTGCTGTTTACTTTCGGAATGAGTCGATTGCATTTTAGTGACTGCATGATATCAGCACCTGGTCGCCCATTAAGACTAACATAATCCGTATAGGCTGCTGGGAATTATTCCTCTTGCTTTGCCTCGCCCTTCGAAATTTATGTGCACACTTTTCTTTGTTGTGCCAGTCAGATCTGGGGGGCTATCTGAAGTCCCAGAAACCCAATGAGGAAACTGGATACACGGGCTGATGATTGGGATGCTAGAGCGCTTTTAATAATGTATGTTTTACTCAGGAAAGTGGGTACCGGTGAGAAAAATAATAATAAACAAAACTAGATGTGTGGAGTAAATTTGGATGCTATGGTTGAGATGCAAATGAACAGGTTCAAGCGGGTTTTTCTCCAACAGCCGCACATAACCGTCATTATGAAAATACACAGTCCAATTTTCTAGGAAATATGCAAATAAACTGTCGCTATCCTCAGAGCTGTTTGGCACGCTGTGCGTTTTTATGACTTTGTGGATAAACGTGAGAGCAGTTTAAAACTTTTTGTCCAATTGCGGGTTTGCTTTGTCGTAAGAAAAGTCAGTTGCAGCTATAATGGCTGGGCATCATCCTCCAGAGCCTGGCTGCAGAAGTCAAAGTCCGGCACGTTGTCCGCTTGCAATAGGCTATTTTACTATCTGTTTAACTATTATATTGTTGTTATTTATTTTTATTCATCTAAACACAGCCTGCGATACAAAAAGCAGTCTTGGGCTTTATTTAAGAGCTCCGTTTTAAGGAGTTTGTAGACGTGGGAATCAACTTTTTATGTTTGATCAGGAGGCAGTAGTTGGATATGGGATTTATTAAAAAAGATGTGTTTATCTAACAAAAGCAAGGACTGAACAGCGAATGTTGCTGTTTAACTTTGCGCCCCCCTGCGCCCTCGGTGCGCACATATGGCGTCTCTCGCAGCTCAGGGTTGCATCAGGTGGACTTCATTTTCGGTTCTTATTTTCATTTAACCATCAGCTTGATGAGACTGAAATTGCCGGGAGGTGTTTGAGGTTCACGCCACATTCAAATCGGGGGAATCTGGACGACTGCCACATTTGGACGCGGTGTGCACAGGCTTAGCCTACCTGTCATGTGATGAAACAAGGCACGCCATGAAGTTTGCCTTAAGCCCGTTTTACGCAGGCATGGCGCGGAGCTAATGACCCTCGTTTCCTCATGGTCTTGGAATTTTATCTGTTCGTATGTACATATTAAAACGTTAAATACGCGTAAAAATCACATCGTCTTTCTTGTTTTTATCTCCTCCCTCGTGTCTTCATCAAATCTTTACGCTAAATTCCACAGTTGTTTGTCAAATATTTACGCACAGACGCACATTCCCTGCAAATGCATGGCACCCAGCAGCAGCTGCGAAACGATTCATTACTGTGTGTTGTTCGGGAATTGGACTAATTTGAGCGCATAATGTGCCACCGCACCTTTTAAACTGAGGCATACTGATATGAGTTTATTATTTATATCACAGCATTGATGGAGGGAACATTTCTGCCTGGAGCAACTTTATTCACTCTCCCACTAGCGTCTCTGTACGGTGGACTGCAGCCTCACACAGTTTATTACAAGTGGCTTTAATAGAGGAAGTGAAGTGAAGGAGGGGAAAAAAACGTCCGCCCTCCACACCTGTTTTCAGTTGGTGCAGCAGATCCCCTCCTAAAGCACTGGATGCAGCACACATGCAGGAGGAATATCTTGTTTTTTCACATCAGTCAACCATATTTCTTTGTCCCTTCCCTTACAGAGAGTAGCTCAAACGTCATTAGGTTAAAGGTGCACAAACCTTTAACAAGATGATTCCCAGCGTGGGATTCCAGATCCCTCAAAAGGTTCCACAATAAATCAAATTAGTCCCAAGAGATTCTTTTAACTTTTAAAAGTGAGCCTGCAGTTGGAAGTCCTGTTTTGAGAAGTAATGTGGGTGTTGTTTACCTTTGTGTCAGAGATTTAAAGGCTAAGCTTGGCGGGGGTTGAGCAGTGTATGTTGACACGCAATGGTGAAAAGGTGAAAACATTTTAATCCTGTTTTGTAAAGTCTTAATTTCAGATTATTTTTTTTAAACATGGCCATGACGATGCCTGAGATTGTTTTCAAATCTAAAATGAAGCCATTTTGTAACCTCTGAATAAAACAGCTTGGCTTTGATTTCTGTGTGTTTGATATGCAGCTGAATACCGTTTCCATCTTGTTATAGGCAACACCAAGCCCACCATCATCCCAGTCGAGCCCTACCTCGTCGTCCCACTCAACAAACCTTTTGACCTGCGCTGCCAGAGCGACAACAGCACGCAGTGGAAAAAGGAGGACAGGACCAAGCCTCTGAAAGCCAAAACTGTTGATGGGATGTGGACCCTGCACTACCCCAAGGCTCAGCCTCAGCACATGGGCCGCTACATCTGCCTGGAGGAGAGCTCCAAGGAGCAGGCCTCCATCTACGTCTATGTGAAGGGTAGCTGGATGCATTTCAGTCATGATGTGTGAGACTGTTGTGTTTGTGCGTGAGAGCAGAACTGAAATCTGGAGAAAGTGGAAACAGACTGCAGACAAAACCTTTTGGTATTTCTCAGTACTGACAGGAAGCAGAGTGTGTGGGTGTGTTTGCAGAAGAAGGTGTTTGTAACTTTGGCCTGGACAGGTACAGTAAATACTGGAGCTATTTACTGAGAGCATGACTGAGTTTTTACTGTATTTCCTCCTCTTTGTGACCCCACTTCCCCTTGGCCCATCGCCATCACTGCAGGCTCGTATCATGTGCTGATCATTCACTCTACAATCCCCACATCTATCTTTGAGGCAACAAACAATAACTACTTTTTAGAAGAGCTGCCCACATGTATCTTTATATAAAACCACCTAGTTTGTTGATTAACTTTAAGTAGGTGATTTCAACTAATTTTTAATCATGTTCAATTAGTTTCCAGCAATTACATTTACTTTCCCTTTTCGGTAGGATGGATATTTCTGTTGAGATAACAAATCCTGGCTAACACAACAATTACCAACCTAAAATGTTGGCAGTTCTGCAAATTTGGAAAAGAAAACACTTACATTTAACAGACATTAACAACATTTATGTCTGCTATCTTTGAGATTTTAAGACTGTTTGATTTGGCAAAGCCCCCTGGTTACCATGGCAACAGCAAGTGTGGTTCGACACTACACATCCCAAAATTCCTTGAGGATGGGAAGCGCTCCGTATGCAAGTCAGCCTGTTTAACTGTGTAAACGATGCTGTAGGAGTCGCTTTGAACAGCTCTGATATCGTGCAAATAACTGCCCGTAAACGATGAAGCAGTCACCATTCAGGGCACATTTTCACACACACATACTTCTAAACTGCTCAAAAGAGAGAAAAACAATGATCCAAGTTGAGCTGGGGCGTATTCCGGCTGCCACCAGGTGAAAAGCAGCATCGCGGAGACAACTTAAAAACACAGAAGCTGACTGTGGGAGACAACCACATATGCACACATCCAGGAGCTTAGTAGATGTGAGACATCAGTGCTCACCATGAAGTGGAATGTGGAGGGAGAGAAACAGAATGATGGTTTAAAAAATCTGAAATGATGTTAATTGTTCTCATTATAATATAACAAAATGCAATAGAAACAGAAATAATGAGTAAATCATTAAAAACACAAAATAACTGACATGAAAGTCCAAAACTTCTCTTCCACTGGACACATGATTATTGTGGAAGAGCTCCATCAGCTCATTCCCAGATATTCCACATAGTTTCCAGCAGCGGTTTTCCTGGTCGTCTTAAACTGCCTCTCACTCCGTATCAGATAATCTTTGCTGGATTGATTTCTCTGAAATTTTGCTGTTTTTGTTACCAGCCTACCGGGTTGTGTCTGATGATACTTGATCTTTTGCATATATTGAATTCTCTTCCACTCCTCCCTCATAAAGGCACTTTCAATCCAGTCAAAGAATCCTCACCTCTACATATGAAAATGAGAAAATAGGCGCATTTGGACAGAAGAACTACCTTCCCCATCAGTCTGAGGGAGGATGTTGATAGGGAGCATGTTTGATGACAAATTTATGCCCCAGATGATCTGATATAAAACTGAGCTTTCTCATCTCTTTTATTCAAAGCTATTATAAAACTTACCGGCTTTCCCTCATCACGGTCATATGTATCCTGTTTCGGAACAGCCCCCCATCGGAAAGCTGCCCTACTACCATCTTGCTTACCTTTTGTTGAAGTACCCCCGGACACTTCAGTGGACAGACCAGGGTTCGTCCACTGAAGTGGTGCAGATTGTAACGACACAATTTGCAACTGTATTTGGGTTTTCTATCTCTTTTATTCAAAGCCATCACAAAAGCTAATTTACCGGCTTTCCCTCATCAGAGTCATGTGTATCACGTAACGTCTTGTTTACCTTTTGTTGAAGTGTGCCCGGACACTTTAGTGGACGGTCTGTCCACTGAAGTGTCCGGGCAGCACACTTTGCAGCTGTATTTGGTCATTAAATTAATATGAAAATCATTGCTTTTGGACATTTCAAAATAGTTATTGATTGCGGACGTGCACCATTGTGGTGGATTTAATAATGAATTGGTACACTCCTGCTGTAAAAGTTCTTGTCGTTATTACGCTCTCGATTAACAGATAAACAGCTGTGGGGCTTTTTAAATATGGCGGGACTGGAAGAAGCGGAGATCACGCAAGGGGCGGGGCTTGCCAGCTCTACCAAACACCAAACATCTACATATTTCAGTTCCTATGGAAACCTGAAAAGACCCTGCCTTTAGTACGAGCTAAAATGGTTCTAGGAACTGCCTGGTTTCCAAAAAGGTTCTAGGAATTCCAAAAGGTTCCGACAGTCAGAATGCGCCTCATGATTTTAGTGATTGTGCTGTAAATACGTTGAATGATCTTTGTTTTATAGAGAAAAAAATTAGTCAACTATGCAATTTTTTATTGGGATAATACATTTTATTCACCGACAGCTCAAAAAAAAAAAAAGCTGTTTTCTTAAAGATTGTACATATAAAAGTTTTTTTAATCAGCCACTTTTTTCTTATTAGCTTATTTTAAAGACCCACAATGCAACTTTTTGCAAATTTCTCAATGACCCCCCCTATCCATGGCTAAACTTCATCATCTTCATCGTAGCCGTCCTGTGATTCGGTCCAGCCAGTAACAGACAGTATTATCTTGACTCTTGTTCTGTCCCTTCCTCTCTTTTTGTTCCTCTCTTCCTCCGGTTATGTTTCCTTGTGGTTCTTTGCCAAATCTGACATGATGCACGTTCAAAACACCCGCTGTGTTCATGTCTGGTTCATTTCCGTTTGCTTGTACGTGATGAGGTGTGCAGCCAATAGTCATGCAGTTTCTGAGCCTCGGGACGCTGCTGGTTAGTGACGGCTCGAAAGTGTGCATAATGAATGTTGGTGTGGCATCAAAACCAGTCAGACACGCAGATTTTTAAGGTCTAAAAGTTACGTTGTGGGTCTTTAATGCCTATCATTTTGCCAAGAAGTCAAAATCAGAAAGCATAGTGATAAAGCTTCACCATGTCGGTGCAGCTCTCTGACACCACCTGTGCGACTGCATTTTTTTGGCAGATCCTGACAATCCTTTCAGAAAACCGATGGTGAACAGCATTCTTACAAATGAGGGCGACGCTGCTTCCATCCCCTGCCTCGCAACTGATCCAAGTCTGGACAACCTGCGCCTGGAAACATGCTCCGGTAGAGCACCCGTCCCTGGCCTGCAGTTTTCTGCAGTCCTGGAGCAAGGCATCATTATCCACAACGTCCAGAAGGCCTACCATGGCTGCTACGTGTGCACGGGAACGCTGCTGGGGAAGGACGTCAGGTCTCATGACTACAATCTGCAAGTGAGATCAGGTAACGTTATGTCCCCGTGTGCACGCATGTGCGCTGCTTAGTTTTGACAGTTATTATCAAAACTTCAGCTTTTTTTCACCATTTCTGTCAGTTTTTGATGAAAACGCATCCATTTCCTCCCAGTACCCGTTGCTCCTCCCGTCATTGAGCTGCAGCAGTCCAGAAGGCTGATTCTTACCCGCAACGAGAGTCTCTCACTCACCTGCAACACCACCAACGTCAACGCAGAGATCGGCTTGAAGTGGGTCACACCGCCCGGCTCGGTGAGGCCCCTCCGCTTTGTCTTCGCTGTGCACTGTGCTGTTGATGGAAAATCCCCCCTAAATGTTTGCCTTTCCAAAAGTGGCTTAACTTTCTCTGAGAGCAGAGTTTTCCTCCTTGTGTCTGTTGGAATGAACAAGAGTGAAAGGGGTCAAAGTTCAATCTATTTGTGCTGAAGGGTCTTGGCTGTCTGTGTACCTTGCGTACTGCTGTGTGTGTGTGTGCTTGCATGCAGGCGGTTGTGTGTCTGTCAGTTTTTGCTTGGCAAGGATAGACATGCAGACGGGGTTAATCTCTAGAGATCTCTGGGCGTTGACAGGGTGCCGTCTGGTATCCACAGCAACCAGCAAAGGTTGATAGCAAATCACACATCCTGATGGAGGGCTTCACCCGCACCCGGAGTGCCACGTTGCACATCGCAGCGGTGCGACCGCAGGACGCCGGGAGTTACAAATGTGAAGCGAGGAATGAAAAAGGGACCAGCACGAAGTCGGTGTGGCTCGATGTTTACGGTGAGTAAATGAAAGATGCAACAGGAAACTTAACTTGTGATGAAGCTTCCCACCGCGCCAAAGACTTCTCGTCTAAAGCTAGGTACACACTACAGGGTTTCTGAGACATTCATAGATGTAGAGACCACACACTTGATGATTACAAAAGAAAAATCACACAAGATTTGCCTCTTCTGATCATACAGTGTGGGGTGTACACGACGGAGAACACCCCACACTAACTGATTCATCAGCAGACAATTGGCTCCTTCACTGTTAACATCCCAAATCTCGCGATATCAAACAAGACTTCATGGCGAGACTTCGTGACGAGACTTTAGCATAAACAAACGTAGCAGACTTTTCAGCCTCTTACATTGTGGAAAAAAACACGCATACATAGAAAAAAATGTGGAAAAAGTCAGAGAGTAATAAGAATGTGGCTGTATGACCGCGAGTTGGAGGTAAAAATGGTCACAAACATTAGATCAGGACTGTAAGCTAATGGCTGTGTGCTCTTTCTTTGAGTTTACTTCCTTTTCCGTCAGTCAGCTGTTAGTCAGCTGTTAGCTCTTGGGTTTTGATTGGCTGTTGTTCCGGGAGCCTCCACGTGATTTCCCAATGAGAGCAGCGTTTTTGAACTCTGTGCTTGTTCGGGTCCTCTGGGAACACCACACACACCAGGATTTCTGGTCCCAAATATTAAACATGTTCATTATCTACGATCCCTCCTTCCGAGCGGATCGGATCAGACAAAATCACTCGTAACTCACATCACACCATGAGAAGATCAGATGCGATGTTTTTTGCAAACATCCGACAATCAGACCTTTGCTGGCTTTGATGGTAAGGGGAAGATCGGGACATAAATCGGGCTGATTTTCCTTTAGTGTGTACCTGCCTTAAGTTTAGACGGAAATTCACCCGACTGTAATCGGTCTGTATTTTAGCCCAGATCCAGATGTTATAATTTCATCCATTATTATTAAATATTAGGTTTTAAAAACACCTGCAGGTAGTACAAATGATGGCCAAATGTTGCATCGCAAAACATTTTTACAGTCATTGATCAATGTACAGTGTAGTTTAGATTTAGTCTAAGCTAGTCTGAGCTTAGACGGCTAAAAAACATTTTTAGACCAGTGGAAGACCGACTTTAGCGTAGATGTCTAACGGGGCATACACACCAAACGCGATTTGGGCGTCAAGGGCGTCAGGTTTACTTGCAAAGTCAATGGCCGACATGCGTCAGAGAGGCATCGAAAACCCTGCAGCGCGTCTAGATGCGTTTCATGTGTTTCGCGCGTTGAGGTTTTGAGATTTTGAGTGTTCGACACGTGTTACGCGCATCAAGGGTGGCAAATGCCAGAAATCTGAACTTTGACGTCTCGACGCTGGGCTTTAACCAATCAGAGCGACTCAATGTCATAACGCAGACACACATTTTCTGACAGGACGGGAAACACCGAGAACAACCAGGGGAATCTCCTCTTTCTCTGAGGACAGAGGAGGATAAACTGTGATCTGTGTCCGGTCCCGGTTTCTGAACGGTGGTTTGATGACCTGCTGTCCTGATGGGATTTACTGGGTTTATAATGCTGCCCCGCATCGGGACAGCGGGACGTCAAACTGGGCCGGATCAGAAAGCTAAAAGCGCCCCTCGTCAGCAGCTCCTGGAGTAAACGATGAAACTCATCACACTCAGAACACCTGGAATCATCTGTTGAACCAGACACGGAGCAGAGACGCCCGACGACGACGTTCCTTAGCTTTGTTTATCACATAAAGCCGAGCCGCTCTCTCTCCTGCATCTGCCATGGTGCACACAGACCGATGACGGGAAAAAGAAAAAGGAGGGGCTCCTCCCGACGCCTTCGACGTCCGTTATGGCTGGACATCCTTCGAAACGCGTCTGGACGCTGGAAATTAAGCATCTGACTTTTTACTGACCCAGCATCCAACTTTGGGCGCGTTTTTGACGCCCAAATCGCGTTTGGTGTGTACGCAGGATAAGGAACTTTGGACGTCTATCAGACGTCTTTTAGACCAAAAAATGCTCAGTGGGTTAAAGGTGAGTCCGGAATTTCCCCCCATTTCGGTTTGTAAACACTCTTCCTCTCCCTTCGGGCTAATGGCTTCATCGCTCTTCGGCCCAAGCCTCTCCTTCAAAGCTCGGTTTGGGTGAAAGTCAAACCAAAATTTACCCTGGTTTTAGAGCATGCGCTATCTAAAGCTCTTTTCACCAAAGAAAACTTCCTTTTCTTCGCTGCGTCCACCCTTTTTTTTTTTTTTTTTTTTTGAGAATTTGAGTGAATCTGGTGTCTGCTCCAGTCGATGAGTTTATCCCTACAGGCCGCTACACCTTCAGCTCTGTCACTGGCTGAAGACAAATGCAGAAATTTCCACCCAGAAACGTCCCTAACACACCAATACAAAGAGAAATGACAAATTACAGACAGGGGGAGGGGGAGGGGAAAACAAAGTCACCCCCACACCAGAATAAACGTGTGGATTAAGACGGATTTCACTCACAGAAGTCTAGCATTTATTTTCAGGGAGAAAACTCCGGATTCTACCTTTAAGTGGGTTTTGATGAAACTTTGACTCACTCAGTTTCCTAGTTAGAACAGAAAAATCAAATGAAAAGAGCTGAAGAACCTGCTCTTCTCTGCTTGCTAATTGGGCTTTTAATGACTCGGACATCTGGACACAGCTTAGCTAAACTTGGCCTTTGCCTCTTCTACAGAGGCTGGAACTCAGTCCTCAATATGACGCTATTAGATATTGCCATCAAAGCTTTTTAAGCCTTCTTAAAAGTCTGAACAAGGTTTTTTTTAAGGTAACAAATTTTAGCTCATTCCCTCGCATATGGAATAATGACGCATTGTTTATGTTGAAGTTGTCAAAGCTAAGCTAAATGAGCTGTCTACTGGTTGTTGGTCTATATTTTGCATAAAGACATAAAAGTGATATTACTTTTGTAATCTGACTTTCTAACAAGACAGCAAATAGGCAGTTATTAATCTTTATTTATGCTAACAAACTTGTTACCTAAACTGTAAAATGTGAATTTAGCAGTCATTAAGTCATGCTCAAAATTATTCATTCCCTCCCATTAAAGACGGAAAAAAAAATCAGCTGTCGGTGAAATGAGTTAAAATTGACAAAAAGTTATGATGTATAAAAATTCTATGAAAATTATTACATTGATTTTGAATTGTGGTTCAAAAGAAATATTAAAAACAAACACACAAAAAATAAAACAATAAACAAGCGTGATGGGGCGCCAAAGTTAAACATTTTTATTGCAAGACTTTGAGACAATCACTGCAATCAGGTGTTTTCTGTAATGTTCAAAAACACGTCTGCGCCTGTTGACAGGTATGTTGGTCCACCGTTCATGAGCAGGTTGCTCTGTTTGGTGTGGGACAGTTTTGTTTGTTTTTTTATTATTATTATTTTCAACTATAATTCAAAAGCAATATTTTATTTCACTAATTCATAATTCTGTAATTATTTATTATTAGTTTCTTGTTATTTGAATTACTATTGTGAATTTAGCCTTTTCTTCAGTGGAACAGTATGAATAATTTTGACTGTATGTGTCATGATGCTGCATCTTTTGTTTCACCTTTGTTTCTAACAACTGTGAAGTCTTTAAACGCACATTGGGTTGCTTTTATTTACCAGTAAGTCTAAAAAACAGCACCAATAAAATCCTTCTGACTCAAGCAAATATACACTTGGTTATTCATCAGCGAGTCCAGCAGTGATGTTATCATTTTACTCTGTTTCAGAAAGAGGATTCATCAGCTTAAAATCCACAAACAACAGAACCATCCATGTCCGCTCAGGCGAGAGCTTGTCTCTCAAAGTTAGCATGGAAGCGTACCCGAAGCCGGACACCTCCTGGAGCTTCATGGGCCACGAGCTGAAAAACACAAGCGACCATGTCATCACCACCCACAGTAGCGAGTACAGGTGTGAGAACATGGAAAGTTGCTTCAGTCCTGCCGTGTGGAAGAACAATGTTTGTTGTGCTGGTTCAGAGGAATTTAGCACCTTCGCCTGGGTGCAGGTGGCAGCTCTTTGAGAAAAGCAGCTGAAGCGGAGACGCCAGCTCCAGCCTTTCTTGTGAAACAGCTCTTTAGGGCGAGCGGTTGCTTTTTAAAGGAAATCAAACCATGACACAGCCTACCTGTGTGCTGCAGAAAGTGATACCTGCATGCCCCCGTTTCACCTCAACATTTCTGTTAATGTGTGAGGAACCAGGATGCAGCCCAGCTGGATGTGATTCACAAAGGCAAAGGTTACGCAGATGTTTGTAGGAACAGATTACACGGGAAAGAGCTGTTATTTCAAGTCTAAATATCCAAACATTTTGAACAATTTCTACACTGATGAAACAAATGATCACTTCTCTGTTTCTGTGTAATTTAAAAGAAAAAACATTTTGATGGATTTTTTTAATGAATGAATGCATTGATGCTAAAAATGTAAATTGTGTTATGTTTAGTTACAGCAGTGAGCTGCGGCTGGTGCGGCTGAAAATGTCAGAGGGCGGTGTTTACACCTTTCAAGCCTCCAACGGTGGCGCATCAGTTAATCAGACATTCACCATCTTTGTGATCAGTAAGTTGTGTCGTAGTTTTTCTGAAAGGTTCTCTGTTCCCTTAAGCTACACAGTGAAATTTATGACTGCACATCGCATTAATCTTCAGCAGCTGACAATGGGGGGGGGGACTTGACCTTTTCTTTATATGAGGTGCAGCTCTCTTCCCTCTCCACACCCTGCAATCTTTACCTCATTAAGCTTCACAGCACTGCCATAGAAAACTTTACTACACCTCCACATCTTTGTCATTTATGACTTATTCTGACGTTAAGTTTTGTTTATCAGGTAAACCTGAGATTAAATCTCAAGAGGGCCCAGTGGATGGACAGGTTCGCTGCGTGGCTGAAGGATTCCCTGCCCCCCAGATCAAATGGTACTACTGTGAGCAGCTGTTTGTTAGGTGAGTTTTGTTTTTAAGCTGATTTTAAACTGGTTTTGTTTCTTCCCATCTTAGCGGCCGTATTTGCCAAACGAACTTTATTTATTAAAGGAATGCAACACCCACAGAATGATGTGCCTTCATTTTCTACTCACTTTCATGCTGAGCAAGACTCTGGAGCACTTTTTAATATCTCAAATGCAGCCGGAGATCGGACAGGTTTTCGTTTTCCCCCAACTTTCATATAACGGAGTTCACCGGTGCTTGAAACAAAAAGGTCAATAAAAGTCCACAAAAACTTGTCAATATTCCTCCATACTGCTGGTCCAATGTAATCCAAGTGTCCTGAGTGAGTAGCGTCCAGAATTTACTGGAAATCACATCATTTAGTATATTTTTATAGATTAAATAGTACACTACGGAAGCGCCTACTCTGCCGATAATGCAAGTGTAGAAGAAGAAATTTGCTGTTTACATTGTGCTAAGAGCGAACGAGCTGCAGACAAACACCAGAGGGGTTGGCTATTGATTTAAATAAAAGAAAGTAAGAAAGAAAGAACGTGCACTCTCGTCTGACACGGCTTCCGTAGTGTCATGAACTCGCAGGGGCGCGCTTCGCGGCAGCTACATGCAGTACTATTTCATCTATAAAAATATACTAAATGATGTGGTTTCCAGTAAATTATGGATGCTACCCACTCAGGACACTTGGATTACATTGGATGAGCAGTATGGAGGAATATTGACAAGTTTTTGTGGACTTTTATAGACCTTTTTGTTTGAGGCACCGGTGAACTCCATTATATGACAATTGGGGGAAAAGGAAAACCTGTCGATCTCCGGCTGCATTTGAGATATCAAAAAAGCTCTCCAGAGTCTTGCTCAGCATAAAGGTGAGTAGAAAATGAACGCAGATCATCTGTGGGTGTTGTATTCCTTTAAGCACTTCAAAAACAGCAGCAACCACTGGCCAAAATGTTGAATGCAGGAATAAAATGCTTTAGCAATAAGTAAAATGTATGAAATGTCCAAAAAGTGACTAATTTAATTAAATGAAAATACAATACACTAACAAACATAAAAGCATTAAAACAAAAGTCAAGCTAAAACAAAAACAGTACAGAGTCCAGAGCTAACGCTGGGTTGAAAACCAAACTGAACAGCTCTGTCTAATATGTAAAAGTCCATAACTTGGGAGCCACAGGGCTAAAGCCCAGTCCCCTCTGAGCTTCCTCTGCAAATGCTCTGGGAGCAGCTGGTCAGCTGACCTGAGCGACTGGGAGGGGGAGTTCAGAGAGGTCGAGCGAGACCACTTAAGGGTTTAAAAACAAATAGAAGAATTTTGAAATGAGCTGGACAGGCAGCCAGAGCAGCGAGTATAAAACCGGGGTAATGTGCTCTCTCTTCCCCGTCGCAGTTAACAGATGAGCAGCAGCATTTTGCACCAGCTGAAGGCGGGACAGAAGCCTGACTAACACCTATATGCAAAGCATGACCGTAATCCAGCTGAGCAGCAATTAAGGCATGGATTACCGTCCCAGAATTATCTTTTGACTTTTCTTTTTTTTAAACCTTTGCCAAATATCTGAGCTGAAAGAAACTAGATTACACCACTGCACCGATCTGACCGTGCAATCTAAAGTCATTATCTATCTTAAAACCCAGATTTGTGACTCCAGGCGGTCCATACTGTCATATGAGAGAACTGGAAACACAGAGACCATAAACGATCACTTCTGTTGTTGTTCATTTAGATTTAAAGGTGATAGCTCAAAGTTTCATTCATCCCCACCTGTAGGTGGTGCACTCACACTTGCTTACTAAATTAGCATTAGCAACATTACAGAACTGGCAAACCGTTAATGCATGAACAAATGTTTAACATACATCTCCAGGAGGAAAGCAGCAACCTCCGCGGGGGCTTTGAAGGCCCCTCTGCTACCTTCTCCTTCATTCTGCTTCATTTTTACAACAGAGCTAGCAACTCCAGAGCTAATTTTAACGACAAAGAATCCCAATGTTGGCATGGTAATCAGATGTAAATATTTATTTTTTGGGACCTGTTATTTAGATGATTTTTAAAAATTTGGGTAAAATGATTACTTTTTTTCTGCACCTGTCTAAACGTTCTCTTGATGTATCATTTAAAAAATATATATTGTTTTGATGAAAAAGTTGTAGCTATCATCTTTAAAAAAGCCAGCCAATCTTTAAGATCTTCCAGACCAGCGATCACCAAATCCAGACCTCTTGGGCCAGTGTCCAGAAAGTTTTCAACATTTTCCTGTTCCAGCGCATCTGAGTCAAATTAAATGGATCTAATGACCAATGAAGTTCTGCACAATGACTCATTAATTTGAGTCAGGTGTGTTGGCACAGGGACACATTGAAAACCTTCCAGACTCTGGCCCAAGAGGTCTGAAATTGGTGGTTTGTGTTCCGGGAAGTCAATTAAATCTCTAATGGAGTAGGCATCTATATGTTTTAGTAGCGTATAAACCCATATGTCATCTGCATAGCAATGGAAAGCAATTTTGTGCTTTCCAAATTTTCATCCAAGCAGCAAAGAAAAGAGCAACAGACCAACTACTGACCTGTTTGAGTTTCCACATGGAATGGAGCAGATGTTTAATCTTCTGTAACATAGTTTTTCTGAGTCAGGAATGATTTAAACCGCTCCAAGGCAGAGCCCCGAACACCTACATAATGCCGAAAACAAGACATTAAATTATCGTGGTCCATTGTGTCTTGGGCTGTCACAAACGATTTTGATAATCGATTAGTCACAGATTATTTTGTCGAGAAGTCGACTAAATGGATCATGTGAAAATTGCAGCATATTTACAGAACCAGTCAAAAGTTTGGGCACTTTCTCACTGAATCTAACAAAAACATGTTCAGACTGGTTGTGTTTGTGTAAAAGTTGACCAGACAGAAAGACAGACAAGACAGTGGAAGGTACAGCGACAATACTGAGAGGAAAAACAGAGCTTATTAACAATAAACAACTAGTTGATTATGAAATTAGTCACCAACTTTTTTTGATAGTCAACGATTAGTTGATTAATCGACTAATCATTGCAGCCCTAATTGTGTCAAAGGTGGCCGTTAGGTCTAAAATATCTCAAATAAATCTAAAATAACATTTACCACATTTACATAAGAGTTCAAATTCCTATTTAACTCCGAACAAAAGTTAATTCCGCTTTAAGGAGACAATGTAAACCCTTAATTCCGAGTGAAAATGATAATTCCGAAAAGAGTTTATTCCTCTTTTAACTCTGAACAATATAATTCCCCTCACATGTAATCTTTTATTCCGGTTTGACTTTATTCCTGTTGTACTGAGCATGCTCCTTCCCTTGTCCTGTTATGATGGCGCTTGTCGACGTGCACGTGAAACAAGCACTGAACTCGCGCCAGCCGGCGGAAATGAAGAAGCATGTTAGCGTTGAGCTGCTGCTACAAAACTACAATCACAATACAGAAAAAATCTGTGTTTTTATGTGATTTTCATGTCGTAGTCGACATGAAAAAGAGCAGGAAGCGAATTTGTGTGCTTCTGGGTAGACGTAAACGGACGTAAATACATCACGCCCACCTCCTGTCCAATCAGAATTAGACAAACGTGTTTTCCATGTAAACCTTAATTCAGAATGATCATTTCCACGTAAACACGAAGGAGAATCATTTAATTCAGAATTATTTAATTCAGAAAAATTAATTCCGAATGAAAAAACATCATGTAACATCATGTATGGCCGATAGTCACCTGAATCTGTAGGCAGGAGGATGTCATGAAGAAGTCTTCATGCAGAATCAGAACTATGGTGAGATTTAAAGACACACAATAGAACTTTTAGCAGTTTTCTCAGTAACCCCCCCATCAGCAGCTAAACTAGCATCCATCTTCATCGTACCTGTACTGTGATTCCCTCCAGCCAGTAACAGACAGTCTTATCTTGACTCTTGTTCTGTCCCTTCCTCTCTTTCTCTTCCTCTCTTCCTCCGGTAATGTTTCCTTGCGTTTCTTTACTGAATCCGACATGATGCGTTCAAAACACCCGTCATGTCTGGTTCATATCCG
The DNA here is from genome assembly GCA_023101725.1 of Atherinomorus stipes. Taxonomy (NCBI): domain Eukaryota; kingdom Metazoa; phylum Chordata; class Actinopteri; order Atheriniformes; family Atherinidae; genus Atherinomorus; species Atherinomorus stipes. Next base: position 718,891 of record JALJCO010000846.1, read on the forward strand.
TTTGCTAGTAAGTGACGTGGTGCTGCAACGTCACAGTCGCGTCCCGGATGGAAAAGTTACATCCTGCTGTTTCTGAGCCTCAGGACGCCTCTGGGCAGTGACAGCTCAAAAATGTGCATCATGAATGTTGATGTGGCATCAAACGAGTCGGAAATGCAGATTTTTAAGGTCTAAAAGTTCCGTTGTGTGTCTTTAAAACCAGTTTTAAAAACCTTGGGAACTTCGCTTTTGATATAAGGGGATGGTCTCGTGGGTTTTCTCAAACGAACTCGACTTGAACAATCTCTACTCCACCCTTTGTGTCCAACCGTTCCAGACTTTGCAATCATGCAGCTGACCTCTTCCATCTGTTCCGTTCTGACAACTGTTCTGAATTGTGTAAAATACAGATCTAACCCCTTTTCCCGACTCGAGAACGGGTTAATTGTGACAAAAATGTCCATGTAAGCTTTCTGAAAAAGGTTTTCAACTGAGTGCAGACAATTTTCTCCACAAGGAAGCTTAGAAATGGGCCTATCAGGAACCACACCTGAGCACAGGCTGCTGCTGATATTTAGTATATGTCATTCTAAATATTTATTTTCAGTTTTTAGTATTAGTGTTAGTCCTGGCTGTCAAAGTTAACGTGTTAATGGCACATTAATGCAAATTCCTTTCTGTTATTTGTTTCTTGGCGTGCGGTTTATGCAAGCTCATGTAGTCTCAGCAAGTGATGCAGAAATGGACAGAAGGGGTCTTTAACACGAACAGTTTGGCTTAAAAGTTCTCCCACATGGTTCTCTGGACAGGACAAAGGTCATTTCTGTCTTCTGTTGATGTGAGCCGAGTTGCCACCGTAGTGTGTCTCAGATATCAGCTGCTGTGCTGCACACAGCTGACTCAAAGCGCCCTCCTCCTCCTCCTCCAAAGACAGGCCGTGATGGAAAACAGCCAGCAGAGACGTGCTGATAGTTCTGCAACAGCCTTTTAACAGCTGATCTGGATAAACTGAAGAAGTTGGAAATGATGCCGTAGCACTGCAGGCAGTTTATTCCTGTTTATAGGATGTTTGTCTCTAAATGAAGGCGAGGATGTCAGAGGTGGGATGAGAGAGAAAGTGTGTGTAAAGGAGTTATGTGTGCATGCGTGTGGGTGTGTCTGTGAGTGTAAAGTCATCCAAATCAGCTGAATTAATATTACTAAAAACTAAACTAACTAACATGCCTTGTCATATAACTGCAGATACATAACTGCTTACAGGAGTGTGAAAACCATAGTGAATATAATTTTATGATACATTTAGAAACAGATCATTTTCAATCATATGCAATTATTATATTAATATTTATATTAATTGCATATTTAGTTTTACAATTAAAAGGAAATGACTGTATTAATAGTTTTATTATTTGCATATTTACTTCTACAATTAATATGCAAATATAATATTTATAATTATGTTAATTGCATATTTAATTCTACAATTAATATGCCATTATTATATTAATTATATTAATTGCATAATTAATTCTACAATTAATATGAAAATATAATATTTATAATTATGTTAATTGCATATTTATTTCTACAATTAATATGCCATTATTATATTAATTATATTAATTGCATAATTAATTCTACAATTAATATGCAATTATTTTATTAATAATTATGTTAATTGCATATTTAATTCTACAATTAATTTGCAATTATTGTATTAATAATCATATTGATTGCATATTTAATTCCAAAATTAATATGCAATTATTATATTCATAATTATATTATCTGCATATTTAATTCTACAATTTGTATGCAATTAACTGGGGGTTAACTCAGTACACTCATGCGATTAATCATGACTAAATGTTTTGAATGACTGACAGACCTTGTATTTGCATACGTGATGTCACAGTGCCTGCACCAATCAAAGTTAAGTTGTGATGATAAGCCAATCTAGTTATTAGATTTGTGTCTGCATGCAAATGTCCATGTGTTCCTCCACAGATAAAAAGTGTCTTTCCAGTTATGCTCTAACAATGACATGCGTTGATCGGTTTCTGCTGGATCACAGACCCGAGCCCCAGTTTCACATCGGTTCTACAGGGTTTGGTACGGTAGCAGGTACCCTGCTGGATCACAGACCCGAGCCCCAGTTTCACATCGGTTCTACAGGGTTTGGTATGGTAGCAGGTACCCTGCTGGATCACAGACCCGAGCCCCAGTTTCAGATCAGTCCTACAGGGTTTGGTATGGTAGCAGGTACCCTGCTGGATCACAGACCCGAGCCCCAGTTTCAGATCAGTTCTACAGGGTTTGGTATGGTAGCAGGTACCCTGCTGGATCACAGACCCGAGCCCCAGTTTCAGATCAGTTCTACAGGGTTTGGTACGGTAGCAGGTACCCTGCTGGATCACAGACCCGAGCCCCAGTTTCAGATCAGTTCTACAGGGTTTGGTACGGTAGCAGGTACCCTGCTGGATCACAGACCCGAGCCCCAGTTTCACATCTCGTCTCTGCAGCTTAATTTCTACATTTAAACATCCACGAACTTACACGGCGTTCAGCTGGAGGGTCCTTAAGGTCACACTAAAGACACATTGGCTCGAGTCAGTAATGATGATGACGGTGGAATGTGGGATTGTGGGATTTGACAGGGCTGACTTGTGATTGGTTAACAGTGATAAGATGACTCTCATGTGACAGGGGATTGGGAAGAGTTGACTTGTGATTGGCAGGGGGCCGGGATATCTGCCTGGATACAACTAGAAGCCGCTCATCCCATGTCAAACGTAAAGTGTGCTGAAGAAGGAGCACGTGGTTACCGTAGCAACACCAATCCCGAGTAACATAGCTGATGAGTCATAAGTAATCCTAAATTTATCCAGTATTTTTTTTTTTAATTGCAATTGAATTGACTTAATACTCATTACATGAACACACGGGCACGTTAATGCACAGGAACAGAAAGTAACGTGAGCTTGAGAGCATGTCTGCTCTATGTGGTGCGATGCTGTGAAGATGAACTGACTTGGGCCAATTTTATACTTTCATTATTGTTTCATGACCGCAGAAGGAATTCCCCATTTTTATTCCAACCTCTAGTGAATCTTAGTGCCGGCAGTTTACTGAAATATGAGTTTGTTTTGGTGGTTCTGCATTTTATTTAAAGCTCTGTTAATCAAAAGGTGCTTTCATGACTTGGGAAAGGAATGTGAAGAGTCTTCCAGAGTCAGAGAATAGAGATGGAGACAGGACAGGAGACAAATCATCAAATAACTTTGTGATCCCATCAGCTTTGTGTCAACAGTAATCTTCTGCCTTCAGGTGCTCCCAGCAGATGAATGCCACCCAAGTGGAGCGCAACGTCATCACCGTCACGCTGTACAGCCCCGCTTTTGGGAAAACGGAGGTGGAGAGTCGGGTGAACGTCAGCAGGGGACGGTTCAACACTCTGGAATGTGTGGCTACAGTGGAGGGAGAACAAGCCTTCACACTCTTTTCCATCAGTGGTGAGCTAACGTCATGTTCGTGGAGCGCATGCACACAAAAGCAGCTGTCGCACAGGTAGCTCAGATAGGGGCCACGAAGATTTAAAGATGTTGGTGCCTGTCAGTCGCACGTTTTGTTGCTGAATTGATGTAAATCTCTGCATGCCCTCAACATCAGATCCATGCTCGTGCATGGATGCTCGTTTCTGTGCACGAGCATCGACACTGCAAAAGAGCTCATGAATGTGAAACTCTCCTGACTTTTAGAGCACAAACCTTTTTCCAGCAGTTTTAGTCTCATTTAAAGTTAGAACAGTAATCTCAGAGATTTTCAGAATGCTCCGTGACTTCCTGCGAGCCCTGTCTAAGTAGACGTGCCCCTCTGGAAACCTCCCAAGGGATAATTCCTCAGCTCAAAATATTTACTAAAAGCACAGTTTGGGAAGGGATTGACCCATAAATGTCATCCCATTACTCTTGGTTGGCTGCCCTGTGTTTTGTAAACATTAGGAGGGAGATGCTACCTCACAAGCGATCGGCTATGATAAGATGTTGTCACTCAGAAAAAGGAATTAACTCCAGCCCTATGTGTACTTTATGACTCCAAATCCCCTCTCTTGTAACGGCCTCCCCATCTGCTGTGCCACGTTCTCAAAGTGGTGTGAGAGCAGGACCTGAATCGGGACTCCTGGGCCGGTGGAAGACGGGGAGCTAAGTGCTGCAGTGGAAATGTGGCAGGGCGAGCGCTCGCAGCCACGCAGGACAGGCCTTTCGGAGCGTGTGCCCAGGATTTTTGTGCTTCACAGACTAACAGCAGACCAGGCGGAGGCGCTGAGTGTGCAGCACAGTTGGAGTCCTGGCGGTGCGAGGCATTCTGGGGCTGCAGGAAGCTCGGAGGTGTCAGTGAGCTGCAGCAGAGAAAACAGAGCTTTAGAAACCACTGACAGGTTTACAGGGGATTAGTTCCTGCAGACTCTGCATTCTCAGATTTGAAGTGGAGAGAAAGCTTCTTATCTCTAAAGAGCTTATTACACCCCAGTGTACAGAGGAGCAAAACAATGAGGCATCACAACCAGGCAGACACAAAGGAACAGAACACTGATTAACCATAATTACTCGCCAGCACAGCTGTAAAAGCAACTGCTGTTCAGTAAACAAATACTGCACAATCAAATGAGATTAAGGCAATAAACAAAATGAAGTGCAAAATTTGCAAATAAAGAATAAAAGTGGTGAACTGTACACTATGTAAACACATGTAATTGGATTAGTTTGCTGCTATTTGATCAAAGTGGGCTTCGCTGTGGCTGAGCCTTCTCAGGCTTCCCAATGTCATTTAGAGTGTAAACAAAACAAAGCAGTAAAAGATGGCTCCATCATGGCTCCGTTATCAAACAGCATCATTTCTGTCCCCTCGCAGAGCGAAAAGTTCCCCATGATCTGTTCACACCTCTGCTGATTGGCTCCGTGTCAGCAGCAGGCATCCTCATCCTCATCCTCATCATGCTGTTCTACAAGTACATGCAGGTAAGACGGCGAAGCAGCCTTCAGGCTGGCACACCTTCATGAGTGATGTTGAAACCTGGTGATTGAAGTTGCATCATGCTTCTTCCTCTTTCTTCACACCAGAAACCCAAATATCAGATCCAGTGGAAAGTTATAGAAGGAATCCATGGAAACAACTATGTGTATATTGACCCCACACAGCTGCCATACAATCACCAATGGGAGTTTCCACGAAACAACTTGCGTTTTGGTGAGCGCGCTGCACTCCTTTGTCAACATCACTTAGCGTGTGTGCTGTTGCTGGGCTTTCATAATTCCATTAATCCATCATTCCTGACACACTGAGGTGTTTATGTTCTGCGTGTCATGGTTGTGGGCTGTAATGTCTTAGGCGTAAATCACAGTAGGAGCAGCGAGACGTGGAGATGAATGATGTTTGTCTCAGTAATAAGAGCAAACAGTGCAGTCAGTATGACATCACAGCTGTCAGCCCTCAGGCTACCACTCGCTGATTGTTTTCAGGGTACCTGTATACGGACAAGCATTACGGTTTTAGCCAGTTATTACTGACCAACCCACTCTACAGCTCATTAATGATGAAAGCCCACACCTTCAATCCCAACAAGACATTGTTTATATATTCTGGGTGTGGTTTTTTAACAGGCCTCCTCAAACAGGATCCCACATGTCCTGGTTGCCTGTGTACACAGCCTGGGAGCTAAAACTGTTGCTGCGTTTGTTGGAGGGAGCAAGGAAAGCGATTAACAGTTTTGCTTTGTGTCATCTTGTCTTCAGGGAAGACGCTGGGATCTGGTGCATTTGGAAAAGTGGTGGAAGCCACCGCGTACGGACTCTCCAAAGCAGATTCAGTCATGACGGTGGCAGTGAAAATGCTCAAATGTAAGCTCGGTGACCACATATGTAAATAAAGCGGGAAAAGCATAACGTGCTGCTTTGAATATGCGACACGGGCACAGTCGTTCTTGTGTTCTTGGGAATTTCTGATGAATACATGGCTGCAGGTGTTCAGGAAAAAGGCAGCTGTTGTGTGGATATTTTTACTCGGTGGTTTGGCCTCTTCTGCTAAAATAACCAATATAACAAGCACCTTTTCTTATAATCAGCCTGCAGCCAGAGCCCGTTCTTTTAATCCAGCAGAAACCAGATCACACCATGTAATTATACTTTCACTTGAGCTGACTTTTCTTCTAATCCTTTGGTAAACACTGAATTTGTTGCTTTTTTTTTTCCCTTTTTCTCAGCAACCGCTCATGCCACAGAGAAAGAGGCACTGATGTCAGAGCTGAAAGTCCTCAGTTACTTGGGAAACCACATGAACATTGTCAACCTGCTGGGAGCCTGCACTGTTGGAGGTTTGGCAGAAATCTTGTCTTGTTGTTAGCTTTAGGCTGTTTGAATTGTTCGGACATTTTTTGCATCATTGCATCTTTTTTTTTCTATGTGTCAGAGATTTTAGAAAACTCTAAAACGGCATGATTCTTTGTCCGCAGGCCCAACGCTGGTGATCACAGAGTACTGCTGCTTTGGGGACCTTCTTAACTTTCTCCGCAGAAAGAGAGAATCTTTCATCTGCTTCAAGCTTGAAGAAGACTACTACTACCGCAACGTCACGCAGCAGAGGGCTGCAGAAGGGTCAGCTTCTTTGTATTGTATAGAAAGTCATTAATCATGTGTAGAAAAGAAAAGAGAGTACTAGTATTTACAAACCAGAACGTGCGTAGGAGGAGGGTATTCGGACAGCAGTGTGCTTGTGTGAGGCAGCGCTCAGCTGAGACCAGACTGCTCCTTTCCTCCTCACAGTGACAGATTGAACGGCTACATGACCATGAGGCCTTCTGTCGCTGGCAACCCTCTGTTCAGCTCATCCTCTGAGAGGAGACGCTCACTACGCAAAGGCAAGCCATTCAGCAAATTACCAGAAACTTCAAATTTGCAGAAACCAGTTAAAATAATGCAACAGAAAATAAACTTTTATCTCATTCTCAGGTGGCTCCTATGTTGAAGCAAACGAAGAGAGCGAAATGTTCGATGAGGATGATTTGTCTCTAGAACCGGAGGATCTTCTCAGCTTCTCGTACCAAGTGGCCAAAGGCATGGAGTTTTTAGCTTCCAAAAATGTGAGCATCTGTCTGAAACTCGGATCTTTCACCAGCAGGTCCTGGGATGGACTTTTGGATGTTACTCAGATGTCCGATGACCCTTTCTTTTTTTGTTGTTACATACAGCTCTGATCATGTTTCCACAGCTAGTAAACGGATCTAAAATGCATGTTGGAGCATGTTGGTGAAAAATTTATTAGCTGTAGAGGCGAGGCAAAGATACTGTGACCAGTGAGCTCTCGTATCAGTGTCAATGGTTGTGTCACACAGTCAGTCATGGAAAATTCAGCATCAAAGCGTGTTTAAAACTTCCATATTCATGGCTAATGTATTACTCTCAGTTGTTTGTGCATTATCAGATTTTTAATGATGCATTTGTGTGTCAGTGCATTCACAGAGACCTCGCTGCCAGAAATGTCCTACTGACTGAAGGGAGAGTGGCAAAAATCTGTGATTTTGGCCTCGCCAGAGACATCACCACAGACTCCAACTATGAGGTCAAAGGCAATGTAAGTGTGCACTCCTCCACCAAAGCAAAAAGTTAACATTTTATCTTTGTGCTAGCCATTTATTTGTAAAGTTTAAAACATTTCTGAATCTGATTCGGACTATGTGTCACAGGGCTGGTGACACACCGACAGCAATAACAGAGTAAACGTAGTGTAACACAGACGTCATGGACTATGTTGCAAGACCTACTGTTCAATCCCATTGCTTTTTACGACCTTTCATTTTCAGTTTGGTTTGGAATACTGAAGGTGCCAAAACAAGTTGTTTAGTTATGAAGACAGTAGTTATGCTTTAAAGATTCCTTTTATATGTCTGTACAGAGAAAGAACATGCCTAAGATAAGATAGTCTTTTACAAATTGAGACAAAGAAATCTTGACTAAGGTTGCTTTCATTCCTGCACAATTTAGTCTGCTTAAAGGATAACTTTCTTTTTTTAAACCTGGATCTTATTTCTAGGAGTTTCTATGTGCATTTACTCACCAGTAAAGTTTCTGCATCACTTTGAGTCCTTCGGAAGATATTACGCTGAGTCGCCCTTCGCCGTATATCAGTAAAATGGCAGAGACGGGGCTGCCACTATATCAGATATTATCTGCAGTAAAACTCCTTCATTTCATCAATACTTTAAGTAGAATTAACGAACAAATGAGAACCATTGTCCTGTGAGTTCAGAATTTCGCAAATTGTGTTTTTGTTGTTCTCTGGGTAGCGGCTGCTCTTCTCAGCTGTACTACAGAAGCGCGCATCGTGAACGTGTGGCCTCTGAAAAGTGTGTCGAACACCCTGATAACTAACGGAAAGCTAAATCTGGACTTACGGGACAATAGTAGTCGTTCTACTGTAAGTATTGGTGAAAATCAATAAGTTTTACTGCAGATAATGTCTTATATAGTGACTGCTCCGTCTCCGCCATTATTACTGGATGCACGCCGAAGGGCGACTCAGCGTAATATCTTTCGAAGGACTCAAAGTGATGCAGAAATTTTACTATGAGTCAATACACGTACTCCTAGAAATAAGGTCCAGGTTGAAAAAAAAGGACGTTATCCTTTAAAGCAGACTCAAGTCTGGAACACCTGCAAGGACGGTATGTTTTGTTTTGGTTCGGACTCTCCAGGTACAGTTTCATGCCAACTCCAGTATAGTTGGTTGATGGTGAGAACGCTGCCCAGCCTCGATTCGGCCCTACTGTATGTGATGAGTGAAGCCACAGGAGAGATTGCCAAAGATGTCTCCACAATACAAGTTGGTTGTGGTTTAGGACATAGCTCGTTTTTTGCCATAGTGTCTTCTTCATGCCAAAAACAACCACACAGGATCAGATCTACAAAGATCCAAATTTGATAGTAGTAATTTGCCTGTACAATCTAGAATTTTGCCCGGGGGGCTGAACCATGGTTTGCAGGTGATTTATTAAGTGTGATTGTGAAAATGGCTGCAGGTGCAAACGTGTTGGAAACGGCAGTTAAAGGTGGTATAGAAGATGTTTCTATGATTGATTTTTGCAATATTCAGTGAAATTGGGTTTACTGCCCCAATTTCTGACCCTAAAAATCTGCGTTTCTGACTCGTTTTGATGACACACCAACATTCATTATGCGCGTTTTCAACGCAGTATGCAGTACTGTATGTAAGTAAAAGTACATTAGCTGTGAAAGTAATGGAACTAAATAAACTTCCGCAAATCATTTCTGCTCTCATCACGTGTTTTATTTGTGTATTACCTGTAAATCAGTCTTACTACCATAGTAAGAGTGATCAATGGGCAATAGTCAATGAGCAATAGGTGAGAGTGCACCCTCCCCTGATGTGTACAGAAGGCACTGTAGCTAACAATCTACTGTAGCAGTCAGCAAAGCTTAGACAATAACATCTGTTTTACTTGCATTTGTAATATGATGGGAGAATCTTTACCTGCTGTCTGCTAGCCTTTCATATAAATGAGGGTTTTGCATGTTTTGAGGTTTGCAGCGTGGAATTTAAACAAAAACAAAAATAATTCCACGGGCATCAATGCAGAGTCTCAGAAATGGCTGATTTATGAGGACATGGATCAGGAGTTGCTGAATAAATGAAACTGTCTGCCGCTTTGAAGATGGTCTCTGACGTCTATTAGGCACGAGGTGCTCGCTCTGTGGCACGATGCCAGCGGCTCCAGCAGCTCGCGCAGCCAGGAGCACACTGAGCTCCCGGTCAGTTAAAATGTGACGTTGGCAAAAAGGGGAAATAAAAAGACAATTAATCCAACTTTAGTTCTCATTAAGCTGCAGCGGCTGCAAATGTCCTGTTTGGTTTGTCTAGAATATTTAACACTGTTAAATCGTGGTGTTTGCTGTGTTGATTGTTACTGAGTTCAAGAATGAAAACTAACCTCACTGCAGATGGAAAATGATTTTGAATCAGAATTATGCATGTCTGCAATCATTGTCCTCCTCAGAAGCTGCAGCCATTTATGTGCAGAGCTTTTCAGATGTACTAAAAATATATGCAAAAAACTGCCAGAAAACCCTCCATTTCAGGGTTGATGAATCGTTTAGCAAGTGCTAAATCAATATATTTACATTTTCTCCTCCCAACATGCACAGTTGTGTGTAAACACCCCATATTGCATATTCATTGCAGCAGATGTACTAACTGGTTGCAGACGTGCTATTTTGCACCTTTGAAAGACAAAATCCTTATTGCACACTGCTGGTAAATCAGTTTGTACATTTTTGTGTGTGTAATAAGATTGCACACGTTTTTATACATGCACACCTTTGATAGGTCCGGCCCATAGTGTTCTTGTGCATTTGTTTCATGCTGGAACGTCAGCTGTATTTTGCAACCTGTCCTCCAAAGTCATACGTACTATACAGCCGTTTTTGCATGCACGAAAATACGACCTATATTTACGTTTTTCTTAAAAGCGTCCAATAGCAACTCCCAGTGGTGGTTACGTGACTGCCGCGTTCCTTCCTGGTGTGACCAAAAGAAAAATGGCAAATGCCCCTTCAATCTTCAGTAGAAATTGATATTTTTTAAGATAGATTGCGGTTTCAGCTTTGTTCTAATAACTTTTCTAGCATCAAATATACACTTTGTTTTCATAATATCCATTCATGTCATGTAAATGGATTTACGACCTAAAGTTCTTTTTTGTGTTGACGGATATTCTTTCAGGTTTTTTGATTGTTGCTATGGTGGTTGCTGAGGACACTATTAACAACGAGCCTAAAAAAAAAGGGATTAACAGGACATGTGCGGTGTTGCGGTGGCTGGCAGTAACTTTTTTCATGTCATATATGTGCACATTCGTCCATGAACATAAATAAACAGAATTCAAATAAGCGACATAATAAATGCACACTGTCGTATCGTAATCAGGTGTTTCTTCAGGCTTTGACGGCCTTTATATCACCGGATGGAAGGAGAGGGAAAGGGGGGCAGAGAGTGGGGGCTGCTGTGGGTCCCAGGCTGAGAATCTTGCCGAGGCCGGCTGCGTGGAAGAACTGCAGCCTCTGACTACTGGAGCAGCTTCCCAAATAGTTGAGCTAAGCACTGCCTCAAGTGTTTCAACCAGTTGTTAAATATCTTTCTTCAGTCGGCTTCCTTCTATTTAGTCGGACTCGCCGTCATTTCTCCTACGACCAGCCACCGCCGCCAGGGGTGTCAGGGAGCGTGTAAAACACGCTCACAGAGAGCGTGTTTTCGTGCTATACTGTCAAAAACGACCGTATAGTACGTATGACTTTGGAGGACAGATAATAATACATCACCACAATAACAAGCAGAAGAGCACAATCTCTCGTTTGGGAATACAAAACACAAATAAGCCGGATTTTTTCTTCAAGGATTTTCGCTCTTCACATGCTGCGCCACGCAGCCACACCCTAAGCATCTGTGTGTGGCAAGTTTCAGGTGAAATAAGGTTTTTTTTTAAGAAGTCTTGATGTTAAACATAATCATCGTTTGCCAATAGTTTATGTTAAAGGTTTCTACGTTACTGTGTGACAGTTTGAAAGTTGAGATGTTATCTATTAGTCTTGAGGTTTTCAGGTGTTAAATCAGTCTGTTAGGTAACAAATACCTTTACTGAAGGATCCTGCTTACATGACAACATTGCACCGTTTTCTGCTGCCTAGCCTCTTGAAGCTGTTATTTTTGGCGATCATGTTAGAGCTTGTGATGTTGCAGTGACTACCTGTTGACAAAGGCTCTTTTATTTTAACAACATTATCAACATTAGCTAATAATAATGAGTTGTAGTGCAACCCATGTTAAATATCATCTGTGAAACCAGGTACTTATTGGGAACTATAAGTTCCAACGAAACAGCCAGTGGAGTTTTGGCTACTTTTGCATGCGTCCTCGCTTCCTGTAAAAATAGAAGCGCTTGAATACCCACCACAACACAGTATTACTTTATTGTGATGAAAAGTACCTAAACCAGGATTGTCCCGATACTACTTTTTTGCCAGCTAAGTTCAAATACGAGTACTGACATTTGAGTACTTGTAGATACAGAGTCCCGATGTAAGTAATTAATATGGGTTTCTGAGCAGCATAACAGATTGGATGTGCACGCAACCAGGGGGCAAGAAAACCCAGAAAAAGCATTATTGAGCTATGAGAAGACGTGTGTTTACATGCAGGACTCGACTTTTAATGCAGATTAGGTCAAGATATGACTTGAAAGTGTCAGGAAATATAATGTTTGAGTTCTGGTATTTGTTCGGTTGCAAAAATCAAAACGTTACTGCATGTAAACAGTTACCATGGTGATAACAGGACAGGAGGAGTGACTGTCTTCAGAAATCCCCCCGGATAACTTCTGCAGGTTCAGATACATGATTTATTTAGTCTTTCACCATGGTCACCATGTCGGATTAAACCACCGCGGTGGCAGAAATGATTCTCGTGTTGTAGTCGGGAGACTGGTACGGTAACAATACCAGTATCACCACTACGACCAGTCATTGATCAGCTCACGGCTGCATCACAACACTGTAGCTGTGCGTGACAGCCATCCTCTGCTCACACACACAAAAGAAAAAGAAAAAAAAATGATTGTGGAGCCGTTTACAAGCATCCACGTCACATAACAACACATCCCGATGATTTAATACGAAGTACGGGGTCGAAAATTAGATGGCGTTTGAGTTTATACCGTTAGCTTGTTAGCAGTTAGCTAGTCTGTTTACTGTCTACCAGGATTTCATCCATAATAAAGCACAACGTTACACAAGCAGCGAGAATCACTGACAGCAATGCAGTGTTAGTCCCTAACAGTTGGAATCAGCTCCTTTCCAAAGGTAGTGATGATGTCATCTTTGCCTGGTTTAATCCCAAACTAGTGAAAGTTGCTCCTGTATGGAGGAGGTGAGGACGACACGGGCTGAACTGAACCTGCTGCAGGCTGCAGATTGTTGTGGCCTATTTTGGTTTTAACAAAGAGTCTAAACTAAAGTTTAAGCCGCTTTCTAACTCAAGTTTTTCAGGCAAATTTCAAATGAGGTCCAACACGAATAATATCCATGTTTTAACAAGAAAAATGCCGTTTCCAGGTGATGACTCCCTTGCTGAGTTTATATAATGGTAACAAAAACACAAAACGGCGACGCTGCATTGGTATTTTTTTATTTGTCATCAAAATACAGATTTATATAATATAATTTAAAACACAACGATCTCTGTTTGTTTCATCAGGTTACTTTACATCTTTATGAATGATATGACTGTGTTTGGACGTAGACTGCAGTACAACTGCCAATATTTGTAAATGGGAAACCATCTATTTGGACACAAAATGTGAGAGTTCGGATTTTTGGGGTTTTGGTTTCTTAAATAAAAAGTAGCATCCCTGCTGCTCAGGTGTGATGCAGACATGCTGCTGCCCTACAGCTTCCCACCACATTTACAACTAAAAAACTTACATATGGACAGGAAACTTCAAGCTGAATTGAACTGAGAGGTTTAAAAATGACTCCATATCTGGAAATACACCTTGAAATAAGGGACTGTAAATAAACTTTACTTCCTCACAACTTCTGTTGCTTGTATCAGATTACTTTAGAACAGACCGGTACGATGAATAAGAGAGAGAGAAAGGTCTGCTCCGACTGCCACTAACATTTTAAAAAATATCCCGGGGACATGATGCGGATCAGATGTATTTAATCTGTCCTCGCATAATGAAAAGTGTCTTCTGATTTAAAATGAGCCGTAAACTCAGGCGGAGTAAATGCAAAGCCGGCGCTGCTCATATTGACGAGTATTTTCCTGCCGGTATGCTGGTGTAAACAAAGCGAGTCATGAGACGTCCAGAGCTCTGAAGTAAATATCAGATGCTGTCATGAGTGAGTATTTGACGAGGTATGAGTCCAGCAAAGTAGGCCAGTATCGGGCCGAGTACTGATGCTGGCATCGGGACACCCAAACTTAAACTGTTGTTAAAAATTATATTTATTTCTATAAAATTAGAATTTTGGGGTCAAAAATGGCTCAAAGCACCAGGGCACAACCTGGATTTGCTTTTCACACTCAAATGTAATGTAGAAACATTTTGCTCCTCCATGTAATGAGAACATTTTTAAGAAATTCACAGTCCCCCTCCTTCCAGATGCATAAAAGGCAGGTCCTGGTCTTGCAGTGGCATCTCTGGCAGCTAATAGCAACTCGTGGCATCCCGAAGTAGCTTCCAGAAGTACCACAGCACGTTGCTGCTGCCATGACTTTCTAAAAGTTTATAGTCTGTAAAGGTTAAACGTCTGAGACTACTGAATCTACGTCATGAGTTGCCACAGGCTGCCAGAGGCTGCAGCGACTCCTCGCTGGCTGCCATTCTGCCATTTCTGATCGTATATTCACGCTCTCCACTCCATGATCCTAAATATCTAATCATCCCAAAGTTTTTGTGTCATATACAAACGCATCCTTCGTGATTGCATGAGTTTGACCCAACCGAGTCCAGACGGGAATCTGGTTTTGTTCTGGCAGTTCTTCAGGAGCAGAAAGATTTCGCTCACTTATCGTCTCTGCTCTTCAAAAGTTGTCTCACGTTCACATCTGCATAACTTTGTGAGGGACACACTACACGACTGTCACAGTTGTTGCCGATTCTGAAAAGACTGAGGCGTTCACACGAACCGACTGGATTCTGTACATTCATTTCAGATTGGGGATAACACATTTAACGACTGCATCCTCCACAGGATCACAGACTAGATCGTTCAACCCGACTGAGGTGGTGGAAATCACCGACTCCTTGTGTGCCAACCGCCATTATTCAGAAAAGAAGAAGACAAATCATCTTCCAGATTCTCTTCTCCGTTTTGTTGTGGTAGTCTATTTGCTGTCGCGTAATCGCTTTACTACATTTTCCGGAAAAAATCAATACTTTTACTTCATGACATTTACCTGAGCATCTTAGTTAGTCGTTCCACAAAACAAAGAACGTAATAGTCAATGGACAATCTTTGCTTTGTTGTAGTGGGACTAGTAGCCACTAGTAGCAGCCGTGTGCAGTTCTGAAGCTCAAACACACCTTTACCTGCATCAGCAGAGGGATGCTGTTCAGCATCGCTGGTCTGGTTTTCAGCCCGAGAAGAGCCAGACTGAGTTCTCGCCATTTTGAGAAACAACTTCTTTTAAAGTTGAACAAAAAGTTTTTCAGGGTTCAGTAATGACTGGATGGACATCAGTGCTGTCGCACTGCAGTCATGTTTTTTTTGTTTGCATCACCTCCGAGCTCCAAGAGTTTACTAGGAATGATTTTATATTGAATGCACGTGGGTATGAATGTTGGTCGGCATGCACGCAGGTCTGTAAGGATGTTTGTGTGTTTTTGTACATGGTTGGGTTTATGTAAGGAGGTATTGAAGCTCCATTACACTTTGCAAATTAAATAAAATTTAAAACGTAAACAGGAATAAAGAAAATGTTAAACTCAAATTTCTGATTGTGTTTTGTTGCCAGTACTTTTTACTTTTGATTCTTAAGTACAGTAAATACTAGCTACTTTTTTTACTTTTACTCAAGTTATATTCTAGCAGGCGACTTTCACTTTTACTTGAGTGAGATACTTTATACAACACTGCTGGTGGCAAGCCAGTACAATTATGCCTTATATTAAAGTGTTGATGCATGTATGTGAGGTGACTATAAGCTACCAAATTTATGAGACCTATTCTTTTTTTCTAAAAGTAGTTTTTGTCACAGATGTGTTTGTGATGTTTTCTGCTTTCCTGTTTATTTGCCATTCCTCAATCATATCCAGTTTTGAATAAAACACGATAACTGTCCATCATCTCTTTCAGGCTCGTCTGCCGGTGAAATGGATGTCCCCAGAAAGCATCTTTGAGTGTGTGTACACGTTTGAGAGTGACGTGTGGTCCTACGGCATCTTACTTTGGGAAATCTTCTCACTCGGTATGTCTCTGTGTCCACTGTGCTGTACTTTTGCGAGTGTTATGTGTGTGTTTTCAGAATTGCATAATGTAACTCAGTATTTCTGCTGAACGTAGGAAACAGTCCTTATCCTGGTATGCCTGTGGATGCCAAGTTCTACAAACTGATAAAAGAAGGATACAGAATGGATGCTCCGGAGTTTGCACCCAGTGAAATGTGAGTTTTGTTGGTATAAAATTTGAGAGTGTTTGAAAGGATCATCAAAAGGAGGACAGGGTTTGGTTGGATAGATGGAGGTGGTGAGACTATGAAAGACTGCAGTGTGGGGGATTTGAATTGCAGCCTGCTCTCATCCTGTTGTATTTGGCTTCTCAGAAGAATAACTAAAAACATTTGGATTCTTCAGAGGAGCAAGAAACAGCATAACACACACACAGAAAAAGGATGTAATTTCTGTGGACAAATAAAACTGTTTGTTTGTGTGCTGCTTCCAGGTATCAGATTATGAGGTCCTGCTGGGACGCCGACCCCTTCAACAGACCCCCCTTCAGGAAGGTTGTCGAGAAGATTGAGCAACAGTTGTCAGATGCCACTAAGCATGTAGGTGGCACCATTCTGATAAAGTTTTGTTGCTCTGAACAAATTCAAAGGCAATGTTGCAGTATTTCATGTGACATAACGTAAAGCAATTTGCTCCACCACTCTAAGGATTATCACGCCTTGTGTCAACTTGGTTAAAACAATAGAGGGCCATTCGGGCAAGTATTCTTTTTTATAAAAAAAAAAAAAACAAACTAAAAAAAAATCGATAAAAAATAAGAGAGGAGGGAAAAGACAGGGGGGGGAAATAAAAAAAAAAGTGGGGGAAAACACCAAAAAAAAAGAGAGTAGGGGATAAGAAAAAAAATAAAGGGTCTGTCTCCGGAGGGAAGAAAGGGAGAAAGAGAGAGTAGGTGTGAAGGGAGGAAATGGGAAGCTAATGAACAAAGTGCGAATTTAAAATAGAAAAACAAAAATTACGAGAGGAAGAGAGGAGAAAAAGAGAGGGGGGGAATATAAAAACGAGGGAGGAAGAGAGAAGAAATCAAGTAGGAAAAAAATGGTCTAATAGGAAGGGGAAAGGAATAGAGGGGTAGAGAAGAGGGTAACGCAAAAAATGAGAGGCGGGAAAAAGTTTATTTCTGTGAATCCTATCTTAATGAAAAAAGAAACGGAATTATTGTTTTTTAGCAAAACATAATCAGCAGCCACGTTTACATGGAGACATTTTCCCCTTTTCCCTTCGTTCCCATTCAAAAATTTCTATGGAGACTAATTCATTCTGATTTGGTGTGTACATGCACCATCATTTAAACAGAATGGTCCTGTTTGACATGCACAGAATGATGTATCATGTTAATAAGTTTTGATAAATTTATCAAAAACAAGAGGAAGAGAATTAGGGCCACAGAAGAAAAATAAATTGAATAAAATTCAACAAAAAAGTCAAAATTTTGACTTTAATAACTGACTTTTTCCCAGTACATAAAAAAAGTCTGAAGATTTTCTTTTTATTTTTTTTTTTTTTTTTTTCAATTTCTGAAAAAAGTCAGGATTCTGAGATTGGAGTCAGAATTTTGCCTTTTTTCAGAAAATAAAAAAATATATTTTGGCAGATTTTTTTCCCCCTTAATTTCTGGGGAAAAAAAATTCTGAAAAAAGGTAAAATTCTGAGATTAAAGTCAAAATTCTGACTTTTTTTCAGATTATTAAAAAAAATGCGGAGAGATTTGGGATTGTTGAAAAAAAGTCAAAAAAATCTCTTGATTATTTTATTCGTTAATGCTCTGGAAAAAAAAAAAAATTTAAAAAAAAAAAAAAAAATTTTAAAAAAAAAAAAAAAAAAAAAAAAAAAAAAAAATTAAAAAAAGTAAAAAAAACACTAAAAAACTAAAAAAAAAAAAAAAAAATAAAAAAAAAAAAAAAAAAAAAAAAAAAAAAAAGTCAGAATTCTGACTTTTTTCTCGGAATTTAATTGTTTTTTCTCCAGTGGCCCTAATCCTTTTCTGTAAAAAACTGATCGTCACGGTTTTTGTGGTAATAAAGCAGCAGCTTGATACTCATATGCTTCTACTGCAACCAACGAAGGAAAAAAGGCGTAGAGGCAGAGTTTGAATTAAAAACAAACTTTCTGCTTCTGTCCGGGGAATTTTGTTGTTTGCTGCCATCTTTAAAAGTGAGGGAACATCACTTGTTGCACATTTACAGCAAGTCAAAGTATGCGCTATAAGAACACAATCTCACTACTTTCCAATTCAATGTTTACATGATTTTAAACTTAAAAAACTTAAAGCAGTCAGTATATTTGGTTCCATGTAAATGTAGCTGTAGATCAGTAACAAGAGACACAGTCCTGCAGGTTTGTGACTGTGAGAGCAACTAAATTCAGTCTGGTAGTTAAAAACATTTCAAATTGAACTCTTGAGAGTTACAGAAATATTGCATCTCCCTGCTCATTTTATCAGTTAATGCAAGCATGAATAAGCTGTGGTGACAGACGGCAGATTGCACCCCCAATTGTTCACATTCTTCCATCCAGCTGTCCATCAGTCTTTGACAGTTCCCGCAGGCATGAGCCTAATCAGAACAAATAACTTGGCAAGCATTTTCCCGCTGCCTTAAATAAGTTAACTGACACCGCTGTCATGATTTTTCAAGGCAGAGCCAAGAAATGGCTAGCGTTAGCCAGCTAGCATTAGCCAGTACTCTGCACAAGAAAAATAGGTTACCTGTAAAGGGAGAGAAAGGGGGAGAAAAAGAGAATTCAATTAAAAAAAAAAAGTGGTCTCCTTTTTTTGGCAGTCCCCAGTTGTTCCACTGGAAACGGGAGGGTACAGACCCGATTTTCAGATGCTTGTGTGTTTTCAGACGCACAAAGTTAGGCACGTCAGCAAACGCTAGCCTGCTAATGCTAGCTATAATGTAGCTGCATCATTGACGTGCTGGCTACAAATAAACGTGCTGCCTTGTTTTATTATTAAGTTCGGCCCTTTATCCCGGCAAATCACTTTGATCCACTAATTCCTTATCGCTTCAGTTGGGAATCCATGAAAATTTAAGTAGGGTTGGTGTTAATTCAATTTACAAAATGGAGTCTGGTGTGGAGGAACTGGACTGGCCTAAGTTTCGTTAAGTTTGCTTTGCACTACTCAGTGAAAACAATCTTCCATCTTCCAGCAGACCAACAGTGGCGTTCCAGGTACCAGATAGTATACGTAATCTGTCAAGGTGCTTGATAGTATACGTAATCTATCCAGGTGCTTGATAGTATACGTAATCTATCCAGGTGCTTGATAGTATAGGTAATCTATCCAGGTGCTTGATAGTATACGTAATCTATCCAGGTGCTTGATAGTATACGTAATCTATCTAGATCCTGTTCAGTGGGAGTAGGATTTCATCACCAAATCCTGGCATGTAACTTCCTGGCTGCTAACTTGCTTTTACTGCTTCGTCCAGGTGTCATTAACACTGACAAGGCGTTGACCAAAGAAATCAGCAACTGGCAGAGCATGCACATAATGAAACCATCCAAACTTGACTGTGAGCTACAGTAGGGGCCTACCTGATAGGTTACAGTCCAAGAGACCCCAGTCCTGCCTTTCATTTGTCCACAGGCACCACCTAAAGTTTCCTGGTGCTCGGTCTGGGTAATTGGCCAGCCTCTGCACCAATGATCAGACATTTCCAGCTCACTATTAGATAAAGTTGGAGTATTTCAACAATGCTACAACCTCCTCTCAGCTTCTGCTACACAAGCCAGTTTTACATCACCAACCATTGACATCCATTTCACCGATATATCAGTGGGAAGGTAGGGTGGTACCAACTGCAGTGATGACAAGCAAGAGATCAGCTAATGCTACCCATACATGAGGACTTTGACAAGATGTTGAAAAGACTCTTGGGAGACTATCATTAAAAGACAGTTTTAAGTCTCAGCTTGAGATTTTACAAGATTGTGAATCTTACAGGGTCACTATTTACAAGACTATAACTAGAATCCTTCAGCATTTTTCCCATCATGCTCTCTCTAACCCTAATACATTCAGCAGAAACGTGTTTGTGCAGCATACAGTATGTTTCTTAAGTATTTACCGTCAGTGGCCTGATCGCTGACTGTTCTGTAGTAGATTTGACAGCACGGGGTTTGCTTTGAACTGTTGAAGCCTCCATCAGCCTACATGCAGCCAGTAACCCTTTCATAACCAGAATATTAGCAATAACCCGGTTGCACACGGCCATGTTAACACCGGCAAAACCTGAATATGCTCATATTCTGGTTTTTAAAAATAAATCCATATTAACTGGGTTACTCCTTTTCTCACCCAGATATTTGGTCATGTAAACACGTATCGGAAAATCTTCATTAAAAGTAATATTTCATTGTGTTCTGCGCATGTTCTATCTGCAAGGATTCTTGGTCTTTTGAATAAACTATGGGAAGTATTTGTACCAGCAATTTAGATGTTACTCTGCACAGCTTGCTAGTTCACATAATACCATGGCAACACGCATCCTGAGAGAAACTGGTGTGCAAACAGTTGCTATGCAGGCCTCCATTACTCATCTGGAAAAGTTTGGTAAATTATTGGCGTGACAGGAAAATTGCCAGTCGGCGTCAGTGAACTTCATCATTACAACTTGTTTCCACCAGTCCTCCACCAAGAGTCCGGGGGGTTCTGGTGGAAAGCGTAGATGTGTATGGCACACAGCTCCGCCTTCATTCCCCATTTCCACCGCACGTACTCTCCTTCTATTAATGACGACATGACGCACAATAGTGTACTGCTGGTGGGTCAGTACCAGCGCAGCAGTGCAAGCAAAGGGGACTGCTGTTGGCTCTGGACTGCATGATGTTCTCAATGTCGCCGTTTGGGTCAGGATGTTCCGACTGATTGCAGTTATCATGTATATAATATAGTGGGGCGGGGGGGGGGGGGGGTTTGATCATGTTGAATGCTGAGCTGAAGTAGATGAACAGCATTCTGACATGTGAGTCCTTCGTCTCCAGGTGTGTGAGGGCTGAGTGGAGGGTGGCGGAGATGGCATCATCGGTCAAGCAGTTGGACCGATTTGCAAAGTGGTAGGGGTCCAGAGTGGGGGAGGGGCAGATCTGATGTGGTGCATGACTAGCAGCTCGAAGCACTTCATGATGGTGGGGGTAAGTGCGACAGGGCGGTAGTCTTTGCAGATGGGGGATAACTTCTTCGGTACTGGGATGATAGTTGTGGCTTTGAGGCACATCGGGGTGACAACTTGTCTCAGCGAGATGTTAAATATGTCTAAGCAATCGCTTAGAGATATTCATGAGCTCCACAGCACAGTCTCTCAGGACGCGACCAGGAATCTCGTCGGGACCGGCTCCTTTCCTGGCGTTGATCCTCCTGAATGTTCTCCTCACGCTGTCTGAAGATAGTGACAGCACCTGGTCGTCAGAGGGCGGAGGGATCCTCTGTGCTGGAGTGCTGTTATCTGCCTCAAAGCGAGCAAAGAAGTCATTAAGCTGGTTCAGAAGGGAGGGGGAGTTGTCGCAGGTCTGCGGGGAGGGCATGTAGTCTGTGATGGTATGGATGCCCCACCACAGGATCCTTGAGTCTCTGCTGTCCCTGAAGCGGTCAGCAATCCTCCTGGAGTGCTGTCTCTTGGCCTGTCTGACCCCCCATGACAGGTTGGCTCTGGCTGTCCTCAGGCCCGCCTCATCCCCAGCTCTGAAGGCAGCATTCCAAGCCTTCAGGAGCCTGTGGACATCCCCTGTCAACCAAGGTTTCTGATTGGCCCAGATGGAGATGTTCTGGAGACTGTGATGTCGTCCATGCCCTTTCTCATGTAGGCTGTGACGGTCTCGGTGTTTTCCTGGAGGTCTACGGTGTCGTCGTAAGTGACTGCATGTCTGAACATGCTCCAGTCGGTGGTGGAGAAACAGTCCTGGAGAGCCTCTGATGACCCCTCTGGCCACACCCGGATCTCCTTCTTGGCTGGTTTACTCACCTTAACCAGCAGTCTGTATGCAGGGATTAGCATAACAGCGGAGTGGTGTGAGGCTCCAAAGTGAGGGATGGAGGGGGCTTTGTAGGCTCCCTTCTGAGTAGTGTAAACATTGTCCAAGATGTTGTTACCTCTTGTAGGAAAGTTACCATGTCCATGTAGTTGTGGAAACACTCTTGTGGTTGGCATGGTTGAAGTCCCCAGCCAGGATGAGGAAGGCATCAGGGTGGGCTGTCAGCTGCTCACTGATGTGATGGTGGAGTTTGTTCAGTGCCTCACTCCTGTTGTTGGTGGAGCTGGGAGGGATGTAGACCGCTGCAGTACATTCGCTGGGCAGGTAGAATGGCCAGCACTGGATGATCATAAACTCCCCCAATGGTGAACAGTGTCTGCAAACCGCCACAGCGCCGCGCCACCAGGCATTGTTGATGTAAACACACTGCAAGTCTTCCCCCCCTCGACGAGCGCTCTGTCCGCCCAGAAGCATGTTAGCCATGCTAGCTGGATAGCATGGTCCGGGGCGCTGTCGTTGAGCAAAGTTTCCACAAACACAAGGAAACAGCACTCACCCACAGACTTGCAGTGTGTCCGGAGGAGGCGGATGTGGTCCAGTTTGTTGTCCAGCAAGCGTACGTTGGCAGGGTGATGGACGGGATAGCCGGCCGGTGTGGTCTGGCGGCTAATCTAGCTCGGATACCTCCGCGCCTCCCCCTTTTCTGACTCCTCAGGTTCTGTCTGTGGCATCTCCCCTGCGGGCCGGGTGCAGGTGTGGGGGTCTGGGGTTGAGCCGGTCTCCGGAGCAAACCGTAGTCCCGTAGCATTTCCGTGTCCGCTGGAGTTATGTCCTTGTTTCTGCAGATGTCAAGCCGAAACTCTAGGGAGCATGTGTGCCTGTAGATGTGAGGGTGCAACAAGGATGATGACGAACAAACACACACGGACTTGGTACACAAAAAACACAAAAACACAGTTGTGTCTAGAGCGAGGGGAGCCGCTGCGTGTACACACATGGCCATCTTGCCGTAGATTTGTAGAAAAACGTGAACACAAAATCAGAGGTGAACACAACAGCAAGTTGTTTTAAAGAGCACCACAAGGACTTTGTCCACAGATTGGCCTTTCGGTCAAAGTGCTGCGTAGTCCTCCTAGTGGAGACCTCCATGATCGCGTGTTTTGGCCGCCCCATGCTCCTCACATGCTGTAGCAAGTACGTACACAAATGTTCTGATGAAGTATAAACCAGCCTTTAACTAGCATCCATCTTCATCGTACCTGAACTGAGATTCCCTCCAGCCAGTAACAGACAGCTTTATCTTGACTCTTGTTCTGTCCCTTCCTCTCTTTCTTTTCCTCTCTTCCTAATGTTTCCTTGCGTTTCTTTGCTGAATCCTCCACGATGCACGTTCAAAACATGTCCGGTTCATATCCGTTTGCTTGTACGTGACGCAGTGCGGCAACCAATAGTCGGCTGCAACGTCACGGCTATGTCCCGGATGGAAATGTTACATAGTGCAGTTTCTGAGCCTCGGGACGCCGCTGGGCAGTTATGACTTGAAAATGCACAGAATGAATGTTGGTGTGACATCAAAACGAGTCAGAAACATATTTTTAAGGTCTAAAAGTTACTTTGTGGGTCTTTAACATGATTTAGGTATAAAAATCTAATCCACCCACTTGACAGAGTCACAGAGTCAGAGGACAGAGTCACGGCCAGCAGATGAGAGTGCTTGCAAGCGTCATGTCAGTTGCTTACCCCTTCTAGACATTGACTACCAGTTGTGCATGCTCTTGTTTATGATTGGTTATTCATGGCACATGCAAACGAGCTGTACAGTCGGAAGGGGTTCCTCGAATCTTCTCACTGGAGCATTTGTCGTTTTTTTCTGAGGATTAACCCTTTGGCAGCGGAAACAGCCACAGCATCTCGCCCGAGACCCGCTGGAATGCCAAAAGAAAATCTCCATAGCTATAGCAAACCCAGAAGACTGATTTCCCTGATTTTATGTCCTATAGCACATGATAAATGCATCATATCGACATGTTAATAAAGTTAAATATATGGTTTTTAATAGAGAAAGATCTTGCTATACGCCAGCATTGGTTGTATTTTCTTTTAATCTTACTGTTTGGTCTCTTTTTGCAGATTTATCTGAACTTCAGCTCGAGGCTCCCGGTGATAACCAGAGCGAGGGAGGAGCCCGCCTCTCAGAGTGCAGCGAGCCACAGTGTCACCCCTGTCGGCAGGAACAGCACTCCGACACAGCCCTTACTGGTGCAGCACGAGGTCTCCTTGGAGGGGACAACCCTCGGAGCCCAGTGGGTTTAAGGACCTGCCTAAAGTATTTGGCTGCCTCATAAAGTGCCTGTAATATTCCGCCACAAACCATCCAACCACTTCACCCTTCCACCGCCCTGGTACCAGAAGCAGTTACGTTGCAGAAGGAATGGTAACGACCATTTCGTAACCAAAAGAACTTCAGAGGACGAATGGTTTTTATCTTTGCTATCACTGTTCTTGCCTACTAAGTACAGGGAGTTCACCTGGACTATTGCTCCCCTGCTCAGAGTGAGGAACTGTTCAGGCACCGAGGAGGGCAGAGGGACATCAAACTGTCATAAAATACATTATTACACTGTTATCTGTTTTGTTACTTTTTCAGTTACATGCTCTGACACATTTCATAAAGATTGTTTTGTTTTGTTTTGTTTTGTTTGTGGCAGTCCATAACTGTTTGCTGTCTATCACAGTTCTATTTCTTTTTACATTTTGTGTTTTGTTATTCTTTGTTGTTTTTTTTTCTGTTATGGAAATTTAAGTTGCATTTTCTTTTCAGTTGGCTGTTGCAGATGTTGGGAGGGAAAGGTAAAAAAAAATACAAAAGCACTTGAGGCACTTAATCTTTACATCACTCCACATGTCATGTTTTTTTCTATTTTTTTTTTCATTAGTCTTACTGTCAGTATTATTTCCAACTGTTCAGATCTATGCTATATGAAGAAGATACTTTTTGGGGGCCAATTTAAATTGAGATATGGAGACACTGATATATAAGCTGTTAGACACGTCGGTCAGACGTCCATAAGTGCTTCAAGGTGATTAGGAGATATGTTTCTGTTCTTTTATATCAGGAATCACAGCCTAGAAGGCAAATAACTGGACCTTACTCACATATACCATGACTCAGTGCATGATCACACACACACACAATCACACACAGTTATATTTAGAGGTGTGGTATAGATACAGTAGATACAGTATGGTACGCTTGCTTTTCATTTATACGCTTGTTGAGAAGTATATGTAAAAGGTCAGGTGTGACATCACAGTGACGCCTGCTGTTGCTGTTTCATTTTCATCTTGACTTCATCACATAAGCAGGTCATTTCTAAACAGCTGGGCTGCGACTGAGAAATCAAGAGGTCTCTTGTAAAAGTGTATATATCCGTTCAGGTTCGCACGGTTCTTCTCCTGCCTCTTCCACTTTATATTTGTTTACAAGCGTGAGATAGGTACTGCCATTTCTGAGATGACTTTTCTCTGCTTTTCACTCTCTACCCCCTCATGAAGGACCAGGAAGCTTTTTGCTGACAGGCGGTTGGTGTGTTTTTACTCCCTTACGTTAGAGTTGTAGTTCTTTATCGTGCAGAATGTTGTCACATATTAAGTTAAGGCGATGCTAATGTGATATGCCATTAAGTGGACTGCAGTGTTCCCTGAGGTGACAAGCCAGAGGAAAACAGGGGGTCTTCAAGGCTTTCTGTTCAGATGTTGACACTGAGCGCGGAGCTTAGTGTGTCGGTCATCTCATTGTTCTCCGGCCAGTAGCTGGTTTCCGAGCAGTCCCTCTCGTCTTTGTATCCAGCTGCTTCCTCTACCAGAAGCGGGACTTTCAGCACCTCTCAGCCAGTAGTCTGTATCAGTCCAGACCTCTTCCCACTGGTGGATGTTGTTCTGAGGAGTACAAGGAAAGTGTCCTGTTTGTTTGTATGAACACGTGTGCTTGGCTATGTGTGTGTGTGTGTCTGTGTGTGTATGCGTGAGCATGCACGTCCACTTTAATGTGTATGACTGTATGCCTGCGTAGTTAGAAGAATTACTGTCAAGAGGTGCCACTACTAAAGATTCATTACGTCATTTAGGCTACTTAAACCCTACAGTCTTACTGCTCTTTTCATTTTGTAAATATAAATGTGCGTATATTGTAAAGTAATGTCAGCTCTTTTAAAGATGTCTATCCCAATGAAGTCATGGTACGTTGATGTAGAATTCCAATATGCTGTATTTTCTTACGTGTGCACAAGTATCCTACTGTAGATTTAACTGGAAAGCTGCTTCTGTCTCATGTCATCACAGTAACTTTGACAACAAAAATGAAATTCAACTTGGTAAACATTTATATTTAGGCTAATTTCTCTCTGCAAACCCGTTCACCTGGCAACTCGTAATGGTCAGACATGATCAACGGGGTTCTGGTAAATTTCATGCAACATTATACTGCTAAATTTACATCTAGGAAGGAGATGTCTCAAAATAATAGAGATTATTTTTCATATCATTTCTCCGTATCTGCAAGATTTCATGCATTTTGCTGCATATTTATTGAAAGCTTTAGACTTATTGTGTAAAACTGATGTGTTGCTATTAAATGTGTCAATGTAAATAAAACTGTGTATATTGAATTCCAAATTCCAGCTTATTTGTGGTTTTACTTAACTTTTGTTTATATTTAGAGATTTAACAGGACTTTTTATCACTCACACGTAAGGAAACAGGAAACAACACTTGAGCATCAGTGCTGATCAATCTATCTATGCATATGTATATATATATATATATATATATATATATATATATATATATATATATATATATTTAATACACCCTCCCATTGGCTAAATTCACAATAGTAGTTCAAATAATAAGAAACTGAAAAAGTAATAATAAATAAAAAATTTACTAAATAATAATTTAGTAAAAATAGAATACTGACTTTTTTATCTTTAAAACTACCCAAAATACATGGCAACAAGTGTAGAAGTCTCATTGAACATGACAGAAATCACCTGGTTGAAGTGATTGCCTCAAAGTTTTGCTCGACAAAATTTTAGCTCAGGAGCGCCAACATTCTTGTATATATTTTTTGGTTATTTGTTTTTAATATTTCTGTTAAACCACAATTCAAAATCAATGTAATGATTTTCATAAATTCTTTATTCATTATCACTTCTGTCAATTTCAACTTAATTTAATGGTACAGTAGCTGATTTTTTTCTGTCTTTAATGGGAGGATATGTAAACTTTCAAGTACAACAGTATATATATACTGTATACTGTATATGCATATGTAAGTAGGGGCTGCTATGCATGATAGAGTGTTAGAAAAGTTTGGGGAAGAGGTGTTCAAACCCCCACACTACGGATCTCAAACTCCAGTCCTCAAGGGCTGCCGTTTGATGCTTTCCTGCTCCAACACACCTCATTCAAATTAGATCCAGCAGCTTGTTGTCAACTTCTGCACATTGACCCAGTGTAAGTCTGGTGTATTGAAGCAGGACGCATCTAAAGCCCGCAGCACAGCAGCCATGTAGGACCTGAGTTTGAGATTTTGAGATTCCTCCCCCTTCATTCACGCTGTGTCCCAGTATTACTGACCTGGTTTTAATTTGGGGCGGTGCAAGCATGGACCAGCTGGAAGTCATAACTCTGGTCTGGGTGGCATCCTGAGTCAGATTCAGCCGACATGCTGCGACATAGATGCGGCGTGGTCAGTGATGGATAGCTGGTCATCCATCTGAGCACCCGGAAAGATTTTCTCATTTGTTAGAAATGCTTTGTTACTTGAATATGTTTATTTTCAAGCTCTTCAAATGATTACAGAATATATTTACTGTACACTTACAAGTCCCTTTATAGGTACAAATATATTATTTTAAATATTAAAACAGTAAAGGTTAACTACAGAAGCTTCCTGGTGGCTTAAGCTGATTAGATCTTAAGTCACAGAGCTTTATGTGCGCTAGGTCTGGTCAATAATGCTTCCCAGATTTACTTGGTGTTTTTTTAATATCTTTTTTTTTTTTTTTATCAGTCCTTGATTGGGTTGTAAATATTTGGACATCATCCAGTTAAGGTTGTGATGGGTACATTTTGCTTAAGTAACACAATGTCCTGCTGTGGCCTGAACTTGAAGATGCAAAACTGACTAAGACAAAACTGTTCTGTCTAGATGTGACCTCTGGGAGCCGTTTTAGAAGAGAAGCAGCAGGACTCCCAAAACGCCTCTTCTAATAATAATAATAATAATAATAATAATAATAATAATAATAATAAACGTTTGAAATTAAATCCTAAAGTGCTACGAAGACACTGCAGTTCAAAAACAAGCAATAAAACTGTGTGTGAACAAATACGTCCAAATGATAAACTACTAACTGGAAGCAGAATCACCTAAACTCATCCCATTGTGGACTGGGTCTTAGTTTTAGCTCAAGTTAGTTTGGTCAGTGCCAAATCTGTGGCATCCTTCATGTCATACCTTGACTGAATTTCTTTTACCGATTGGTGGATTTCAGCTGCCAAGCAGAAAAATCATTTAAGCTTCAGGGCAGATTCAATATCTGAAGTCGTTATTGAGGATCACACACATATACTCCTTTTTTATTTTAAAAAGGTCATTCTATCTTTTGTAGTATTGTGCTCAGTTGGCTCCAGCCCAGAAAAAGACATCTGGCCATGAGGGGAAAGCCAAGAGAGGACAGTCGCACTAGAAGCAACTGCTCGGTGCAGAAAGCTGCGTGGGCAGGCTCCATTGTTTCAGGATCTAACTGATAAGAGACGGGCAGGAAATCCCACAATTGAAGCAAAGAAGTTTGTTAGTTGGGCTTTAGGAAGTTTTAAAGGAAAAGGAGAGAGACGCCGAGATGAATCTCTTTTGTATCAGACTGATTAGTCCATTAGTAAAATGTGAATGTGTAATAAAGCTCCTACAATGTAAGTTACAATGTTATATTGATTGATTTATCAATCAGTCACATATAAATCAGGCATTTTCATCCTAGGAAATGTTTCTGCATGATTTTTATAATAAACCATTTCCCTCAGACTAGAAACAGGATCAGTGTTAACTTCCATGTTCATATAATAAGGACGTGCAAACAGACCATTTTTTTTCATCTTCTCTTTTCTTTTAGTTTGTTTTTACATCGTACCAGTGTTTCCAGTAAAACCACTCCTCTTTTCATATTAGTTGGCCACTTTCTGTTTCGTTTTTTTTTTTTTTCCAGTGACCAGTTAAATCATTAAATAAAAACAAACCTGCCTGTACACACACCCCCATTGTGCAACAAGCCCCCCGTTAAAATATGGTGTCTGCGATTGCTCAACACACCACAGCTCCTTGCAGTGATTGTAAATTTGATAAGAATGTCACTTTTCTTCAAAAAATGTCCGTGGTGAATCTGGCAGTTTGATCTGAAAAGCCTGTAGTTTTTCTCTTTTTTCAAGCTTTGACTGCAGCGGGGAGGAAACAGAGACGCTGGAGCGTTGCAGCCGCAGCAGAGATCCAGGGCCTTTCTCTTAACAGTGGGCAAAACTTTTACAGTCTTCCTCTTCTTGAGTTCCAGAGAATAAAATATTGCTTCAGATACCCGGTTAGAAAAAGCCTTCAGCCTCTGTGATGTTGCCTAATCATGGATTTCTTTTCTAGAAAAAAAGAAACATTTAACAACACCCCTCCAGGGCTTCTATCAAATGACCTCCCTTGACCACATCACAATGCCTTTCCTCAGCATCATGTGATGCTTCATGCTTCACCATGTGATGCTTGAGCTCCATCCTTTTTGTCAGAGAACTA
Organism: Atherinomorus stipes; assembly: GCA_023101725.1. Classification (NCBI taxonomy): domain Eukaryota; kingdom Metazoa; phylum Chordata; class Actinopteri; order Atheriniformes; family Atherinidae; genus Atherinomorus; species Atherinomorus stipes. The sequence goes on from JALJCO010000846.1 coordinate 748,767, forward strand.
CTATGTTAGGCAGATAGCATCAAGATCTCACTCAGGGAGAAGGGTTGCCTTGATGTACACCACAACACATTCCCATATCCACTGGACTCCCATGACTTTGAGCTGAATATGAGCATTGTCACAGACTGTCCTTCATCAGCCAACATATGTGTTTCTGGTCACTTCTTGAAGATTTTTCAGCTACGTAATTTAACTCACGAAACAAATGCACAAAAAAAAGTGGCATCAAGTATCTCCATAACGTTTATTGTGCATATTTAGCAGTTGATTGATGCGTTAGGGTGAAAAGGAAGGCAGTATAGGGGGAGCATATGGTGCAACTAAAGCTGCACAGGAAACATGGACCCCGTGTGCACCCCTTCAGGGGCAGAGGAGGGGTGCTCCCGAGGCCTGCCAGCCACAAACTCTGAGACACACAAACCACAGAGGGAGCTGACAGAGACGGCCGGGTGAGGATGAGTATACATGTGTGTGTGTGTGCTGACGGCTGCAGAGGGTGTGCATGTGTTAATGGTATGGCTGTTGGGGGAGGTAGAATTTTATCTAAGGTACACTGCACTTCCTCGTGTGTTAGGAGAACCTTCTGTTCCCAGCACAGTGTGTGTCGGATCATTACCAGGCCAGAGCTCAGGAATCAAGCAGATGGCTTACAGGACTCTGGTGTAAACAAATAAAACATAGAAAACTTTTAAGGCAGCATTTCTACCCTCATATGATGATTGCACTCTCACTTGATAAAACTAACTGAATATGTTGTATGTAGATGGTAGGAGTAGCCCTATCAATCATATCTGTAACTTAGCTCACTATCATATTCTGTCTGATTGGTTTAACCCATGTGTCATTTGATGGTTTTATAGGAACTTAAATGCCAGACTGTTTCCTTATCAGGCAACTTCTTAGGGTTTTCTTTATGCCCTTGAGGCTACCTCTTCACCTGTATGCAAATAAAGTGAGCCAGCTGCAGGTGACAGCTAATACATGTGGGAGCAGATGTAGTCTTCTCAATCTGCAAGAAAGCAAATTATTGTTCCATGCTATTGTAATAAACACAGAAGTCACCAAATCATTGTCTATTATTTCATTAAAATGCAAGCAGTTAATGTATAAAACTGCATGTTTTGTATAAGCCCCTTTCAGACTTGTGCTGGAAAGCAGTAATAGTGCAGACTTTGTCCTTACTACCGTTTGCATTCAAACACGCGTTCCGGTCTTTTACCTCGGAGATGTAGCGGACATGTACCGGCTGGTCTCTAGGTCATAAGAGCGGATATGTTGCAGCACGTCGTTTTGGCTGAATGCACAATAAAATGTTCCGCATCACATCGCATCGCATCGTATGGCATTGCATCATATCGCATCGCATCGTATCGCATCGTATCGTATCGTATCGCATCGCATCGCATCGCATCGCATCGCATCGTATCGCATCGCATCGCATCGCACCGTATCGCATCGCATCGCATTGTATCGCATCGCATCGTATTGCACCATATCGTATCGCATCGTATCGTATCGCATCGTATTGCATCGCATCATATCGTATTGTATCGCATTGTATCGTAGCGCATCGTATAGCATTGCATCATATGGTATCGCATGGTATTGCATCATATCACATCGTATCGCATCGCATTGTATCGTATCGTATCACATCGTATTGCATCACATCGTATCGCATCACATCGTATCGCATCACATCGTATCGCATCACATCGTATCGTATCACATCGTATCGTATCACATCGCATCGTATCACATCGCATCGTATCACATCGCATCGTATCACATCGTATCGTATCACATCGTATCGTATCACATCGTATCGTATCACATCGTATTGTATCACATCGTACCGTATTGTATCGTATCGTACTGCATCGTATCGTACCACATCGTATCGTACCGCATGGTATTGTATCGCATCGTATCGCATCGTACCGCATCGCATCGCATTGCATTACATTGTATGGCATCATATCACATGGCACTGCACTGAAAGGCATAGTATAGCAACACATCATTTGGTATCACATCGCATCACTATCGCATCACATCGTATCGTATCGCGTTGTATCGTATCATATCACATCAGACTGCACCGTATCGCATCGCATCGTATCGTGTCGTATCGCATTGGTGTATTGCGTCATATTTTCAAAGTTTCAGGGTTTTTATTTTCCAAAGATGTAACCAAGGTTTCATTTGAACTTCTCCACAAGATTATCTTTCTAGAGCTCTTTAGTATTCATGTTGCTTGTATGGTGGTTCCTAACTTTCAGAACAGGTTTATTTAAACTAAAACACTTGAATACACATGAACCTTTTCAAGTAATTATTTGACTTCTCAAGGTTGTAAGATATAATTTTGGGGGTCTGTGCAGCACATTATTAGCTTTGTGTTAATATACTGAAGTGAAAGCCTCACATTATCAGCTCAGTGTGAGAATCTACTGTTGTTTTGCCCCACATTTTATCTTGTCATGTTTGTCGCGTTCTATCTGCTGGACTCACAGACTGCATGCTCTGCTCTACATCTGCTCTGCTTGATTGCTCGGTGAACCCTTTTCCACCTAGGATGTGTATCGACAGCCACAGACAGCTGTGCGTTCAAGTGGAAAAAGGCTGAGTTAAACAGAACCACACAGCAGAAGATGCCAACATAGGCAACTTAAATTAGTTACTCAAGCTTAAAGAAATTTCACTTTACTAATAGGGCAAAAAATGTTTTCATGTAAAAATTCATGCATTAAAACATGTTTTCTTTTTCTACTTGACAAAACATGCTTTGTGCAGGGACACTTTTGTCCCGAGCATGTCCAGAGGGTGCAAAATTTTTCTACAGAGTATAAAAGACGTTGGGGAAAAGACACTGTATTTAAAAAATTTGTCTGAAAAGAAGAGTTACTGCAAACATCCATGCCCCTTGCCACAACACAGCTGAAATGATCAACAATTTCTTTTTAAAAAGTGACCAAAATGGCCAAAAGTGTCCCGAGGAGGGCATAAGGGTTAAGGTCTAAAACAGTTAAAGCATGATGGGATTGTTTTCATGAGGAAAGAAGTCCATAATAGTTTTTTTTCTAAAAAAAAAAAAAAAAGAAGAAGAAAGAAATTGTATTTCCACATGTTTTGACTTTATTAAGACTCAGTATTCATGGATGTTCCAGCAGCTTATTATTACAAGATTTATTTATTTATTGTCAGTATGAATTTGGAAAGGACTTCTATATTAGAATAAGCAAACATATTCTGCTGGAGTTCATCATGATGTTTTTTCAATCCAATCCCTCTTTATTTGTAGAGCACTTCAGAAACAACAGTCAAAGAGGTGCTGTACACAGCAAAGGCAACATAAAAAGAAACAGGACTCATAATAAATTACATTACAATAGAATACATTAAAAGTAAGAATAAAAGCCAACATCTCAAAAGACAGGATTCACTCTGTCGTCTACAGTGCTGTAAAGCCACCGTTTCAACTCAGTTCACTTCCAACATTGGCTCAGCAATAGTAACACTTAAAAAAAAAGAGGAAAACTACCACTCTCCTAAAAAATGAAAACAAAATCAAATCAAGTTAAGCTGCTTTGAGAATATGAGGTAAGTTTTCTTACAGCCCATCAAGCCTTCTTGTGCTTTTTCAAATTGCAAAGCAAAATAAAACTAAAAAGCAGGTCAAGATGTAAGTCAGAGATCATCAAAGTCTACTGACTACAATCGTAAATCTGTGAAATTTGAAATTGAAATTGATATCAAGAATTCAAAAAGCTGCACCTTGTAAATGGTTAGAGATAATGGTGTACAGTAAAGGAAAAAAAGTGTTGAATATGAACCAGAGTTCATGATGGGAGCAAATTTACTCATCTCTTTTGCATATTGAATGAGAACCAGCAAATAGATGAGAAAGTGTTTCGTCAACAGTGAAAAACCTGTTTTGGTTTGTTTTGTTTTGTCACTATGAGCGCATCCTCATCAGCTCAGTAAGGTGTTTTCAAATTATCTGATAACATTCAGGGGTTAAAGATGATAGCTTTCGAAAGAGGAATGAAAGGTATTTAGAGGGGCATGTATGAGGCATGTCTACGTGCCTCTCTTTGAAAGACAGGCAAAGCCAAGTTGAGTGGATGATTAACACAAACAAAACAGAGGAACTCTGCACTATTCTTATCTCTGTAAAACCTTATCACTGCTGTTGTATATCATACTGATCCTTTTATATGCCAGTAAATACTTGGTGTGCTGCCACACCGGTGCTCGATAATGTCCCTAAAATGTAACCTAAAAGTCTCATCCCATATAAATTGTGTTCTATTCAACAGGTAACACTATACTGGAATATTAAAAACTTTTTAACAGATTTACTTAAGGAATGTCTGACTGCTAAGACTTTCATTTAGATCTTTATTGGGGACAATTTCTTCTGTAAGGTTCTCTTAAAAGACTTTTTGTGTGTTGGAACATTCCATCGGGCAAAAGGGTATCATCTGTCTCCTCATTAAACATTTAACTGGAGCTGCAAGGCTAACAAAAGCCAGGTATTGAGTTCATTTACATCTCCAGTTTCCCTGGATCTGAAACGTAGATCACAATGTTTACCCAGTTAACTGAACCAAAATGCCCTTCATTCCAGTTCAAACTATTCCTCGCTCCATTGGCTCAGCTTATCTGGACACAGAAGTCATCCAACAGGTGGGAATCAGATACAAAACAGACCTAAACTGGGCCTTTAAAATGCATGAACACATGGTAATGTGACCAAAATCATGCACAATCAAAGTTCTCAAATCCAAATTATAACAGTATAATATATCAAAAGTTGTGCCTGGAAAGCAGCTAATTAAGATAAGAGTCAACTCACCATTGTTTCATTTCCAGACCATCATCATACTCTAATGAAATCACAATTGTCTATCATTATGGATTTCATACAACCAGAAAAAAGACTCATTAAAGGTTTGATAGGGAACACGGACAGAACAGCGACATCACGTGTGTCTAGGTTGTAGCTGCAATGGCAGAAAAACAACTCCAGCCGCTTGGTTTCCAGGCTCGCTGCCGCTACGTCAGTGAGCAGCACCCTGCACCATGTCCAACAGGTACTGCTGAGGAGTTTATAACTGACAGCTAACGTTAGCTACGTTGGCGAACAAGTTAGCTTCCCGGTCCAAGAGAAAAGTCGCCATTTCTGTGTGTGTTTGATGCTGTAAAAAAAAAATTATGTTGGTCCATCTAGTGTAGCTTCACCTAAATTTACTTTAGTTTTTGCTCTTCTCAGGTCACTTCTGCGACAGGTATGGATGGATGTGGGGAGTGGGTAGCCTAGTCATACATATTGTGGGGTTTGGTGTGGCAGACCTGGGTTAGAGTCCCCGACAAGGCACTCAGGTGAACCATAAAACCCTGATTCCACCTGGGTCCCATGGGTCGGGTCGGGCCGGGCAGGTTAAGTGGGTTTTGGTGCGGATATATAGATCTTTCCTTGTCCCCACAGCAAACTCTACCCTAACCGTGGAGGTGGAGTATTAACTGGATACGCTGCTATGTGATGGCGTGACATCATGGCAGTACAACGCCTTTTAACAACTCCATCCCCCTATCGCCCCGCCCAGGTTCTTGGGGCGGACCCGCCCCAAAGCACCACACTGTACGAGACAGAAACAAATGGATCATCTCTGCTTTGTTTTTATGATGGGCCATGCAGGAAATGACATGTTTTTTTTTCAACCAATCAACGGATTGCAGTGTGTTAAGCTCCACCTCTTTGGTCCGGATCGGTTAGATCACTACCCATATGGAGGGGTACCGAAAAAGGAGATCGTAGGGCTTCACGATAATAAAAAAAAAATTTGTAATGGGCGATAACAGTGTTAAGACTTAGATGACAAAATATTTCATGATGAATTCAATACTTGAAAGGAGGAGAATAGAGTAAAAACTAGAGGATTACGATAAAACAAAAAAAAAAAAAAGGATAAGGGGAATATACACACAAAAAAAGGAGATGGGACGGGATAATAAAACATGGAACTATGAAGAAGGGAGGAAACTAAAAAAGGGAAAAAAAAAAAAAAAAAAAAAAAAAAAGCGAGAGGAAAAGTAAAAAAAAAAAAAAAAAAAAAAACAAAAAAAAAAATAAAGGAGGGAGGGGGGGGGGAAAAAAAAAAGAGAGAGAGGGGGGGGGGGGGGGGGGGGGGGGGGAGATAAAAAAAAAAAAAAAAGAAAAAAAAGAAAAAAAGAGACAAAGAAAAGAAGAACAAAACAAAATCATCCACAACAAAAGTTAATGTATCTTTTTCATGCTTTTTCACTTGTGTGTATCGCCCGTGCTTTTCCACCTTTCCTCTTTCTGCTTCTCTATTTTTAGTCTCCCTTTTCAAAAGTAGAGCAAATTAACTGATTTATTAAAATAATCCTCTCATTAGCTGCTTTCAGACTTTCATTGCGGTACATGAGCGGTAAAGTCCATCCGCTCTTTAACCGGACTCGTCTTTTCAAACATGTCCCTAGTTGCACTTATTGCACCCCGGTCACGTTCAGACATCAGGAAATGTTGAGGATAAGTCAGCACAGCCACGCTCTCCCTTCAACTCTGTCCGGAACATTGTCTTGTGCGTTGAGCCTAAACGACGTAATGCAACATTTCTGCTGTTATGACCTGGAGACCAGTCGGGACATGTCTGCAACATCTCCGATGTAAAAGACTGGAACGCATATCTGAACGTTTTCAAGGATAAAGTCTGCACTATTACCGCTTTCTGAGTCTGACCCAGTCGTTGAGGTCGGGCCTTCACAATGTTGGCTCCGTTGTCATGGTGATGCACACCTGTTGCTCTTCATGCAAATCTCAGCTGGTTGCCACTTGTTGTAGTCCAAGAGCTGTTTTTCACTGGCATGAGTCCGGGAAGTACACAGCCTCCAAACACCGAGTTTTCAGGTGGACGTCTTCAGTGTGGAAATGCATTGAAACTCATGAAGGGTTCTGCCGCGCGACAACACCTGTGTTCGTCTTTCTTATCACCGAAGTAGCTCTAAATTGTCGACATATCGTTTTTAAGCTCTTCTGCATCTACATTCTCTCCACTTTCCCTGCAGCCCTCTGCCACCACGCTCCTCATTCCGCATGCTCCTGCCAAACAAGGGGGGAGGAGGAGGGATGGGTGTGCATTTAAGATGGTGAAGCCTATTGATTAGCCGGTGACACAGAGTGCAAGAACTGCGACTGGAATATCATGTCACTTCCTTAAAATATATGTAAACATAGATGCTAAGATATCGCCGTTTCGGCCGTCTGTGACATCAAACAGGCCAATATCGCGATGAAGGTAAATTTTGGATATATTGTGCACCCCCAGTAGGTTGGGTTGGATATAAGTGTATCTGTCCTAGTTTTTATCTGTGGAGACCTAAAACCCGACCTGGCCCGACCCACACCCGCTGGTGGAAACGGGGCTTAAGGGCCCTCGAGCAAGGTCCTTAACCCCCCACCAACTGCTCCCTGGGCGCTGTAATTGGCAGCTGCTCTCAGGTTTAACTTGAGATGGGTTAAATGCAAAGAATTAATTCCCCTGTTGGGATTAAAGGTGCCATGACATCAAATTTCCCTTTTCTGGGGTTTTGGGTGTATAATATGATCTGTTGTGCACTGATGAGGCCATGTGAATGTCCAGAGTGAGAATCAAAGTTCCTGTTTATGGTCTGTCAGCTTTGTCTCTCTGCTCAGAAACAGTTGTATCAGACAGCGGCTGATCATTCTACATAGTTCTATCATTCTACGTAATTCTCATTCCACATAATTAAGTTGCTCCAATTAGAGCACACTATCAAGCTGTTGTAAACACGTTTGTTCCTGCTGTAAACATGTTTGTTCCTGCTGTAAACATGTTTACTTCTGCTGTAAACACGTTTGTTCCTGCTGTAAACACGTTTGTTCCTGCTGTAAACATGTTTGTTCCTGCAGTAAACACGTTTGTTCCTGCTGTAAACATGTTTACTTCTGCTGTAAACACGTTTGTTCTTGCTGTAAACACGTTTGTTTCTGCTGTAAACATGTTTGCTCCTGCTGTAAACATGTTTACTTCTGCTGTAAACATGTTTGTTCCTGCTGTAAACACGTTTGTTCCTGCTGTAAACATGTTTACTTCTGCTGTAAACACGTTTGTTCCTGCTGTAAACATGTTTACTTCTGCTGTAAACACGTTTGTTCCTGCTGTAAACATGTTTGTTCCTGCTGTAAACACGTTTGTTCCTGCTGTAAACACGTTTGTTCCTGCTGTAAACATGTTTGCTCCTGCTGTAAACACATTTGTTCCTGCTGTAAACATGTTTACTTCTGCTGTAAACACATTTGTTCCTGCTGTAAACACATTTGTTCTTGCTGTAAACATGTTTACTTCTGCTGTAAACACGTTTGTTCTTGCTGTAAACACGTTTGTTTTTGCTGTAAACATGTTTGTTCCTGCTGTAAACACGTTTGTTCCTGTTGTAAACACATTTGTTCCTGCTGTAAAAACGTTTGTTTCTGCTGTAAACACGTTTGTTCCTGCTGTAAACACGTTTGTTTCTGCTGTAAACATGTTTACTTCTGCTGTAAACACGTTTGTTCCTGTTGTAAACACATTTGTTCCTGCTGTAAACACGTTTGTTCCTGCTGTAAGTGTGTTTATATCTGCTGTAAACACGTTTGTTTCTGCTGTAAACATGTTTGTTCCTGCTGTAAACATGTTTGTTCCTGCTGTAAACACGTTTGTTCCTGCTGTAAACATGTTTGTTCCTGCTGTAAACGTGTTTATATCTGCTGTAAACACGTTTATTCCTGCTGTAAACATGTTTGTTCCTGCTGTAAACATGTTTACTTCTGCTGTAAACAAGTTTGTTCCTGCTGTAAACATGTTTGTTCCTGCTGTAAACGTGTTTATATCTGCTGTAAACACGTTTGTTCCTGCTGTAAACATGTTTGTTCCTGCTGTAAACGTGTTTGTTCCTGTAAACGTGTTTATTTGTGCTGTAAACATGTTTATTTCTGTTGTGAAGTTGGTCTTTTTAACATGGGAGTCTAACATGAAGAAAAAACTACAATTATTAAACTGAACTATTGGGCTTTACACTTTTCCAGCCCAGTTTGCCCCTTGCTTTCAAGTCTATCTTCTCTTCCTCAGTGTTGATCCTTCGACCTTTTCTTCAATTACAAACGGGGGCCTCAGCCTGTGGAAAAACCACGCAGACCCACAACAGCCTGGCATGTCTTCCTCGTGGTCTCACTGCTGTGGGATGGGATCCCATTCTTCAACCAACATTTGCAGCAAGTCAGCCAGTGTGATTGTGTTGGTCACGCTGGCATGAAGAGCACGTCAGGTGGAAATGTACATTAGACATTTACAATGGAGACATAAATTAACTCAAGGTAGTCTGTAGTGGTTGTAGTAGTTTGGTGCCAGACTGTGGTAATACTGGATTACCACTGGTTGAAGAATCTCATCTTGCTTTGAGATTATCTTTATGATGACATACAGTATCGCCCATCATCAAAAGCTGTCTATCAGTGCAGCAATCAGCATGGCGTTCTCCGCATCTCCCCCATATTTTGACCCTACAATTCGGTAACCGCAGGTCGAATCTGGATCCATAGCTGGACATCATGCTCCTCTACATGTCCAGGGGCTAGTGCATACTGTATGTTGCTGACACCAGCGTTAACAAGCCTGATAGTATAAGACCGTTATGGCAACCAACAGCAGAATGAGCTTTTTGGTATTGACGGAGACGATTTCGTAAGTTTCTAACACAATAATCTCTGCTGCCCATCCATAAATGCATTTTCCTCACACACGTGGCACCATATAAAAGGGCAGTAAAAAGACTTTTCATTAAGGTAAGATTTATTGCCAAGAAGCATTATTACAAAGAAATAATTTACAAAGTTCCACACTTTTTGTATTAAACTGATATGATTTTAAAAATGTGATTATTATATTTGATCAATAGCTGTTGTGAAGTTTATGAGTGAACGACAAAAAGTTTGCTGCAAAATTTTTCATCAGTTTGGTTGATGCATGAACTGGTCTGTGAGTTAACTTTTCATGGTCAGGAAGCAGCTTTTCATTGTCCCCAAAGCCCTCCGCATATGGTGTAAATGAGAGAGGAAATCTGTGAGATCATGCGTGTGTAGTGGAAAGTAACCAGAATGTGAATGCCTTCGCTTACATGAGACACACGAGCAGCTACAGCCTGACTCCATTTAAAACCTCTGAAATATTTCGGTGAAACTGATCCTGTTTTTATGATCTAGACAGCATCTTATACTCTTTATATTATCACCACAGAAGATTAACGTATTGCAGCTGTGCTAACATCATAAAAGCAGAAAATTCTGCTTCTACTCATGCAAGATAAATACAACATCTCAAAATGCCCTGATTGTATCAGCAATCTTCAAATGCTCACTCTAAGTGAACATCCTAGACCGCATTTCATTGTCTCTGTGGTACTTGATGGAGAACATCAGTGTAAATAGACTCACACCTTGACTTTGGTTTAAATTCATAATTTTTTTCAGTCATAGTTTCTGCTCTGTGGGGTTGTACAAACTCAGTTTGATTCACTTCATGTTCACATCTCAATAGGAAAATGAAACAAAATGCTTTTAACAAATTGAATGTGAGTTCAATTTAATCCAGCAACAGGTTGATATTTAAAACTGTGAGGGACCTGGTGCCATTCAATCCTGAGACCCTAAGTGAGAGTCATGTGCTCTAACCAGTCAGCCAAAGGAACATCCCTATGACCAAGTAGCCAGGGAGCATAATAATGATAATAATAATAATAATAATAATAATAATAATAACACATTTTATTTAAAGCGCCTTTCACTAAACCCAAGATCACTTTACTGAAAAAAGTAAAAATAAATAAAATTTCACTAAATTACAATTTAGTGAAATAGAATATTTGATTATGAATTTTTGTTTAGCAAATAGTTTAAGAAAAGAAAAACAAACAAATAAAACTGTCCCAGACAAATTAAAGCACCTTACTCATGACCAAAATACCTGTCGAAAGGTGAACCAGTCTTAGTGGACGTTACAGAAAACACCTGATTGCCTCAAAGTGTTACTCGACATAATTTTTGCTTCTGGGCCCCATTATGCTTGTTTACTTGTTTTAATTATTTATTTTTGTTAATTTGTTTTTAATATTTCTGTTGAACCACAGTTCAAAATCAATGTCATCATATTCATGCAATTTCTATTTATTAATACTTTTGTCAATTTCAACTTATTTCACTGATAGCTGATTTTTTTCTGTCTTTAATGGGAGGGGATGTAAACTTTCAAGCACAACTGCAAGTGCATTGTAAAGGATAAGAATAAAACCTATAAAAAACAGAAAACAATAATAAAAATGTTCAAATCGGTAGAGATATAAGAAACAGGTGCAGTGAGGTGGTTACGGGGTAAAGGCAAGTTTGAACAGGTGAGTTTTGAGATGGGATTTGAAGAAAGGGAAGGAGGTCAGGAGGAAGTGAATTCCAGAGTTCTGAGAGCAGCTGAAATGCCTGGTCTCCATGGTTACAGAGGGGGGGGGGGGGTTGAGACAGTGAGATGAAGAGAGCAGATGGATCTGATGGAATGACAAGAGGTGGCGATTAGGGGTGCCAACGTCTACACGTGTAAAAGTGTATAATAGATAGTAGATAGATAACAAATCATAACCATTTAGAAAAAAAAATCAATAACCATCTTCCTCCTCCTCTTTTATTTCTCACCAGTACTGTGATTTAGGGGTGGTAATGGTTCCTGAGAGCTTCAGATAACAACTATCTCTATACATAATAGATGCCTGGGGCGCAATGTTCCGTTGATATTTAATAAATGCAGCCACAGCCTGTTGCATCACCTCAAGTTGACTCGGGGACGCGGTGTCGGCGAACAGCAGCAGAGCACGGGCGCTTTGTGGTGCTGTAGCGACTCTATTCAAGCCGTCAGAGATCCATCCATAAACTGCAGCTGGGAGTGACAAGACAGGAGACCAGATATTTCTTTCTATCGATTAGTGAATAAGAACATCGTCAGAGATGCTTTTAGTGATCAGGCGAGCTGATCGGACGCCGACTGCATCTGTGCATCGGAAACATTGTATTGGGTGACTTTCAATGCAAGTTAGGAGAGCTAGCTTTAGCAGTTGCTAACTGGGTTTGATGTACTTTCTTCAGAAAATGAGGTTATGAGCGTGAATCTGACTGTAACAAATGCGTGTGTTCAGCAGAAGATCTAACTGCTCGTGTCAGTCGCTGTTTACATAAAGTTGATCACCAGAACACGACTTACTTCTCTCAGCTAAAACATTTCCATATTTTTGGGTCAGCCCAGCCAGCTGTGAAACAGCAATAGACATCCCTGCTTGTGAAAGCTTTCTTTCTCCTGTGTATGAAGACGGGTTATTATGTATCTGATAGATGAAGGAAAAATCTGCTCAGCCAATGTCAGCTGTTTGAAAACTTCTGCAGGGAATCCACTCAGATTGCACCCAATAAAACAGATTTTTTCAGTTGAATCGTTTCAGTTCTTGGACATTAAAATGATTAATATCCATAACCTGACTTTGGCTCTACTACAGTGTATTCTGTTATGAGTTCAGTTTGACGGCGGCAGTATGGTGGGATGCGTAGGTGACGTCACCATCTCCAACCTAAAGATCATGAATCTCTGATGTGTAACCTTGTACACAACAGTAAGAAGTCCTGTTTACACTTGTAGAAAAAATAAATGTTGACATCCCTTGTGGCGATGTGGACCAGAGAGGGCAGGTATGGAGGAGCGAGGTGGATAAAGATAAGGATTATTCTGGAGTTAATGATGAGCTAGTGAAGCTGTTGCAGAACGGGTGATGCGGTGAGAGGATCAGGTTTTAGTGATGATGTGGGCAGCAGAATTCTGGACCAGCTGCAGTTTATGGAGTGATTTGTGAGGTAGACCAAAGAGAAGGCAGTTACAGTAATTAAGATGGGATGTGACCAGACTGTGGACCAGGGACGAAGTCGGTTGATGCTGTGAAGATGGAAATATGCTGACCAAGTTATGTCACTGATGTGGGCTTGGAACGATAGAGGGCTGTCGAGGATGACACTCAGACTCTTAATCTGAAGGGAAGGGGGAACTGGGGAGTTGTCAATAGAAGTGAGTGAATTAGGTTTACCGGGGATGTAGAGCTGGGTGTCATCTGCATAGCAATGCTATGTTTTCGCACGGTATTGCCAAGGGGAATATGTAGGTGATAAAGAGAAGAAGGCCTAGGACTGAGCCTTGGGGGACGCCTGAAGTAAGGGGAAGGAATTGGGAAGAAAAGGACTTGAGCTAAATGAAATGAGAGATATGGCCTAAACCAGTTGAGTGGGGTGTGGGTGATGCTAAGAGAGGATAATCTATGGAGAAGGTAGGAGTGAGTTATGGTATCAAAGGCTGCACTCAGATTGAGAAGAATGAGGATTGAGAGAAGTCCAGAATCTGCTGCAACAAGGACGTTGTTGGTGATGTCTAGGAGAGCAGATTCTGTGCTGTGAAGGGGGTGGAGAAAAAAGGAAAGGAAGGTTGGAGATAGGATGGAGATCATCAAAGTTGTTTGTATTTGAGCCAGAGTTTTATATTGGTGTAACGGAGGCAGTTTTGAAGGGTGATGGAACAATTCCAATAGTTAGAGAGGATGATACTGGTAATGAGGGGAAGAAGGGAGGGGAAGGCACAATTTCAGGGAGAGGGTCAATGGGTCAATCAATGATCAATGATCAATCTGAGGCATAGTGACAGAACCCCACATGGTCGCAACTGCATCCTAACTGACAACACTGACACTACTATTCTTGCACCACTTTATACCAACTTGATTCAGTACTGTATGTCTCACTAACTGTTGGCCAAACAAAAATGGTGCGTAATCTTAACCCAGCAGAACCCAGACTGACCTTTTTACGGATGAAAATTATATGAAATGTAAAATATGTCAAATGAATCACATAAGTCACATTTCTTTACAAAAATTGATCACCACTGCTCCTTGCCATAGCTCTGTAGTATAACATATTTGTCACATGGGAAGGTCAGTCAGTCATTTTTTCTTATCCAATTCAGGGTCGCAGGGGTTGCTGGAGTCTATCCCAGCTATTAACAGGCGAGAGGCGGGGTACACCCTGGACAGGTCTGTCACAAGACCAACACAGAGAGACAGACAACCATTCACACTCACACAAATGCATTACAATGATGCAAATGCAAACCCACCTCTGCAAACATAGCTGACCCCACCAGGCCACCACCCCCACTGGGCGCCGGCCATCCAGGGCGGGCACAGCACAGGGCACAGGGTCCCACGAGCTCCCATCTACCCCCATACACTCCACCCTCCCCACTGCCCTCTAGAGGGCAAGTCACAGGCGGCGGCAGGCACATCCGTTACCCAGGAGCCCCCACAGGACAGGACAATTCAAGATTCAAGGAGTTTATTTGCCATTTCTGCACAAAGGAACTCTGGTGCGCACATTCAAAATCAGAATAAAAAGGAGAACATTTATTTCAATAAAAACATACTACATCTATGTTTTGTCTGTGTCTGAGGTGGTGTGTGCTGTGTTAGGCCCTTTTCACATGGCGTGCTCAGGCGTGCCCAAGCACATTTGACCACAAATTTTGTCCATGTGAAAGCAAACAGCCCAGGTCCACAGGTAGTCCAGGACCCGTGCTCGGGAAAGGAAAAATACATTGTCAACACTTCCAGGCTGTGCCAGATGTGATATGTGGGCTACTCACCCAACAAGTGGAAGTGATCAAATCAAAACTCGACCTTACCGGCAAGTTTATCTTTGTTATTGATTGAATTTGAGGTTTTCTTAAGATGCATGTCCTAATCAGCAACATCCAAACAAATAAAAGCTTGAAATATATTGATTTGCATATTATTTATCTATACAATATGTAAATTGCAACTTTTAAGTTGAATTACAGAAATAAATTAACTTCTTCCGGATACTGACATTTTTTGGGTAGTACCTGTAGATGGTGACGGTTAGCTTGATTAAAAAAGTTTGAAATCGTTTTCAAAATCCAACACATCCTCATGCTTTTCAAACATGGTCGAGTTTTGACTGTATATTTGTGTAATCAAAATCCTTCATGCACGTAGCAGCAGATGACATCACTCCACTGCAAAATACAGGAAGTAAAACTTTGTAAAGTGTTTCTGTCTCAGCAGCAGCCATCAAAATGCAACAAAATGTTAGTTTTATTTGTAACATTACTCTGTTAACACCGCATTGACAGAGATAGTTTTAGGTTATAAATGATTTACCTCCGATGTTCTGTGGAGTGGTTAAGATTGTTTTTAATAACAAGCTAGCAGATTCCTATTGACTTACACTAGCATTAGCAACGGCGACCTCCTGGAACTAGAATAATGGGATGAAATATGTTAAAACTGTCTTCAATGTTAAGTAGAAGAGGACTATGTAAAAACCCTGAACTTCTCCTTTAAATTAATAGGATAAAGATTTTAGGAAAAAAAAAAGAATTTAAAAAAAAAGGAAAAAAAAAAAGAAGCGCCACAACACAAGGGAGAACATACCGATATAAACCTTTTAATTTTTTCTCCCCCCCCCCTCTCTCACTCTTCCTCTCCTTCTCTTTCTTACCCTCCTCCTCTTCTTCCTCTCTCCAACATCTTCCATTGTTGTTGAGAAAAAGGAGATCACCTGTGGTCTTTTTATGGAGCTTATTTCGTGGTTGAAGTGGTAACAATTAACCATTGAGATGTTAGGCTCACATGTTGGCCATTTTGCTCATGTGATGTCATTTTTAATAGCAGTGTTTTGCAACGGCAAACATGTGCCTTATATCACATTGTTGTTTCTAATGCAGAGAGCTCAGTTTTTCTCAACTGCTAAAACACTATCTATGAAATGTCCTCTCACTTTTTCACATCTTTAAACACTAATCCCATAACTCAAACTAATTTCCCAAAACCTCTGCTTCTTGCTGCAAAGAGAAGTTATTGACTCCAAACAGCTTCACCTGTATGGGATCAAAATCATGCCAGAGACAATTTGTGTGTAAAAAGATTTTTCATGTAAAATAACGTTTTGAAGTTGTACAAAACAAGTCATGCTTGTTAAAAAAAAAAAAGATATGAACCCACAGAGTCATTATGTGGTTGTATGAGAAACCTTTGTCTGCAGAAATACTATTTGCAAACATGTAGATCAGTTTTGTTTGTGTTTTATATTTCTGTGTGTGTGAAAATTGAATTTGTACCTGTAAAGGTTTCGCCACACAAAAATATCTGTACGAGTGCGACACCTAGGGCTCGTGTGCGACACTGCACCTACGAGCTCACAAAACAGAAACCTACAACCACAAAACCTTTTTACGGATTGAAGACAAGTCAAAATCGTGCCACTAACAGCCAATCAGGACACTGCATTCTGGCAAGCCAAACAGCCAATGATGTGGTGGATTGATGATGACGTCTATTTTTGGGGGACGAAGAAGATACCGTTAGCAAAGGCTCTTGGCTGCTAGCAGTCAGAGCGCAGCGGTGGCTACATACTCAAAGCAAGAGGCTGTTCAATCCGAAACTTGCCACTGAGCTGATTACTAACAGGCCTGCAGGAGAAGGCGGCTGCTGGCAGAAGAACTTGGCCGGTTATTTTGGTGTTGATCGCAGCAGCTTATTGGATCATCTGTTGTACTGGATGTGTGTTAGCTTTGGAGAGGCTAACGACTAGCACATCTTGGCTGGTCCCACTGGATTGTGTACTCCCTCTGCATGTGCATGAATGTTGGATATAGGGGATGAGTTGTTGAGTAATCATTACCCCATCTATTAAGAGATGAAAGACTGAGGCTAAGGCGTGTAAGTGCTTAAACGGGCATGATACCCCTTACCAGGCGTTGTTGGGGGCTTGGAGCTCGCGGCTCCTTCCCCGGCCCGAGCTACCACTCAAGAGGTACGAGGGCATGGGCAAGAGCAAGGTGGGTATGTGAGAATAATGAATGAGAGTGTGAAAGAGGAATTGTGGGAGGGAGGAACTTGGGCTGGAAGAGGGAGGAGATGTGGGTAAGTGGTTGGAGGAAAGGGGGGATGGAGGAAAGAGGGGCATGCTTGTGAGTGTCTAGTAGGGATGGTCATGAAGGGCTGAAGGAAGGAAGGGCGGGAGTGTGATAGGTCAGAGGGATGAGCGGGGCGGGACATGTAAGGGGGGGATTGTATAGGGGATTGGGGGTATAGGGAGGTGGGCGCGTATGTGTGGGGTGGAGGGAGGAGTTGGTGCAGTTATGTGGGGGGAGTGCATGTGTGTGTTAGAGGGTATGAGGAGGTGGGGGTAGGTGTGGACGGTAGAGGGAGGAGAGTGTTGGGGGTGGAGGGAGGAGTGAGTGTGGGTATGTAAGGTCGGAGAGCGGAGTGGGTGGGTGTATGTGTGTGTGGGGGGGAGTACATGGGGGTGTTGGGGTAGGTGTGTGGGGAGTGTGTGTGTGAGCGTGGTGGCGGGGTAGGGGGTGGTAGCGGTGGTGGTGCCCTGGTGTCAGGTGTGTGGGGCAGGGACGTTGGGGTGGGGGCTGGCCTGCCCTGGGGGGGTGTCTTCTGGGGGGTCCGGTCCTCCTGGGTTTCGGTTGGGCCGCCCGGGTCGGGTGGGGTGGCTGCTCCTGGGCACTGGGGCCCTGGGCCCGGTGCTGTCTCTGCCCCGGGGGGCACCCGGTGCCCGGTGGGGTCGGCAGCCTCTGGGTGGCTGCTGGGGGCCTGGGTCATGAGCCTTGCGGGCTTCCTCCTCCTTGCAGAGACGAGGCTGCATCTGCATGACTGTATCACCACGGAGACCCTTTATTATGCATGTTGACACTGTGACACTGCTTCCCGTTGCGAGGACTAGGTTGTACCTCTTCTCTGCGTAGTTCTGCGTGTGTTTGTATGATCTGAGGATATTTAAGCCACCTGCAGGTCCTCCTGTAGGGGATTGCTTGTTTTGTTTTCCAACAGAGACCTTGGTTGTTTAAGGATCGCGGTACAGATGTACCAGTGAACTGTGTAAGTGGATTCATGTTTTCTCTCCTCTCTCTCTTCCTCTTCCTTACTCCTTTCTCTCTGTTTCACTTTCTATCATTACCTCTGTTAACTTTCATTTCTCCCTTGTCAGGCCCAGCAGTATGATATGGAATGGTGTAATAGACAAATGTTTAATTAAAGAAATAAAATGAATAAACATGATATCAAGTGGAGCCTTATGTTCATAAAGCTCCGCTTGGTAAAGCAAAACTGTTCAACAGAATAAAGCAATCAGATTTCCATTCTGCTTGCTTCGATGCTGGACAGGACAAGTAAAAAAAGAAAAAAAAAAAAAAGAAAGTTATCCTTTAAGCAGTTGTTCAGATTGTGGCAGTTTGCAATGTGCAGTTAATAGCAAATAACTTCTGAACAATAAGTCCTCCAACTTAAACCCATGACGTGTCCCTACAAAGACAATAAACGATACAAAGGGTAAAGATTTTGTTCGGATCAGCTGAAAAATAATTTGGTTGGTTTTAAAGGTCTGAGTTTGGGTTGAGAGAGAGGGTCTGTTATCATGCTGTAGATGCTCTGTTATGTTATAGAAAATGGAACAAACTCACATGAGAAATCAAATCTTACAGGGCAGTGTTTTGTTGACCCGACTATTCAACCCAGCTGCCTCACTATGCATACTTCTGTAATATGTATGATTTCATAACATGAACTGTATGCACGGACACATGAGATGAGCGTCATCAAGACGTAAGGCCAAATTTTTGAACTGCAATTGAGGTCTGACCTCCTGCACATATAAATAACTTGGCCAGTTCACGATGATCAGACTTCACCATGGTAGACGAAGGAAGTGCAGAACCAATGAGATGGAATGAAGGTTTAAGGAAGCTTTGCACTGGCCTCATCTCTGAAAGAGGCTACAGTCATCTTTTTTTCTTTCTTCTGTACAGCGCTTTTTCACCTTCCCAATCCCAGTAGAGATCTGAGGAGGATGATTACAGATTTAGACAAGTCAGAAATGTACCAGAACATTTCAATTTATTTATAGGATAAACCAACTGAGAAGAGCCATCTTGTTTTCAAAGGGGTCCTAGATATTTTCCAAAAAGAAGCAAAACAGATGAAAAAGATAGATGCAGTATATGCAAAACATATATGTTTGACTCTCTCTGTAGGGGGTAGCTAGTGTCTAAAATAAGAAAGGAAAGTGGTTTGGAAGCAGCCAAGGCTCTCTCCTGCAAAGCAGAAACTTTCTTTCCCCAATCACAATATCTAGCCAAGAAAAGCTGAAAACTGGGATTTTGAACACAGAAGCTGTTAAATGAAACATATTTTGCATAAAGCATGAAGTTCTGGTGGGTAACTGGTTTTCCAGACAAATATCCATGGCTGATCAACACCAGCCATGGATATTTGGCATGGATGTTTGCTGATTTTAGCCAAAATTACACAAAAATGACTTATTGAGTTGAAATAATTTGGTCTCCCCCAGTTTAAAAATCCCATCTTCCCCCCGCTTCATGTGGCTATATTATTTTTACCAATAGGACTTGTCGGGCAACAAAAATAAGTGAAGATATTAGTTAAGATTTAAGACAGTGCCAAAGCCCTTATTTCTATAGGTGCATTGGGTCAAGGAATCACAGAAAATACTGAGCACCCACGTGGGATTGATGGCAAAGTTGCTCTAATATCAAAATGTCAAATTTCTTCACTGAAGCCGCATTGCGGCTCCTAGCAGCACAGCGGTGTAGCCCACTGAGCCAAAGACATCTATACCAAAGAGGATAACGGCCACTGAATTAAAAAACAAAATTCTGAGAAAAAAGTCAGAATTCTGATTCTGATAGATCAGCCAGTGAAAAGTCCATGGAGTCATCAAATTATTTTAGCGAAATAATGACGTTATTTGATTAAAAATTTTAGCAGTTACTTTAGACAGATTAGTTAATGTTTTTCTTATTAACTGGCTCCTGTGATGCGCTGATGAGACTCGTCAGAACAGAGCAGACTTTTTCTCCATCTATTTCTCTTGTCATCAATCCCAATTTAAAATTGATCCCTCTTGTAAATTCACTATCGCTTGATAAATTCCAGATTTTTACTCTGATTAGAGGCTAAAGAATGCCTCACTGCCTATAGCAGCACTACATTTAGTCTTTGCAAGTTTTATATTCAGGCTGTTAGTTTACTGTATTTCTTTGTTTGTTAGCCATGCCAATAACTCCTACTCCAGCCAATAAAGCCAATATAGGTCTTTCCAATCATTTTGCAAAATTTGGAAAAATTTGACACAGTTTTCCCTTCTGCTCTGGAACACCGAATTTAAGGGCTCCCTCACCTGTCAATCCCACTGTAACCACTGAATGTATGTGATAAGTAAAAGAAAGAGAGGAGTCAAGCCAAAGTCATAAATATTTCAGCTGTTCAACTTGTGCAGGGGGGCGTGGTGTCCAAACATGTAAGATTAAGCTTGTTGACAAGTGTAGTGTTGAAGCGTCTCTTGAAGCTTTTGCAATCCATGATCATCCTCTCACTGGAAGGCATCCCTCACTCTGAGGTGGTGATAAAGACTTAGTGCGTTGACTGGATTTGTGGGTAACAGCACCTGACTTCCTCTTTCCCTGTCATCGCCTGAATCCCGGAGTATAGCATCTCTGCTGAATGACTCATGCTAACAAGACCCTGTTGTTTTTTGACGCTTGTCCTGGGTCACATTTCATATCACAGCTGGTTTCCATCACGGCCCCGACGACAGTTTGGCCACTCTTAGATCTTAAAGCTGTGTCGTTTATGACAATGTAAGTGACTTTTTGCATGCAAGCAGCCATTCACACAAGTCAAAACAAGGCCTGAGGAGGTTTACCTCATTTACAGTGTTGTTTGATAAGGAGTTGTTGACAGACACTGGCAGACTGCAGACTGCTGTGTCTTTCATTTTTTGGTAAACCACAAACATTGCAACAAAAAAGAAATACCGAGGTTACCTTTCAACATGTACTAACTCATCATCATCATCTTATCCTTGACAGTTCAAGCCCATCATTGAAGCTGTAATATAAAGACATGGAAAAATGAGTTTATTTTTAAAATAATTCTGTTAGGAGATAGTGGAAAAGCAATGTCTGACTTTCATTGGTTCATTTTAATACAATTTTTATTTATTATTACTTTAGTCAGATTCAAGTTATTTCTGTGACCACTGTGGGGTTTTTCTTTCATGAACCATGCATTTTTTTCCACATCTGTATTTCTGCAATTGATATACCAAACTATGCCAAACCCACTCCCTCCTAAATACTTCATACTGTACTTTGTATCAAACAAAACACAGTATTTTCTCAATAGCACCACCACGTGCCTGTGGCGGATATATAACATCCATAGTGGTAGTTCCATTTGCAAAAACACTGGTGTGACTGTGAACCCAACTTTTTGAGAATAGCAACATTCATATGCTGATGACACTGTGATGTACTGTACAGCCCCCACCCAAAATCAGGCACTTACTGAGTTACAACTGGCTTTTAACGCAGTTCAGAAAAACTTTTATGATTTAAAGCTCCTGAATCCAGATAGAACCAAGGTCATGCTTTTTTCAACCATCAAGGTGAAACCACAGAACCTGTCCCCAATCGTCACTTTTCAGGGTTCTCACATTGGGACATCCTACAAATACAGTTTTTGTGAAAATGTGTTTGCCCCCTTCCTGATTTCTTTTTTTTTTTTTTTTGCATGTTTGTCACACTTATATGTTTCAGATCATCAAACAAATTTAAATATTAGACAAAGATAACACAAATAAACTGAAAATGCAGTATTTAAATAAAGACTTTTATTAGTAAGGAGGAAAAAGATCCAAACCTCCATGGCCCTGTGTGAAAAAGTGATTGCCCCCCTGTTAAAATATAAATAAACCGGTTTATCACATCTTTGGAAAGCCAGGTTCAATTTCTTTATCCACACCCAGGCCGGATTACTGCCACACCTGTTCTCAGTCAAGAAATCACTTAAATAGGACCTGCCTGACAAAGTTAAGTAGACCAAGAGATCCTCAAAAGCTGCGATCATGCTGCAATTGAAAGAAATTCAGGAAAAAATTAGAAACAAAGTAATTGAGATCTATCAGTCTGGAAAAGGTTCAAAAGCCATTTCTAAAGCTTTGGGACTCCAGAGAACCACAGTGAGAACCATTATCCACAAATGGTGAAAACATGGAACAGTGGTGAACCTTCACAAAATTACCACAAGAGCACAACGACTCATCCAAGAGGTCACAAAAGACCCCAGAACAACATCCAAGAACTGCAGGCCTCACTTGACTCAATTAAGGTCAGTGTTCATGACTCCACCATCAGAAAGAGACTGGGGGGCAAAAATGGCTGCATGGCAGAGTTCCAAGACCAAAACCACTGCTGAGCAAAAACAACATAAAGGCTCGTCTCAGTTTAGCCAGAAAGCATCTTGATGATCCCCAAGACTTTTGGGAAAATACTCTGTGGACTGACGAGACAAAAGTGGAACTTTCTGGAAGGTGTAGGTCCCATTACATCTGGTATAAAAGTAACACGGCATTTCAGATAAGGAACATCATACCAACAGTAAAATATGGTGGTGGTAGTGTGATGGTCTGGGGCTTTTTTGCTGCTTCAGGACCTGGAAGACTTGCTGTGGTAAATGGAACCATGAATTCTGCTGTCTACCAAAAAATCCTGAAGGAGAATGTCCGGCCATCTGTTGGTGACCTCAAGCTGAAGCGCACTTGGGTTCTGCAGCAGGACAATGATCCAGAACACACCAGCAAGTCCACCTCCCCCCAAATATTTGAATGTGTTTGGTTGTTTTGTAACTTCATTGCTCTGCTGCTGCCGTGGCCAGGACACTCTTGAAAAAGAGATTCTTCAATCTCAATGAGGCTTTCCTGGTAAAATAAAGGTTAAAAAATTAATAAATTTGGGCCCAACTGAACCATTTACCGGACTAACAGGTTAGAAAGCACCCTTAGTTTCATTACACTAAAAAGCACATGTTGGGGGGGGGGGGGTCCCATATTTTAACTGAATGTGTCCATTCGAAGAAATCTTGCACCTTGATGAAAACAGTGTCCTTGGTTAACCTCCTAAACAAGAACAGAACTTCAGTTCAAGAAATTAAATTTTTTATTGAATGCAAGTTAATACTGTCCCTTTCTAAATCCTATTTAAGTAGATCATATACCATTTCACATTATTTTCTCTCCAGGAATCAAACTGTTTTTGAGGGATAGTGCTCCAGTCATTAAAATGGGACTTACTGTCGAGCCTCGGAGTCTGCGCTCACTTTGTGTAAATAGTGTCAGGAAAGACTGAATAACAGACAGATTCGTGGGAGGACTGTAGCTCCAGGCTGTTGTTTGCCAACTCTGGGGTCATATTGTTTTGTTTCCTGGAGGCTCCATCACCTGCAGATGATTTTGAAGCCATGAGTAAATGTTTTTGGATCATCTGTCATGTTATTATAAGTGGATTGTTGGTACTTTTGGGTTTAACATTGCTGAGGACAGACTGCCCGGGAGGGTCCTCGCTGTTATTCAAGGCATCTGTGATTAAAGCTGGCTGAAACTCCAGAAGATGTCACTGACCTGAATATAAATCGGGCACTGTTTACATGACTTACTTCAAATTTAATTTGATTGATAATAATGGATTTAAACATTTTGGTTGCAATTTTCTTTTCTTTCTTCTTAGAATAAAATTGGAAACCACTAAAGAACATAATAATGTACAATTTCGCAGTCTGGGATCAATAAAGTAGGTCTGATTCTGATCATAAATGCTTACAAAGAACAGTATTATTATTCGTTATTTGCATTTTTCCTGGTGTACGTATTGGTAATCAGTGACATTTGTCAGTTAAGAACAATGAAATGAATTTAAATAATACTTTTTTCCCCAGTGTAAACATTGCACTAAAAAAAACTATGTGATCCCAAAACTTTCTGGCATGTTTCCGTTTTTTGATGGATTCCTAAAAATATTTTTTAACTGAGTTTTTTTTTTAAATTGTACAACTGAAGCTGTGCCTAAATATTTCTTCTTCAAGCTTTCCTGAGCCTACGGAGCCTACAGCATTTTTATCTCGTCTCCTCGTCCGTTGTGCACCAAACATCCTGTTTCTGCTTTCTTTATTCTGAGAGTAAGGATATCGGTCTTCCTTCCCCTCCAATCTGAGCGCTTTACAGCTAAATAAACATCCATTTGCACACATGCACACATTCTCCAGCCTTGACTCGCTGATTCTTCAGATATTAGTCCACCACATTTATCAGCCATCCAGATCACCATCCATTTATATTCTAGTTGACATATTTTGCCAGATGCAGAATCACTCTCCTCTCCAAGACATCAGCAACCAGTTATAGGAGCAGTGTGGCGGTGTGACCCCTGACCTGAGGGCAAAGCCGCTTCCTCTGATGAAAACAGGTTTGCTTTAATACCAACAGAGCTTTGTCTGAGAAAGGCGGGAATCTTTTTGTTACAAAAGTCCTTTTTTTCCAGGCAGGACAAATCACAGCAGGAATGCTGAACTAATAGCATTAAAGATGGGCCTGCTTTATTAGGTTCCCTTTTAAAAAAAGCTGTGCCAGGAAGGAAGCGCAGTATGAGATGCATTTACATGGAATATAAAGCTCGTTATTAATTCTAAATACACCACTACTTCTCTTCCAGACACATCAAAAAGTGTTGTTTGTGTGCCAAACAAGCAGCAATGCTACGTATAAGGTCATTATAATGTGGAAATACTTGAGGTGCAGTTTTCCAAAGGACTCACCTCCAGTGGTAATTTTTTACTTTTATTTTTTAAGTTGTAGTTCAATCAGATAAAAAGCAGAAAAAAACATGTGTATACTAATTCCCTTTGTTTTAAGTCTACCTGCAATGCAAATGCACCAGGTATTCTCCAACCAGGCAGGGTTTAAAGTCTGGTGCAGCAGTCACTTATCAATCCAACCCTAATCTGTATCATCACAAATTCTTAATATCTCTGCGCATGATAAGATCCCAAATTAAAAGTGTTAAGAATATGGTATTTCAATTAACCTAGAGCGAAGCACCAAAAAGGTTTGTTTGTTTGTTTATTAGATTCCCATTAGCCACTGACATTTCTCAGTGGCTCTTCCTGGGGTCACCAACATCATCAACTTAATACATTCATTAATTTAAAAACATACACAAAAACATACACATACAAGCTAAAAACTCGCACACATTAAAATGACAACTACTCAAGGTACAAAAAAAAGTACATCAGTACTATTGCAACCAACTCAATGGCACATCACAATATTCAATCTTTTCTCAAACAAAAGAATGTTTAAATTGAAAAATAAATCTAGCAATTTAGATTTAGATTTATAGAGTACTGTATATATATATATATATATATATGTATGTATATGTGTATGTTACCATTCCCAGACCACCATCTCACCATCAGTGAGGTATACTGGTGGCAGCATCATGCTGTGGGCATGGCTGCTATCTGCAGGAATTTGGTCAGATTTATAGAATCATGTGAGGTGTGAAAAGCAAATGTCTTGATTAAAAGCTATTTCAGGCCTCCAGAGAGTTAATTTCTGACACCGAAAATGACAGATTTACACATCGCTTTTCCTCAGCAGAGAATGGTAATGAGAAGTAGCAGACATCTTGAATGCTCCATTGAAGTGAATGTTCTGAAGTTGCAAGCATGGGAGCCTTTTCCTTTATGACCTTCCCTCCCGCTTAAACAAGGCATTGGCCAAATGATTAACTTCCATATGGATACAAAGGCCACTATATTGCCTGAGAAAAGAAGGAATAGAGATTATCTTTTGATTTAAATGAACAAATATTCTAAGGAAAACAGAAACTATCAAAGAATCTTTCTTTTGTGACTGCCCCTATTTACACCAGCTCAGTCTGAGGAACATACTGTACCTGACAGCTCAGGCTGAGCACATCCACACAGTTTGGGAAAGAGATGCAATCAAAAAACAACCCTTTGAGCGTTGTGCCTATGTTTATGCTTCTGCTTGATAAAAATGTACCCATTATATAATGAGTATCTGCTTGCAGTCACAAGGTCTGTTTGAATACTTTTTGAGTCATTGTAAAGGGAACACCTGTGTAAATATCCATTTGTGTTGGAAAAATAAATTAAAATAGCAGATACAACAAATGGTTAAAGTTTCAGGCTTGTGTAAAATAAATAAAAACACTTTCGGAATAAATATAAATATGCTTTTGGAAAAATGCAGCTGTTGCTCTGAACCGCTTATCACAGTAAAGTGTGTGAAAGTTATTTCTGCAAAGAAACTCTGATAAAGTGAAGCAGAACTATAAAAAAAAAAGGTGTCTTTGTTCAGACAGGTCAGGCGAGGTCTCCAAAACAGCCATTTTGGCACAGTTTGGCACCATTATATACTGCTGAAATAGAACTGGTGAGTTTCTTAATCGGGTGAATTTAAACTTCGTCTCACATTTCTTCTATTTTTGACAGCTTTAATGGATTAGGGGAGAACTCTCCTAGATTGGGAATAAGTTTTTATTGAATTCCCATGAAGAAACACCAGCGATCAGCCTGGATTTGTGAAGTCTTTGACAGACACCAGCTCTGCAGAGTACATTTAACTTCCTGATGTTAAATGACCTGATGACGGCAAAGACGATGGTGTTGCCTCCTACTCATGCTGTCATCTTACCCCTTATTTCCACAGAAAGAAGATAGTCCACATCTTTGTGGTGGACTGTGCACAAATATCTGTATTTGTGCTGCGCTTTTGTTCCCTTTGATCACTTTTTTGTTTCTAAGTTGCTGTTTTTGTTTGTTAAAATAATAATAAAATGTTCAGTAAACATAATATTTGAAAAAAGTCACCAGGGTCAGCTTACAATAAACAGGCAGTAAGTAAGTCACAATTTTCATTAAGATAGATTGCAGAAGTTTTATATCAAAATATTTTATTATAAACACGGTCACGACTATCACAGTGTTGATACAACTCCAAGACTTTTTAACATTACATAGAATTACAGACCTGTTTCAATCCGCCATTAAACAGGCTCACAGCACTTAAACAGCCCTTCTTAAAATATTCAATGACATTTATTTTACCCATGACTCAGGAAAATCAGCGGCCCTAATTTTTACTAGATCTCACACCCACTTTTGATACAGTGGATCATCATGTTCTGATCTCTAGCCTTGAACACCAGGTGGGCCTCAAGGGTACTGCGCTAAACTGGTTCCGGCCATATTTAACACACAGATCATTTGCAGTTCAGCTAGGACAATTCTCCTCCACCTCTTCTGCTCTTGTTTGTGGTGTCCCTCAAGGCTCAATCTTCGGTCCCTTCTGTTTTCCCTCTATCTTCTTCCCTTAAAGGGATATTGTGTAAGTTCTCCTGTTATCTATTCACAAAAACTGATTATTTCGTTCAAAACTGTTTTTTCTTATTAATCAGTAATCACTCCCATCAACAAACTGAAGTGCTCCTCTAAGTTCTGAATTTGCCGTTCGTATCATTCATTTCTCCATTTAATGGGTCGGCTCGGTGGTGGCTACCATGCCATTGCCATGTTTTTACGTTCAGAAGAAGTGTGACAGCAGGAAACCACAGAAACTCACTGGAGACACCGGATCTGTCAGTTCAGTTCGAAGTAATGTTTTTGAAAAGTCACCGCGGTGCAGTGAGGAGGAACCAGCGTCCCACTGATGCTGGGTTCACGTGCAGTCGGGCAGACAGCCATCGATAACAAACCAGATGTCATTTTAATCACAGAAGCCGAGAGCAAGACGGTAAAACATGGGTCAGCTGTAGTGATGACGCTGTAGTGACGTAATTCCTGCGAGACGGTAGACAATTCAATTCAAACCAGGCGAGTTAGCAACTTTAAGGCTTCAACTTATTAACATTTGCCAATATAATAGATAATCAGTAAAATTAACAAACAAACAAAAAAGCAATATAGTGAAGGGTACACCCTGGAGGGAAACGCGGAAGATACCATCAGCCCAGAAGATCTTATTGATCAGTATTGCGATCACTCTAATATGAAAAATGGAAAGCCGAAAGCAACATCCACCCCGGAAAACAAGAGAGCTCGGGTAGTAGACTCCTCCGGTGCGGCGTCTCCACAAGAAAACTCGGTG
>JALJCO010000847.1:0-10893 GCA_023101725.1 Atherinomorus stipes
GGGTGATGAAGCTTAAATACCAAAAATAACGTTTTCCACCACGTTTCTCTCCGTTGCCTTGAACAGGCTGTGTGCTGCATAAGGCTGCAATTCGGTGGCTGAATTTCGCGCTGCCCTGCAGGCGTGGCGTCATTGATGCTGCAGGCGTGGCGTCGTGCTTCCTGGGGGCGTGGCGTCATTAGCAGCTGCAGGCGTGAGCGTCGGTGGCGCTGGAAGCGTGGCGTCATTAGCAGCTGCGGAAAGCGTGGCGTCATTGATGCTGCAGGCGTGGCGTCATTGATGCTGCAAGGCATGGCGTAATTGATGCTGCAGGCGTGGCGTCAGTGCTGCCTTAGGCGTGGCGTCATTGATGCTGCAGGCGTGGCGTCATTGCGGCTGCGGGCGTGGCGTCAGTGATGCTGCAGGCGTGGCGTCATTGCTGCTGCAGGCGTGGCGTCATTGATGCTGCAGGCGTGGCGTCATTGATGCTGCAGGCGTGGCGTCATTGGCGCTGCAGGCGTGGCGTCATTGATGCTGCAGGCGTGGCGTCATTGATGCTGCAGGCGTGGCGTCATTGCGCTGCAGGCGTGGCGTCATTGGTGCTGCAGGCGTGGCGTCATTGGCGCTGCAGGCGTGGCGTCATTGATGCTGCAGGCGTGGCGTCATTGGCGCTGCAAGCGTGGCGTCATTAAAGCTGCAGGACGTGACGTCATTAACGCTGCAGGCGTGGCGTCGTGGCGGCTGCAGGCGTGGCGTCATTGATGCTGCAGGCGTGGCGTCATTAACGCTTGGCAGGCGTGGCGTCATTGATGCTGCAGGCGGTGGCGTCAGTGACGCCCGCAGGCGTGGCGTCGTTGCGCTGCAGGCGTGGCGTCATTGGCGCTGCAGGCGTGGCGTCATTGGCGCTGCAGGCGTGGCGTCATTGTGCTGCAGGCGTGGCGTCATTGATGCTGCAGGCGTGGCGTCATTGATGCTGCAGGCGTGGCGTCATTTACGCTGCAGGCGTGGCGTCATTGGCGCTGCAGGCGTGGCGTCATTGATGCTGCAGGCGTGGCGTCATTAACGCTACAGAGCGTGGCGTCATTAACGCTACAATTAGGCGCTGCAGGCGTGGCGTCATTGATGCTGCGGGCGTGGCGTCATTGACGCTGCAGGTGTGGACGTCATTGATGCTGCAGGCGTGGCGTCATTGATGCTGCAGGCGTGGCGTCGTTAGCGCTGCAGGCGTGGCGTCGTTGTTGCTGCAGGCGTGGCGTCATTGGCGCTGCAGGCGTGGCGTCATTGATGCTGCAGGCGTGGCGTCGTGATGCTGCAGGCGTGGCGTCATTAGCGCTGCAGGCGTGGCGTCATTGATGCTGCAGGCGTGGCGTCATTGATGCTGCAGGCGTGGCGTCATTGATGCTGCAGGCGTGGCGTCGTGCGCTGCAGAGCGTGGCGTCATTAACGCTGCAGGCGTGGCGTCATTAGCGCTGCAGGCGTGGCGTCATTGCCGCTGCAGGCGTGGCGTCATTGGCGCTGCAGGCGTGGCGTCATTGGCGCTGCAGGCGTGGCGTCATTGATGCTGCAGGCGTGGCGTCATTGATGCTGCAGGCGTGGCGTCGTGCGCTGCAGGCGTGGCGTCGTTGCGCTGCAGGCGTGGCGTCATTGATGCTGCAGGCGTGGCGTCATTGATGCTGCAGGCGTGGCGTCATTGGCGGCTGCAGGCGTGGCGTCATTGATGCTGCAGGCGTGGCGTCAGTGATGCTGCAGGCGTGGCGTCATTAACGCTGCAGACGTGGCGTCATTGATGCTGCAGGCGTGGCGTCATTGGCGCTGCAGGCGTGGCGTCATTGACGCTGCAGACGTGGCGTCATTGATGCTGCAGGCGTGGCGTCATCAGCGCTGCAGGCGTGGCGTCATTACGCTGCAGGCGTGACGTCATTGATGCTGCAGACGTGACGTCATTAACGCTGCAGGCGTGGCGTCATTGACGCTGCAGGCGTGGCGTCATTGCGCTGCAGGCGTGGCGTCATTGATGCTGCAGGCATGGCGTCATTGACGCTGCAGACGTGACGTCATTGATGCTGCAGACGTGACGTCATTGATGCTGCAGACGTGACGTCATTAACGCTGCAGACGTGACGTCATTAACGCTGCAGACGTGACGTCATTAACACTGCAGACGTGACGTCATTAACGCTGCAGACGTGACGTCATTAAAGCTGCAGACGTGACGTCATTAACGCTGCAGACGTGACGTCATTGATGCTGCAGACGTGACGTCATTGATGCTGCAGGCGTGGCGTCATTGATGCTGCAGGCGTGGCGTCATTGCGCTGCAGACGTGACGTCATTAACGCTGCAGGCGTGGCGTCATTGGCGCTGCAGGCGTGACTTCATTAACGCTGCAGGCGTGACGTCATTGATGCTGCAGGCGTGGCGTCATTAACGCTGCAGGCGTGACGTCATTAACGCTGCAGGCGTGGCGTCATTGATGCTGCAGACGTGACGTCATTACGCTGCAGACGTGGCGTCATTGATGCTGCAGGCGTGACGTCATTGATGCTGCAGGCGTGACGTCATTACGCTGCAGGCGTGGCGTCATTAAGCCGCTGCAGGCGTGGCGTCATTAACGCTGCAGGCGTGGCGTCATTGATGCTGCAGACGTGGCGTCATTACGCTGCAGGCGTGACGTCATTGATGCTGCAGGCGTGACGTCGTTAACGCTGCAGGCGTGACGTCATTAACGCTGCAGGCGTGACGTCATTAACGCTGCAGGCGTGGCGTCATTGATGCTGCAGGCGTGGCGTCATTGATGCTGCAGGCGTGGCGTCATTGATGCTGCAGGCGTGGCGTCATTGATGCTGCAGGCGTGGCGTCATTAACGCTGCAGACGTGGCGTCATTAACGCTGCAGGCGTGGCGTCATTGATGCTGCAGACGTGGCGTCATTGATGCTGCAGGCGTGGCGTCATTACGCTGCAGGCGTGGCGTCATTGATGCTACATCCGCAGTTCTGATGCAGGAAGAAGACGTCGTGGTAAATTCAAACACTGTAAGATAGTTATGGATTCTTCTGCCGTCAGCAAACGATCCAGATCAACTGAAAGACACTAAAACGTGGAACTACGGAGAAAAAGCGTAGAAACAACATTATAACTTCAGTTTGTGCTCCGGGACGGCTTGGTGGGGGCTGCAGGGACCTGAAGCTCCAGTCATGAGTTTCATTTCTTAATCTCGCCTCAAGTCCCTTTAAAAGGGTCCAAAGATTAAGGAAGGAACCCCCCCAGCAACAAAGACATTTCTGTACCTTCGGTCCTGGTCCATTTTTGTACCTTATCAAGCTGTATGAGTTAATAAAGTACAATTAAAAACATTATCCACAGACTTTCATATAATGGAGTTCACCGGCGCTCAAACCAAAAAGGTCCATAAAAGTCCACAAAAAATTGTCAATATTCCTCCATTCTGCTCGTCCAATGTAATCCAAGTGTCCTGAGTGGGTAGCGTCAGGAAACATCATTTAGTAGATTTTATAGCTTAAACAGTGGAACATCGTACTTCTCCGATGCATCCATGCGAGTTCACGACACTACGGAAGCTGCGTCAGACCAGATCACTCGTTCTTTTTTCTTTCTTTCTTTGTTTTAAATCAACATCAACCCCTCTTGTGTTTGTCTGCAGCTCGGTCGCTCTTAACTCTTAGCTGGTTACCTGTCCAGGTGTTCCTGCCTCTCACCTGATGATAGCTGGATAGACTCCAGCAACCCTGAACTGGATAAGCCGTACAGAAAATGACTGATGATGAAGATGATGATGACTTTTTCTTTAAGCAAAGTTAACTGAAAATAAACATAATGACAATGTTCTAAAACAAAGTGAAATGTTTGGCGTGTTGGACATTTCTAGGTTCTGGTGTGATCATTTTCTTGGTCCGGCTCACCTGAGATCAAACTGCCACATGTGGCTCTTGATCTGAAATGAGTTTGACGCCTCTGATCTAAATCTTATTGCTGTTTCTTTGCCATCTGTAGATTCAGAGCTGCAGTGAGAGAAAGTCCGGGGGACTTCTCTCAGAACAAACTTACTTTTCATCAGCTGCTATTACACGTCTCGTTCACATTTACTGGACTGAGTCCACGCAGCATAACCAAGGTGCTGACAGGGGCTGATTACCACGATACGTCTCTGAGCCCTGGAGGAGGGGTCACCCAGAGGACAGGAAAGGAACAACGGTGACCCAAAGCAGAGCCCAGCTGGCTGGCCGGCATCCTGACACCGAGCCTGTCCTCCGCCAGATGGATTTGCTCCCGCACATCCATCTGGGAAATACTGGCTAGCTGATTGGATAACGCATCTGTCTATCACCAACATAGGTAGTGATAGACAGATGACAGGAAATGTCTGTCTGTCGTTTGTGTGCAGCACTTTGTGATTTTATCTGTGAAAAGCGCTTTTCTCTTCTTTAGGACTGAAGCAGCGAGCTGCAGAGCGCCGGTCCGTTCACATCCCGTCTCATTTTCAATGATGAAGCTCGTATTGCTCAGAGTTCAACTTTTTCAACTCGAGCGAATGAATAGGACGCCTCATTCGCACGAGTTAGACGCATGTTTGGGGCTCATTGTGCCGCGAATTTGCGTCAAACGCGCCGCGCCAAGCAAACGCACGTTTATTCGCGTCTGTACATTGACTTAACATGTAATTCATTCGTGCGAATGAATTTATTTGCGTCCGGTGTGAACACAGGGTAAGAACCAGCTGAATGAAATGTAAAATCAACATCCAGGCAGTTCATCGCTCCTCCATCAGCTTCCTGAATTAAAATCCTCTTTTTCCTCTGAACGTTCCTGAAGCAGGAGAATTTTTATTTTTATTTTTTACTTGTCCTGTCCAGCATCGAAGCAAGCAGAATGGAAATCTGATTGCTTTATTCTGTTGAACAGTTTTGCTTTATCAAGGCTCCGCTTGATATCATGTTTATTCATTTTATTTCTTTATTTAAACATTTGTCTATTAC
Source organism: Atherinomorus stipes (assembly GCA_023101725.1). NCBI lineage: Eukaryota > Metazoa > Chordata > Actinopteri > Atheriniformes > Atherinidae > Atherinomorus > Atherinomorus stipes. Next base: position 4,975 of record JALJCO010000847.1, read on the forward strand.
ACCATTCCATTTCATACTGCTGGGCCTGACAAGGAGAAATGAAAGTTAACAGAGGTAATGATAGAAAGTGAAACAGAGAGAAAGGAGTGAGGAAGAGGAAGAGAGAGAGGAGAGAAAACATGAATCCACTTACACAGTTCACTGGTACATCTGTACCGCGATCCCTAAACAACCAAGGTCTCTGTTGGAAAACAAAACAAGCAATCCCCTACAGGAGGACCTGCAGGTGGCTTAAATATCCTCAGATCATACAAACACACACAAACACACGCAGAACTACGCAGAGAAGAGGTACAACCTAGTCAGCGCAATGGGAAGCAGAGAAGAGGTACAACCTAGTCATCGCAATGGGAAGCAGAGAAGAGGTACAACCTAGTCATCGCAATGGGAAGCAGAGAAGAGGTACAACCTAGTCATCGCAATGGGAAGTAGAGAAGAGGTACAACCTAGTCATCGCAATGGGAAGTAGAGAAGAGGTACAACCTAGTCAGCGCAATGGGAAGCAGAGAAGAGGTACAACCTAGTCATCGCAATGGGAAGCAGAGAAGAGGTACAGCCTAGTCATCGCAATGGGAAGCAGAGAAGAGGTACAACCTAGTCATCGCAATGGGAAGTAGAGAAGAGGTACAACCTAGTCATCGCAATGGGAAGTAGAGAAGAGGTACAACCTAGTCATCGCAATGGGAAGCAGAGAAGAGGTACAACCTAGTCATCGCAATGGGAAGTAGAGAAGAGGTACAACCTAGTCATCGCAATGGGAAGCAGAGAAGAGGTACAACCTAGTCATCGCAATGGGAAGCAGCATCACAGCATCAACATGCATAATAAAGGGTCTCCGTGGTGATACAGTCATGCAGATGCAGCCTCGTCTCTGCAAGGAGGAGGAAGCCCGCAAGGCTCACGACCCAGGCCCCCAGCAGCCACCCAGAGGCCCAGATCCCAGCTACCCCCCCCAAAGAGCGGACATGCATCCCCCGAAGGGCGGCAAAAGGCGGCCCCAGCCGGAGCCCCCCGCGGTCTGGGGGCCCAGGCCCCAGCGGACCAAGACCAGCAGCTGCCGACCCCACCGGGCGCCGGGCGTCCCCCGGAGCAGAGACAGCGCCGGGCCCAGGGGCCAAGCGCCCAGGAGCAGCCACCCCCCCCGGACCCGGGCGGCCCAACCGAAACCCAGGAGGACCGGACCCCCCAAGAAGCAGGAGAGTTTAATCCTGAATTAAAATCCTCTTTTTCCTCTGAACGTTCCTGAAGCAGGAGAGTTTAATCCTGAATTAAAATCCTCTTTTTCCTCTGAACGTTCCTGAAGCAGGAGAGTTTAATCCTGAATTAAAATCTCCTTTTCCTCTGAACGTTCCTGAAGCAGGAGAGTTTAATCCTGAATTAAAATCTCCTTTTTCCTCTGAACGTTCCTGAAGCAGGAGAGTTTAATCCTGAATTAAAATCTCCTTTTTCCTCTGAACGTTCCTGAAGCAGGAGAGTTTAATCCTGAATTAAAATCCTCTTTTTCCTCTGAACGTTCCTGAAGCAGGAGAGTTTAATCCTGAATTAAAATCCTCTTTTTCCTCTGAACGTTCCTGAAGCAGGAGAGTTTAATCCTGAATTAAAATCTCCTTTTTCCTCTGAACGTTCCTGAAGCAGGAGAGTTTAATCCTGAATTAAAATCCTCTTTTTCCTCTGAACGTTCCTGAAGCAGGAGAGTTTAATCCTGAATTAAAATCCTCTTTTTCCTCTGAACGTTCCTGAAGCAGGAGAGTTTAATCCTGAATTAAAAATCTCCTTTTTCCTCTGAACGTTCCTGAAGCAGGAGAGTTTAATCCTGAATTAAAATCCTCTTTTTCCTCTGAACGTTCCTGAAGCAGGAGAGTTTAATCCTGAATTAAAATCTCCTTTTTCCTCTGAACGTTCCTGAAGCAGGAGAGTTTAATCCTGAATTAAAATCTCCTTTTTCCTCTGAACGTTCCTGAAGCAGGAGAGTTTAATCCTGAATTAAAAATCCTCTTTTTCCTCTGAACGTTCCTGAAGCAGGAGAGTTTAATCCTGAATTAAAATCTCCTTTTCCTCTGAACGTTCCTGAAGCAGGAGAGTTTAATCCTGAATTAAAATCTCCTTTTTCCTCTGAACGTTCCTGAAGCAGGAGAGTTTAATCCTGAATTAAAATCCTCTTTTTCCTCTGAACGTTCCTGAAGCAGGAGAGTTTAATCCTGAATTAAAATCCTCTTTTTCCTCTGAACGTTCCTGAAGCAGGAGAGTTTAATCCTGAATTAAAAATCTCCTTTTTTTCCTCTGAACGTTCCTGAAGCAGGAGAGTTTAATCCTGAATTAAAATCCTCTTTTCCTCTGAACGTTCCTGAAGCAGGAGAGTTTAATCCTGAATTAAAATCTCCTTTTTCCTCTGAACGTTCCTGAAGCAGGAGAGTTTAATCCTGAATTAAAATCTCCTTTTTCCTCTGAACGTTCCTGAAGCAGGAGAGTTTAACGTTGCGAGTGAGGCCGTCAGACTGTGGCTGTGTCGTCTGCTCTCCGTTTGTCTTGGTCTGGTTTCTGCTTCTGAACATCCAGCGGCGGCTAATCAGTCGCAGAGCTCCACATCCCTGCCTTATGCCGCTCAGCACAGCCCTGGAGTACGTGGCTCAGCGCCTGCTCTGGACCAAACAGCAGAGCCGGCTCCCTCCAAGAGACAACAGCTTCCTCATATAAACAACCTTTTGTTCTGGCTCTCGACCCCCCCCCCAAAAAAAAACCTCCACAGTCTGCTGGCCTCTTCCCAATGCAAACTCATTCAATTAAAGGAATCTGTTCATGGGCCCTGCACGTCGGTGGAGAGCAGGAAGGCAGCCTCATGTATGCCACGGCCTCTCAGGAACCATCTCAAGCCTGCTGCCGTGCCAACAACCCCCCCGCCCCCCAGTTGCTACATGCTAGAAAACTGCACGCTGTTTAATAGAACTGAGGTGCTGGTAGCAAAGTTCTGAGGCGGCTAAATATAGCTTTGTGCCAAAACAAAGGTTGAACTGAGCCTGACACGGAGCAAACACAAGCAGTCAGTGTGTAAACCACAGCATGACAGGGGGGCGGGGGGGGGGCATGACAGGGGGCTCCGAGCGTCTGTGGGAACGCTGCTTTCATACATCCAAACCAGAAACGTGACGGGGCCATATGATCTCTGCTGACTGCTGCATTCACTCTGAATGAGGCGGGTGCACACCACAGCAAAATCAGCTGACCCCCCCCCCACACACACACCTCCCCCCCTCACAATCAAAACCGGCAAAGGTCCGACTGTCGGATGTTTGCAAAAAACGTTGCATCCCATCTTCCTGTGGTGTGAGGTGAGTTACGAGTGATTTTGTCCGGTCAGATCCACTCGGGAGGAAAAATCGTAGATAATGAAAATGTCAAATGCCACTTTAAAGTGTGCGTGCGTGTGTGGGTGTGCATGTGTGGGTGTGCGTGTGTGGGTGTGCATGTGTGGGTGTGCGTGTGTGGGTGTGCATGTGTGGGTGTGCGTGTGTGGGTGTGCATGTGTGGGTGTGCGTGTGTGGGTGTGCATGTGTGGGTGTGCGTGTGTGGGTGTGCGTGTGTGTGTGTGTGTGTGTGTGTGCGTGCGTGTGCGTGTGTCAGTTTACTATTTATGTACTTATCAGAAATATACTTACAGTTTACTTGGCATTTACTAATAAATAACTAGAAGTTTAACATATTTAGCCCATCCTTATATTTAAACTTACTAAGCTAAATCTAAACTAAGCGCCAGCCTGCTACCACATCAGATCATTGTCATTCACCTCCAACTCGCCCATGCAGCCACTTCCCGCTGTCTCCAGGACTTCCTACACAAAGTGTTTTTCTATGTATGCGAGTTTTTCCACAATGTTAGAAGCTGAAAAGTACGCTACGTTTGTTTACGCTAAAGTCTCGTCACTAAGTCTCGTCACTAAGTCTCGTCACAAAGTCTCGTCACAAAGTCTCGTCACAAAGTCTCGTCACTAAGTCTCGTCACTAAGTCTCGTCACAAAGTCTCGTCACAAAGTCTCGTCACAAAGTCTCGTCACAAAGTCTCGTCACTAAGTCTCGTCACAAAGTCTCGTCACTAAGTCTCGTCACTAAGTCTCGTCACAAAGTCTCGTCACTAAGTCTCGTCACAAAGTCTCGTCACTAAGTCTCGTCACTAAGTCTCGTCACTAAGTCTCGTCACAAGGTCTCGTCACTGAAGTCTCGTCACTAAGTCTGCGTCACTAAGTCTGGTCACAAAGTCTCGTCACAAAGTCTCGTCACTAAGTCTCGTCACTAAGTCTCGTCACTAAGTCTCGTCACAAAGTCTGCGTCACAAAGTCTGGCGTCACTGGGTCTGGTCACTGAAGTCTCGTCACAAAGTCTCGTCCCAAGGTCTCGTCACAAGGTCTCGTCACTAAGTCTCGTCACAAGGTCTCGTCACTAGGTCTCGTCACTAGGTCTCGTCACAAAGTCTGGTCACTAGGTCTCGTCACAAAGTCTAGGTCACTAAGTCTCGTCACTAAGTCTGGTCACAAAGTCTCGTCACTAGGTCTCGTCACAAGGTCTCGTCACTAGGTCTGGTCACAAAGTCTGAGTCACTGGGTCTGGTCACTGGGGTCTGCGTCACTGGGGTCTCGTCACAAGGTCTAGGTCACAAAGTCTCGTCCACTAAGTCTCGTCACTAAGTCTCGTCACTAAGTCTGGTCACAAAGTCTCGTCACAAAGTCTACGTCACTAGGTCTCGTCACTGAGGTCTGGGTCACTGGGGTCTGGGTCACTAGGTCTGGCGTCACAAGGTCTGAGTCACAAAGTCTCGTCACAAAAAGTCTCGTCACAAAGTCTCGTCACTAAGTCTCGTCACAAAGTCTCGTCACTCAAGTCTCGTCACTAAGTCTCGTCACTAAGTCTCGTCACTAGGTCTCGTCACAAAGTCTCGTCACTAGGTCTAGGTCACTAGGTCTGGTCACTGGGGTCTGCGTCACTGAGGTCTCGTCACTAGGTCTGCGTCACTAAGTCTCGTCACTAAGTCTCGTCACTAAGTCTCGTCACTAAGTCTCGTCACAAAGTCTCGTCACTGGGTCTCGTCACTAAGTCTCGTCACTAAGTCTCGTCACTAAGTCTCGTCACTAAGTCTCGTCACTAAGTCTCGTCACAAAGTCTCGTCACTAAGTCTCGTCACTAAGTCTCGTCACAAAGTCTCGTCACTAAGTCTCGTCACTAAGTCTCGTCACAAAGTCTCGTCACTAAGTCTCGTCACTAAGTCTCGTCACTAAGTCTCGTCACTAAGTCTCGTCACAAAGTCTCGTCACAAAGTCTCGTCACAAAGTCTCGTCACAAAGTCTCGTCACAAAGTCTCGTCACTAAGTCTCGTCACTAAGTCTTGTCACAAAGTCTCGTCACTAAGTCTCGTCACTAAGTCTCGTCACAAAGTCTTGTCAGATATTGCGATATTTGGGATATTGACAGTGAAGAAGTCGATTCTCTGCAGACGAATCAGTAAAGCTAGCTTTATACCTTTCGTATACGGACGAAATTGGCTCGCTCGTACCAAACGTCTTCGTTACTGGCCTACATACCTTCGTCCAGTTTCAGGGGCCGTTCACACGAGGGCGATTGCGGGTAAAAATGGCAAAATATTTCATCGGAAGTTCCTTTCGTTCACACGGCAACGGCGTTATTCTGGGTTGAAGACGCAAAAATCTGAAGACTCGTTCCAAAGTGGAATTCCTGAAGATGCGACACTGTTGTGTTCTCGTCTGCACGGTTTAAAACGCAGACATGATGGTGGACCTGCCCACGCCATTTTCACGTCGCATGCGGGTCAACGTCACGCAAACAGGAAAACAACAACGTACGTAAACCACGTAAACCAGCGGATCCACCGTAGAGTTTGGTAAAATCTACCGTAGATGGTGGAGTTCTATCACA
>JALJCO010000848.1:0-88299 GCA_023101725.1 Atherinomorus stipes
AGCATCATAGACCCACATGGAGTTCTCCACCAGTCATCAAAGATCAGGCTATGTCGCTGATACATCGAGATTGGCTTTCAGCATAAAAGTGGGAAGAAACTTTAATTACTAGAGCCCCATTTCCACCTGGGGGTCAGGCCAGGCCAGGCCGGATCGGGTGGGTTTTGGTACGGATAAGTTGATTTCACGTTGCATCCCACAGTAAACTGTACCCTTATTCTGGAAGCGGAGTATTAACTAGATAGCGTTGCTACATGATCGCATGACATCATCACCATGCAGCACCTTTTAACCAAAGCACCACACCACACGTGACTGAAACAAAGGAGTCACCCCTGCTTTGTTTTTACGCCGGATCACGCGGGAAGTGACGGATTTTTCAAAGAATCAACGGATTGCTGTGTATTAGCTCCAGATCAGTTAGATCAGTACCCCTATCAAAGGGTACCGAAAAAGTAGGCCGGGTCGGAAGTGGATAAGATTGTTTTTAATGACGGGCTAGCAGATTCCTATTGACTTACACTAGCATTAGCATCGGCAACCTCCTGGAACTAGAATAATGGGATGAAATATGTTGAAACTGTCTCCGGTGATAAGTAGTATCCTGGCTCACTTGAAAATGAGGCCCTATGTCAAAAATCCTGAACTTCAACCCGGACCTTATTTCTAGGAGTTTATACATACATTTACTCACCGGTAAAGTTTCTGCATCACTTTGAGTCCTTCGGAGGATATAACTTGATTCACCCTTCGGTGTTCATCCAGTAATAATGGCGGAGATGGGGCAAGTTATATTTTCCGAAGGACTCAAAGTGATGCAGAAACTTTACCGGTGAGTAAATGCACGTATATACTCCTAGAAATAAGGTCCAGGTTGAAAAGAAAGAAACTTATCCTTTAAGTACATTTATATCTGTGTTAATTTGTTAACTTTTTTTTTAACAAGGCTAAATGTTAATGTCAAGCTTGATGCCTTCACTCACATGACGAGGTTCATTCAATCAGCTGTAGTATCGCATCGGTATCGGCCGAGACGCTCAGACCAGGTATCGGATTGGATCGTAACAAACTGGATCGGTGCATCTGTAGTTTGTGTGTCAGTGAAATGGTGGAAAGAGCAGAAACAGACTGATTGATGTTGCTTCTTGTTTTTCCCGCCAGGCTTCTTCCTGATGCTGAGGTTCTGCATGCTGGACTGGATGCGGAAACAGGCCGATGGTTCTGTTCTGGGCAGCACCAGCTCTGGATCTACGAGGCAGCACATGCTGCAGTGCCAGGAGAAGAATTAACGGGACTAAATAAATCAGCTGTCAGCCTTAAAAACGGAGAATGCTATCAGACCACGTTGTTGTGAAAGAAAACGGACCCAACGCTGACTGAGTCACAGCAGATTCACTGTTTGTTCAGACTGAATGCAGCGCTCTGGTGTGGTGGATGTGTGTGTGTCAGCAAGAAGCAGCGAGGAAACATCAGAGACCAGCCGGACTGGTCAGCACAAGCAGTTTCCCACAACACACACTCGGTCTGAAGCCACTTCCTGCTCTGTCGGCTTCAGCGTTGGTGTTGAGCTGAAGACGGCGGGATGATGGTCGAGCCGTTTATGTACAACTACCATATTATTTAAACTTCTCTGTATGGTTCTTTCTTAACCATGTGTTTAGTTAGAAATCAGATGAACTTGAGGAGATGCAGGTAATTTAGTTATGCTGGAAGTTTGTTAGTAAAGCAGAGGCCAGAGGCAGAAACTATTTCAGTCTGATATGAAGTGGAATTAGACGATAAGGTCGCAGCATTGAACATAAATGGAAACGGACGACTTCCCAGAGCTGATGTGGTAAAAACCAAGCTTTTCTTTTACATCCATTTAGTCATGAAATGATTTCATATCTAGATTATTAATTAGGACAATTTATGGCCATTTTTATTTAAGATCATGTTTGTAGGTGGATACTGGAGACTCTGACACACATTCCTGACTTCATGTAAACACAGTTTGAGTCATGAAACGGTTTCATGCGTCTGCCTCTTTGTGTTGTAAATGTTAAAAAAATCTGTTTATTCTTGTCTAGGCCAGTAGTATTGAAACATCACAATCACTCAGGAAGTCATGCTGCAGTCCTGGAGTCTGCGTTTGCACTAAACCTAGACTGGTTCTAGTTCAAAATGGGACAGTTTATCTGGGATTGTTGGGGGTAAAGTTGAGCTTTTACTCCCAGACAGTTAAACATGTGGAAACTCAAGACTTCCAGCTTAATGTGCTGTGATTTTTTTTTATTATATTCTGTATAAAGAAAAACATTTATTATCATTATTATTGAAAAGCTCTTTGTACCTTACATAAGCTTTTTATATGAAATATTGGACTTTTTAGTTCTCTATGGCGCTTTTCTTTTTTGTAGCTGATTTTTTAATTATTTGATGTAGCACTTTAGTTGTTCAGTGGGTCCAGAGCTGTCCCCTTTTCATTTGAACATACTTCGATTTTTTTTTTACATACATTGTAAGTGCAAGTACATATACAGTATACACATTGTGAAATAAAACTGAATGTTTTGTGATTGCTATATGTTTTTAGCATGTACTCAGGTTTTAGTCAGGTCAGGTCAGTCATGTTTCATCTTGGTTAAGTCGTAGTTAAATGTACACGTTTGACAGAATGTGGTCCCATATAAAAGAGAAATTTAAAATCCGTACGTACTGAATTTTAGTAAGTAAATTTGACTGAAGATGGACCCAGAATTGACTTTTTAGATCTTTTTAATGTTTGCACTTTTAAAGAGAAAAAAAATCTGAATAAAAGGATGTCAAAATGATGTTTGTTTCACTTTTTGTGAATTAAAAAGAAAATTAAAAGTGTTGAAAGAGCCAGTGGTGTTTCAGTGTGTGTGCAGTGCAGTAAGCATGTTTATAACTTACTGTTTTCCTGCTCAGTCATCCCTCCCTCACGTCTTTTGGCTTCCTCCCCAGAGGTTTCGTGATTGTTGTTCTCTGTGATGCTTGTTTGCGACTGAAAACATGCCACAGCATGACCTGTAATATGATCTTTAGCGTGTACGTCACTTCTGTTTTGGAAAAAAAAACTGACTGAATGGCATCAAGTGATTTTCCAGCTTTATTTATCAAGTACAACAAAATAACTTGTTAGATTGTGCTTACCAGATTCAGCTGTATGTCAAAGCCCCATCCCACCCACCACCCACCCCACTCAAAAGGCCAAACAAGCTCAGCCACACACACACACACAGTTTGAGAGATAACAGTAATTAGAACTGGGAAAGGATGAAAAACATTTAAAAGTAAAAAAAAAAAAAAAAGCACAATGTTCTAATCAATGGCGCCCCCAAGGGGTGGCCACTGCCCCCCTGAACTAAAAGCTGGCCACCCCTGCAAAAATGGTATTTTCGAGGTGTTTTTTTAAAATAAAATTTATATCAATATTTAATTAGGCTAATATTAACACACCACAGTGTGCTTTGCTTATATTTGAATGTCAAAATCTTTATAAGCTAATAAGAAATAAATAAATAAAAATGATTAAAACCGACCTACCATTTCTGCCATTGCTGTTTTTGCTGTAGACCCCCACGATTCTGTCATGCCTAATTAACTTTCTTATGTAAATTCACCACCCAGCAGAACCCCCACCAGTTTTTAATGCCCCTTTCACATTAGCACCTACTTAGCCCGGCCCTCATTGGACCGACACCACACTACCCCAGTTTAGTTTGTTCAAGGCCCTGTACTAAGAAAAATGTTTTCTACACAGTATAAAATGTGGTAAAAGAGGTAATTTTATGTAAATTAATTTCTCATTGATTGCGCATGTGCATGAATCCAGGCCTTTCTAGTTTTGGTTTCTAACGCTGTCATGACGCTCTTCTTGGCCAATGGAGTTTATTCTACAGAAGCTCCGGTTTCCAATCAGCCACTGACAGTGTTTCCGAAGGAGGAGCGCCCTCTCGTAGCACGTGCACGGCAGCACTTGTAAACAGAAACGCATGGCGTCTAACAAAGGGATAGTCATGACACATCCTGGCTGTCACTGCAGATACAGCAAAACAGTCTGAAAGGACCAAAACTGAGGAAGAGGAGAGACCAAAGAAGGAATAAAGTTCATGTAAGTTTCGGTGGATTGTACTGAATGTAGAGAGCAGCTGGACGCCCTCGGACTGAATGTGGACTGGAAGTCCACCTGGACAGGTATTTTTTCAATAACTTTCTTCTTAGTAACATTTTATATGTCCTCACTCGGCTGCTGGTGCTGCCTCTGCTGGTCTGACTGCCTGACTCCCTATATCACAATACATAATGATATTTATACCGTAACGCGACCAAGTTTTACATCACATCACTTTCACTGGCAGTGGCCAGTTTAGGTTGTCATGTTGTAATGTCACCTATAACATCATAACACATCATAAACCTGCATCTGTGTACATAACTGTAGTTATGGTCATTCAGCTGATCCGCAGCCATTTGCTGCAACCAGAACAGTAAATCCACTGGAAGATGCAAGTTTCCTCTGGAGAGTTTCCTTGTGCACGAGTATGAGATGTGCGTGTTATTTCGTGCACGTCGGGGTGGGAGGAGACAATAAGAGAGAGTAGGAGCGTTTCTCACTAGGAGAAACAGTTAGGGGCGGGGCTTACAGTTCAAGCTAAACTGTTCACCTCTCATGGTTCAAAAATGTGCAAAATCAGGTACGTAAGTGGAGCTGAGTAACTTCTGTGCAGTCAGGTCTGGGTTTTCAAACAAATGGATGTAAAAGAAAACTTCTGCAGCAACACTGAGGGAGGCGACCACAACCTTGTCACTACCTGTAAGTTTATTTATTTTCTAAATGCTGTCTTGTCTGATACACATAATAGTTGCTAACAGTTAGCCTTTAGCAAACTCCGACCACTAGGGCAGCTTGACCTACTTTCTCTATATAAGGTTATAGCCAAATTAGGTGTAGCCAATCAAAATGAAGTCAACTTGGTTTCCGGGTAAAGCTGCATATCATTACCGCACCCAGCTCTTTTACAGAGGAAGGGAGATCTGGCGTTTCAAAACAATCCCCTGCTGTAAAAAGCAATGTTTTTTTTTTTAGATTTGACATATGCAGTAATGCCAACTACATAACCTAGTTTTTACTGGTTTGTCATCACTCCATTAAAGGGACTTGAGGCAAGATTAAGAAATGAAACTCGCGACTGGCGCTTCAGGTAACTGCAGCCACGAGCCAAGCTGTCACGGGAGCGTAAACAAAATGAAGCTATAATATTCTTCGTAGTTACACTTTTTAGTGTCTTTCAGTTGATCTGGATCATTTGCTGACGGCAGAAGAATCCATAACTATCGCTTACAGTGTTTTGAATTTACCACGACTGTCACATCCGCAGGGCAGCGTGGAAAATTTGGCCACCAAATTGCAGCGCATTTTGGTGCACACAGCATGTTCAAGGCAACGGAGAGAGACGTGGGTGGGCTCGTTCCTTTTTGGTATTTAGCGCTTCATCGCCTCTTAGCATAAAAAAATGGACATGCATGTTTGTTTGTTTTTCAACTCCTGCCTCTGGTCCCTTTAAAGTATTGGTGAAATTAGGGAGTCTTGTAGTAGATAATGCTTTATGTAGAGGCCCATTCATTCTGCCACCTTCACTGCCATTATATGGATATACACAGATCTACAACTAATATAAATAGCATCCAAAGGAGTCAGAGTGACACGGAATTGTTACTGGTGAGTAAATGCATGTCTAAATTCCTAGAAATAAGGTCCAGGTTAAAAAAAAGAAAGTTATCCTTCAATAACCGTTGGCCACCCTGCTATTTTCTCTGGCCACCTCATAATAAATCTCTGCAGGTTCTAATCATCCTCCATGTCAGTAAGATTATTCAAAGAATCAGTGTATTGTAGAAAATGACCCGGGCGTCTTCAAATGCCTTCACTGATCCGCAAAGTGAAAATCTCCGCTTCTATAGCTTTAAATTATATAGAATCTTTTGAACCCAGTAGACATGTGAAGGGGGATGTGGACGCTTCCAATTTAACAAAACCAGCCTACCGGCCAGAAGAGTGGTTAATACCAATGCCATTTTAAATCCTTGTGATAAACCTGTATCAGGGGAGATACCAAAAATAGCTGAAAGAGAATTTGGAACAATGGTGCATTGATAGGCTCAAATGTTTCCCTGAAAAGATCTTCATTTCAGGCACAGGCAGAACATGTAGATGTGACTTGTACAGTGGGTGATGAACTGCATCTGCCACAAGCATCAGCAACAGAGCTGAACATTTTTGCCAGTCTAGCATCAGTATAATGGACTCCAAAATACTTTACATTAAATCAACCTGTGACGAGCACAGATGGATGTCGCATGGACTAAAGACAGAGCAGAGTTTCGCTGTTGCTCAGTGAACACATTTAGATTAACTTCTCATGCATTCCTAGTAGCAGAGACGGATGATGAGGACAATAACCAAATAGATTTATGCAGAACAGAAATGCACCACTTAGCTACAGGATCTGTAGAAAGAAGAACGTCTACTTAAGTTTCAGGTGGACAATTCGGAAAATGAGGAAACAGTGATATCAGGTGATTTTTATCTGCAGCGCCAGTCAGATGAAAGCTTCAAACCAGAACCAGAGTAATACAGAAAAAGCCTCATGTGATCTATGGAGATGCAGTAAAAAAAAAAAAAAAAAAAACTGATGCTTCATATTTGACAGCTTGGTTGTGATTATCACATAGTGGTAACTAAAGTAAGATGAGAACAGCAATCATTTAAAATGAGCATTTCATATTTTGATAATACAACAAAGGACTTAAGATAAATTTGATATATTATATGGTTATGTTCTATTAAACTGTAGCAGATGAGAAGATCAAGTTACAGAAGTCACATGCCTTTAATCCCAGCTTTGCTTCATATAATTTGGCCTCTTAAAATACAAATAACTGCAAGTTTTGTTTCCTGACATGATGGTGTTGATGTTCCTTGTGTGAAAATGAGGTTTCAACGGTCTGAAATATAGTGACATCTAGTGGTAGAACTTTAAACAGCAACCAGCTGAATTATCTTTATTGATAAGCCCTGTCCCTCCCAAAAGTGAAATCATTGGTTTTGGGTTATGTTTGTTAACATCAGCTCGTCCATAAAGCAAAACATTATTTTATTTAATAGCTGAAGATTCTGACGGCAGAAAACATTAAAATGAGAACTGTTGTAAAAGCAACCTGCAGGACTTTCTCTGGTTTTCACTGATCCAAATCCTGTTCTTCATCTTGGTTCCAACTTCATCATAAACCAGATCAGCTCTCCAACTTTTAAGTTTTTTTGGGATCAGATGTCAGCGTTTTCACCATTGGAAAAATTAACTTTGGAAAAACATAACCGTGGTCATATCTTTCAAGAATTCTGGTCTCCATTATTCTTAAAACTGGAGAACCCTTCAGAGATGAATGAATATCTTTAAATTAGAATTTGTATGTTATATGGATTAATTGACTTTAATAAGTATATGAATAATGTGCAAATATTGTATGGAAAAACAAGTCTGTGTTGTGTGTACATATGCATGTATGTATATATGTGTGTGGATACATGTAGACTTATATAGGAGATGTATGCATATACATGTATATTTAGAGAAAGTTTATGTATGCTATTATTGCTGCTATTTTTATGTATTTATTATTTATGTATTCAATTTTCATTATTAGTAGTAGTATAATAATTATTATTACTGTAATTATTTGTTTTTGTTTCCTTTATAGTTTGGTACCTCTTGGGAGTGAGTGTGTGTGCGAGTGTGTGTGTGTGTGTGTGTGTGTGTGTGTGTGGGGGGGGGGGGGGGGGGTAATGTGAGTAAAATGGTAATTGGAATTGTAAAATGGAAATGGTGTTACTGTTACTGATGTTATATCGATGTGGACATTCTCTATTATGAAACCTTTGTAAAATGTATAAATGAAATAAAAAGACGGGGAGGGGTGTCTGTGGGAGGATGTCGGCCGATGGTCTGTATAGACCCGGTACGACGGCATTCTCCTGCAGCACCCCCCTCGGAAGGAAAAAAATAAAAATAAAAAAAAAAAATAAACCAGATCAGCAAAGATCAGCTTTGTCTTTGTCCCAGTTCCAGTTCTGGGGGTCGAACTGGAGTAGCGGAGGTGTCAGAGAGGAGATGCTGAGAAAACTGCTCAGCAAAATGGAAAACACCACTGACCCCCTGCACGCCAAACTGGAGTCCTGTAAGAGCACTTTAAAGGAACAGTACACCTACAGAATGATGTAACTTTATTTTCCACTTCCCCTCATGGTGAGCAAGACTCTGGAGCACTTCTTTAATATCTCAAATGCAGCCGGTGATCAGGAAGGCTTCTCTTTTTCCCCCCAAATTTCATATAATGGAGTTCGCAGGGGTCCGAGCCAAAAAGGTTCAGAGGTGTACTTCAGGTCATGACATTTCATGTCACATATAACATATTACTTTTCATCATCATGTGAACATTTATTTAGTTATTTTTTCAGTACTATGGGCTATAAGTTTAGTATCACGTGTAACATATTTCTCAATTATGTCATCATGTCATGTTTTCATCCAGTGCGATCCACTTTATTTCTGTAGCACATTTAAATAACAGAAACTGTTCCAAAGTGCTGAACAAAAATAATAACAGTAGGTAACTAGTACATCTCCAGGAAGGTTTGTCAAACCATAAAATAATGATAAAAGCAAAAATTATGAGTAAGACAAAAGGTAAAATAGATAAAAGACAACAACTAAAAAATAGATGATAAAAAAGACAGCCAACGAATAAAAGTGGGTCTGGAGATGAGACGTAAAACACTCCACAGCAGGAGCAGTTTGTGGAGGAGAAGAGTGTTCACAGTCCTGGGATGACTAACAAGAAAGCCCTGTAGCCCCTGGTCTTAAAGGGGAAGTTTGTTTATTTTCTAGCATGAAATGTGTTCATTTCCTCACCCAGACAGTTCTGGTGTAACTTGAATTCCTTCAGGAGACATTTAGATCCACTCCAGATCAGCGTATGTCCGATATAAGGGAAGTGATGGGGCAACCTCATGCAGCCTCTAAATAAGGCATTATCTGCCACAAACTCCTTCATTTCACCAATATTTTGTTACGAAACAAAGCCGCCACAGTAAAACTGTCTGTAAATAAGCACGGATCACCACAAACAAGCAGCTCAACGCAATTTACTTTAAGTTTTCTGTCCTGACACTGATTTCTTTCTTGGCCAACGTGTACTTCCACTTACAATCTTCCCATTTTGTTTACAGTATGTTTGCTGAGCCACATTTTAGTCATAGTAGACAACAGTCAACATGCTTAGCCAGTCTGAGTCTGAGCTGCATCATCACAGCTTGTTGGGGCCATGTTTCCTGCAGGCACTTGCTTGTTACCTCTGTACGTTTTCTTTCAGGGAAGATCTGTTCTCTCTTGTTGATCATGGCTTCCCTTCCATTAATGCTACATAACTCAACTTTATTTATAAAACTCTTTAAAACAACTACGGCTGCAAGCAAGTGCTGTACATAATCAAGATTATAGCAAAATAAATGTTTGTTGTTTTTAGAACAATGTACACACAAATAAAGTATTTTATAAACAAAGTTTATGATCTATGTGGTGTTCGTGTTGTTTATTTCACTGAAAAACAATTTAAATTTCACTTTCAGACCATCCTGAAATGGAAGAACCCCCTTCCACCATCAGCTGCTCTGTGTGTCATGCACTGTCTCTTTGCAGCACATTATTGTGTTAGTGTTGCAAAACTGCACCATCCTTGCCTCTAGCACGATAATGTCACATACTGCTGGGGGTCATCTCCTCTGTCCCATGCTTGTCACAGCACTACGCTAATTATATTTCTGCTTCTCACACACTCAAAGTTTCAAGTGTCATATGTTAGGGAGAAAATGATGACAGAAAGGCAAATCAGCCACAATATGTAATAAAAAGCCTTCTAGAAAATGAAGTTATAGTGAAGTCTTAGCAGGGCTTACAGTTGTGTTAAAAAGTGTTGCCCCCCTTCCTGATTTTTTTTTTTTTTTGCATGTTTGTCACACTTATATGTTTCAGATTAAACAAATTTAAATATTAGACAAAGATAATGCAAGTAAACACAAAATGCAGTTTTTAGATGAAGATTTTTATGAGAAAGGGGGAAAAAATCCAAACTTAAATTGCCCTGTGTGAAAAAGTGATTGCCCCCTAAACCTAATAACTGGTTGTTCCACCTTAGCAGCAACAACTGCAATCAAGTGTTTGTGATAACTGGTAATGAGTCTTCTGCAGTGCTGTGGAGGAATTTTGTTCCACTCATCTTTGCAGAATTATTGTAATTCAGCCACATTGGAGGGTTTTCCAGCATGAACCATCTTTTTAAGGTCATGCCACAGCATCTCAATGGGATTCAGGTCAGGACTTTGACTAGACCACTCTAAAGTCTTCATTTTGTTTTTCTTAATCCATTCAGAGGTGGACTTGCTGGTGTGTTCTGGATCATTGTCCTGCTGCAGAACCCAAGTGTGCTTCAGCTTGAGGTCACCAACAGATGGCCGAACGTTCTCCTTCAGGATTTTTTGGTAGAAGCAGAATTCATGGTTCCATTTACCACAGCAAGTCTTCCAGGTCCTGAAGCAGCTAAACAGCCCCAGACCATCACACTAAAACCACCATATTTTACTGTTGGTATGATGTTCCTTTTCTGTAATGCTGTGTTACTTTTACGCCAGATGTAATGGGGCCTACACCTTCCAAAAAGTTAAATTTTTGTCTCATCAGTTCACAGAGTATTTTCCCCAAAAGTCTTTGGGGATCATCAAGATGCTTTCTGGCTAAACTGAGACAAGTCTTTATGATCTTTTTGTTCAGCAGTGGTTTTGGTCTTGGAACTCTGCCATGCAGCCATTTTTGCCCCCCAGTCTCTTTCTGATGGTGGAGTCATGAACACTGACCTTAACTGAGGCAAGTGAGCCCTGCAGTTCTTGGATGTTGTTCTGGGGTCTTTTGTGACCTCTTGGATGAGTCGTCGCTGTGCTCTTGGGGTAATTTTGGTCGGCCGGCCACTCCTGGGAAGGTTCATCACTGTTCCATGTTTTCACCATTTGTGGATAATGGTTCTCACTGTGGTTCTCTGGAGTCCCAAAACTTTAGAAATGGCTTTGGAACCTTTTCCAGACTGATAGATCTCAATTACTTTCTCATTTTTTTCTGAATCTTTTTGGATCGCAGCATGATGTCTAGCTTTTGAAGATCTTTTGGTCTACTTAACTTTGTCAGGCAGGTCCTATTTAAGTAATTTCTTGATTTAGAACTGGTGGGGCTGGATAAATTGAACTCAGCTTTCCAAAGATGAAATAAACCACAGTTTATTTATGTTTTAACAGACACACACACACACTAATAAAAATCTTCATTTAAAAACTGTAGTTCGTGTTTACTTGTGTTTTCTTTGTCTAATATTTAAATTTGTTTGATGATCTGAAACATTTAAGTGTGACAAACATGCAAAAAAGTAAGAAATCAGGAAGGGGGCAAACACTTTCACATAAGTGTATATTTCATAAAGTATTTAAGATATGTAAAATAAAAAAAAACTTGACATGATATCTACAAACTTCTATCAAATTTTTCTTTGTTTTACAAACCCATCCATCCATCTTACTTATTTAATGGTTGTCAGTTCACAGGACCAATAGAGAAACAATCACTCATTCTGTTATACAAACTTTCTCTATTTTACTATAAATGCTGTGTCAAGTATAAATAAGAGTACAAAGATACAGAAATGAACCCTTTTGAACTCTGTTGACAGAGAAATGTTTCCCATTCTTGCTTGCTGTAGGATTTCTGTCACTCAGCTGGCTCATTTGTCGTCGTTGTTCATTTCATAATGTGCTAAATGTTTCCAGAGGGTGAGAGGTTTGGACTCCCGGCCGCCCAGCGTAGCAGCCAGACTCTTACAACAGAGCCATGTTAATTCATGCAGACGGTGCTTGGAGGTTTTCTTGCTGAGATAAACAAAGAGGTTGTTGGGATAGCAGCACATGTCGAACCCTGTTTATTATGCAACCTAGATGATCCTCTTCCTCTTCAGCCTGGAGGATGTGGGATCCAAAGTTAACAAAAATAATTTCAAATATCAATTGATCACATATTCGGCTTAAACTCAGCAGAAACAGCAGGGTTTTGGATCTTGTTTACTTTTTTCACTTCAAAATACCCCCCATACAAGACCAGTTCAGGACTTATCCAGTACCAGTTGCTGTCCTCTTCTGCAGCCATGTCTGAACACATGAATGTGGCTTTTAATTGTTTGTCAGTGTGACGGTATTAAATAACTCTTTAAAATTTCAGTATGCTTTTCCCCATTCACAGAGGTGGAAATAAGCTTCACCTAACGGTGAAATCCCACATCATCTCAGAGCTTGGCTTGTGGATTTAGTGCTGATAACAGTCTGAATTGTCTGTAAAAAAAACAAACAAAAAACATCTGTGTGATGGTCAATCTCAGGTATCAGAGCCCAAACTGACTGTACCTCTGGACGAGGTTAGAATAAGACTTTATGTTTTTGCACAGTAAAGTTTATTTCAATGCACACAGTGAAATCCCCAGTGTTAAGTTTGAGTTGTTAAGTCATATTTACTCTTTCAGAGTAATTCTAACACCATTGAGAGTAAAATAACCACCAGTGCCGGTGAAAATTTTCAGAGTTAAAACAAGTTTCCTCTTTCAGTGTATAATTAACTCTATGAAGTGTGACTAAGTGCACCCAGGAAGACTCCGCCTTCTTCGGCTTGAATATTTCCCATCATGCTTTGTGACTCCCCTGTATGGTCCTGCACCGCGAGTTAAGTGTATACTGTATGTGATCGCTTTGGGTGTCCTTGATGTGTACAGTGTATTGTGTAAAACATGTTGTTGGAATTGGTAGTTTGTGCTGACTATCAGTATTTGCTTGGTAACTGTCAAAGTACCAACTAATCTTCACAACTCTCCCAAATTTCTGTGCTGATATTCAGGACAGTAATTTGGGTCAATGCATGATGGGAAATAATGTGTTACTTTTAATACATAACTCAAAATCGTTTAGTATTCACATCCATTATCTCAAAGCAGGCCTATTTTCATTTTTATACTTGAGAGCAACCCTAAGAGTTCATTTTTTTCTCTTATAGTGTGAGGCATTTAACTCTAGATTAGTGTTGACTTAAAACTCTGAGAACAGTGTAAAATGTACACTGACTCCTTGGACCCAAATAAACACCAAAATTGGTGTACAATACCCTCTGAAAGTGTTGGATATACACTGTCAAATTTGCTGTGCAGCTCCCTATGTTGGTTTTCCACTTGGTGGTTTGAGTGTGTTCACAGAGCGATCGCTCTGCATAGACTTGTTTCTCCTTCCCACCCTGAAATTAATCCAGATTCCTTTACCTTCTGAAACTGACAGTTTTTTGTTTCTTAATGATTATCGAGGAGATTACCTTCAGGTAATCTGATGTAAATTAAAATGTAGTATTTTTTGTTTGTTTCTTCTTTTTTATATAGATGCGCTTGTATTTGTTTGTATTGTATACTGTACTGTTGTATTTGTATATTTGTTTGTTAATGTTTAATTTTACATAAATCTTTAAATCCAATTTTATTTGTTTGAGGGAAAATGTTCATTAAGAGCCCTTATAGTTTGTTTTTGTTTTTTTTAAAAAAAAAAAACGTCTTCATTATTCTTGTTTAATTACTGTCCTTTGTTATTGTCTTTTTTATGGTGCAAATAAATAAAACAAACAAAACTGAATTGTTGAATGTTCAAGCAAATTAGACTGCCACACGTAAATTATTCTGTCATCAACACTAAAAACATCATCTTCTTTTTCTTTTACAATCTTTTTTCTTTTTAAAACTATTTCTGTTTTACCATCTCCTATGTTGGCTTTCTACTATTAAAATGTAACGATTGTTTTTTTATGATTTTCTTATGGTACATTCTGTTCTTAGTGAACCCATATGCACACAACCTTGTTTTTGTGATGCATTTGCGGTCTATTTTCCACATTATTAAATTGTAGCAGCAAATCTGCATGATTTGACGGTAATGTTACTTTTTCACCCCACATGCGGTGTATTCTTACAGTAGGATGCGCGTGCAGTATAACCGCGTCACATGATGTCTCCTCCAAGCAGCAGCAGCCTGTTGTTTACGGTCTGCTGCTGCGGATGTGATTGTCAGAGGACGCCGTGTTGGCTGCCTGTCAAAGCGCAACGGGAGGTAAAAGACGCAGGTAAGACTCCAGTCATGACCTGGCACTTCCCTCTCAGCTGACACAGTCTTTTAAAATGTTTTCTAGACCGTAAAGAGGACTAGCAGAATAAGGAAAGATGAGGAAACAGAACAAAAGGCAGGCAAGTTAACGGCACTACAGCCGAAACAGGAAGAAAGGAGTTCCAGAATCTTAAAGAGAACCTAATTTATCACTACACCGCTTCAAATTCTGCGTCCTGTGTGGGGGTTTAAAACCTTTGTTTTATTAAGCTGATGTCTAAAGATGGTTTTGTGAGTCTACTGTTGAAGATTAGACGGTCTCATGAGCTGTGAGATGTTAAAGATAAGCCAACCTAGCCAGCTCTAACAATGCAGTTAGCTTACAGCGGTTATCTCGCTTTTAACTGCCGCGGTTTGATCATCCTGTTGGTTTGCACTAAACAAATAAACTTGCCATCAAAAGTTCGCTTAAAAACGTGATAAATAATACGCGGGGTAAAGAAAATTTTTCTGTAACAAAACAACACATTTCTGTATGATTTTGAGTTTGAAAGCCTAAAGCGGAAGCGCAGTTTAATCTTGTAGATGTATCTCATGAAAGTTTTTAAGTAAACGCCGGTTGCCGTGTAATGTTATTATGTTTATTATTGTAAGTAATGAATCTAGCAGATACAGCATTAGTATGCATGATCAATCTTCGTTTTCTAGACTAATAATAATAATAATAATAACAAAGTTATAGTTCCAACAATAAGCATCCCCACGCCCACATTTATTAATAATAATGATAATAATACATTTTATTTCTGGGTGCCTTTCATGACACTCAAGGTCACCTTACAAAAAAGATCCATAAGATAAGATTAAATACAATGACAATACATTAAAATGATAAAATACGGTAAGTTAGAAGAGTAAGAGACTAATGATGAAAAAGAATCAAATTTAATGAAATTAAAAAGAATTACATTTCCCCAACCCTCTACCTTTCAATCTTTTAGAAATCAGGTAGGTAGGTAAGAAAAAAACACCCCAAAACACAAAGAGTTAAGCAGTTTCTCAAGTTCTTTGTCACACGTTTTCTGCCCTGTTTACCTGCCTGTAGCTCCTCCTACACTCAGCCTGTCTCCAGTTACATTCTCA
The DNA here is from genome assembly GCA_023101725.1 of Atherinomorus stipes. Taxonomy (NCBI): domain Eukaryota; kingdom Metazoa; phylum Chordata; class Actinopteri; order Atheriniformes; family Atherinidae; genus Atherinomorus; species Atherinomorus stipes. Next base: position 15,425 of record JALJCO010000848.1, read on the forward strand.
GCTGAAAACAGGTGTCACATGGCATGCAGCTACAGCTGATATGGGCTTTTCTGTCAGGCATTTGTACTGTACATGCTTGGATATGCACACAGTTGGAAAAAGGCAGGCAAAGTTACAAAGAAAAAAAGGCTGAACAGGAATAAAACCAGCAGCTACAGTCAGTTTTTTCATTGGTATTTTTTCAGTTGGTCTACTTTTGTTTGTAATTCCAAAGACAAAAGTTTTCAGTTTCTAATAGGTTTAGTTTTCTCTGGCCAACAGTCACCCTTCTCTGTGGCAACTAGAAAAAATAAATAGACACTCCATGCAAAAAACCCAACAATCTCCTCCTCACTGTTTACTTTTTTCTCAAGAAGTCAGCATCATCAATTTCCTGTTTGTATCTTAAGTTATTTTTAGTATCATTTCCTTTTTTATTCAAGACAAAAACAATGGAAAAAGGTAGTGGATTGATATACCATACCAGTTTATTAAACAAAGCACATTTAAAAACAGTGTCAGGGCTGACCAAAGTGCTGTACGGAGAAAAAGAAAAGGAAGCACATTAAAACACATAAAAATAAGAGCACAGACAAGAAAAGCCACGTAGTATTGAACGCTAATGAATAAAAGTGAGTTTTCAATCGAGATTTTAAAATGACCAAGGACAGGGCTTGTCTCAGTTTCAGTTGGTTATGTGCTTCTTTCTCCAAGAGTTTAGGAATGAATGGGAGGTTGGAGATGGGTCTGAAGTTTGACAACAAGCACAGACCTAAACCTGCCTTCTTTTGCACAGGACGGACCCACAGCATGATTAAAGAAACTGGCACTGCACCAGAAAATAAACTACCATTTATAACAGATAAAATCTTAGGACCCACAGAGGAAAAAAATTTATTTTAAAAAAGCGTGGTCAAGCACCAGTGGTGGGGGAATAAGGGCTCTGGCATTTTAACCTTTTCGTAACAGAAATAAAAGGAATTTATAACAGAAGTTGGGAGTTGGTTGGAGGAGCAGGTTCAGGATGCAGGACAGATTTAAAGGCATTAAAAAGGAAGCGGGCATTGCGGGAATTTGAAGCAGTAGGTGCAGAAAAAATACTGGGATCTAGTGGTTTTTAGGGGTGCGAGTCACTGGTTTGATTTATATTATATCGATACAGTGGATAGGTGATTCGATGTCTGCCGATATTTCAAATTCAGTCATGAAACGATTTCGATTCAATATGATTTAGGATCCACTGAACGATATCAAACAGTATTACGAGTAATAAACAAGGTTATTGTTTCTTGACATAACTGTAAGCTTTGCAGTACAATCTCCCAGTGTCGTATCTATCGACTGCACAACTGTAAACATGTATTTTGTTGTGAAAATGTTGTGTCAGAGGGCCTTCAAAACAAAGTCATTTTCATGATAAAAGTGGGTTTGACATCGATTTTTGGTAAATATTGGGTTTTTGGATCGATTCACAATCGATACATCAGTCTGCAGTATATCGATGTATCAATACGGATCAGAGTATTGTTTCACCCCCGAGTGTTTTTTTCTATTCTCAGATAATGATACCAGCTCGCTTTAGCAACACAATAGTGGCCTGCAAACCATCTTTTTTCCATCTATGTTCAACTTTTATATATAATCAAAGAGTCAGAAGCCAAACTCAAACTCAGAGCATCAGTCACATTTAGGGCTATAAAACCTTATTGAACACGATGTTGTTGACCAAACATCACATGTATGTGAGGTCCTTAGGATTGTTAAATGAGATTTCTGACGCTCTTCACAAGCTCAGAAGTTCACACACACATACAAAGATTCACACCGTCGACATGTTTAGCATCAAGCTTAAATGAAGCACGGACGGTGAATCATTTCAGCAGCGACTAGTTTACACTTGCCACTCAACAGTATGTCAGTGTTTGAGGATTGGAATTAAAAAGAAAGACTTTAAATCATTCATAGGAGTTTTATATTTCTTATTTAACAGAGCTCAGATTGAATCTTTAAATCTAATGCGATTTGTTTGAACTAGTGTTTTTGAGACTATTTCAATAATCAGGCAGTTGCTTTTAGATACTGGATGCATGTTAACCATTAAGAGTCTGAGCTTGTGGTTGTTTGGCTCATTGCTTTGTATCATCATTAGATCACCATGACTGTTTGTAATTGAACTGTGGGGTGCATGTTGAGCCATGGTTATGTTACTGGCCTGTAAATTGTACATTCCACACCTACATTACACAGAGGACCGCCCTGCTCTTCTTAACTTGCTCTAACCTCGTCTATACACCACTTCTTTCCTCTTAGCCCTGCTTGGAGGTAGCAGATGGTACAAGTCACCGTTGGGCAACAATGACTCTGTCCTTCTGGATCTGTTAGGTTGTCCTAGAGGTTGCCAGACAGGAACACGGGGCCGTAGCCTCCACTGCCGCTCAGTTCCTGCTGGCTCAGCCCTGAAACCACCGCACCATGGCCGACCAGGAAGGATCTGAGAAGCTGAACGGCAGCGCCGGACACTCTTCGGATCCCCGGGAGCCTCCCAAAGAGAGCATGCAGCTTAAAAAGGAGATTTCGCTCCTCAACGGAGTCAGTCTGATCGTAGGGAATATGATTGGCTCCGGTATCTTCGTCTCCCCAAAGGGGGTGCTCATTTACAGCACCTCTTACGGGCTGTCTCTGGTCATCTGGGCCATCGGGGGCCTGTTCTCCGTGTTTGGGGCCCTCTGCTATGCTGAGCTGGGTACCACAATCACCAAATCGGGGGCTTCATATGCGTACATTTTGGAGTCCTTTGGAGGTTTCATTGCGTTTATTCGTCTGTGGACATCTTTGTTGATCATTGAACCCACGAGCCAGGCAGTCATAGCCATAACGTTTGCAAACTATCTGGTGCAGCCGCTCTTTCCAACATGTGAACCACCGTACACAGCCGCCAGGCTCATCGCTGCAGCGTGTATATGTAAGTACTTTTAGCCACTTCGTAACCCCCCGTTTGCAGTTTCTGTGAGGAACATCTACAAAGTTCTCCTCTTTCCAGGTTTATTGACATTTATCAACTCTGCCTATGTGAAATGGGGCACCCGCGTGCAGGACATTTTTACCTATGCCAAGGTGGCGGCCCTCATCGTCATCATCGTAACTGGCATCGTCAAGTTGTGTCAGGGTAAGTGGAGTCACTGAAGTTTTCAAAAGAATCAAATGAAAGATGGCCGCCAGTCTTGATTGTTTCCCTTCTCCTGCTTCTGCACTGATAATGTACGGAGCTAAGATGGGGACAGAAGTTTCTAACTTGTATCTCAATACTTAAAACTGACAAGTACATGGTTGTCCATACAGTATGGAGTAATGCTGCAAATGAGACAATGCAAGTCAGTTTTACACACCTATTCAAAAAAACACATATCTGGTTTCTGAACCAATCACGGAGAGAAGAGGGCCAAGATTCTCTGTACCCACAACCAGTCTTTACGTTGCGTCAAAGCTTCTCAAAGCCACATTTATACTCTACACTTCAGACGGCCTTTCAGACATCTCCTGTATCCATTGCGTACCATTTAGCCCGTTTTCAGAGAGCTTATGGATGCATAGACCAACGTAGCAAATGGATCATTACCCCTAGAAATCGTGGGGGCAAGGTTGAGCAGAATAGTTATGTGCAACTGCAACCAGAAAATGGAAAACTGAGGCTGTGATGTGTTTCTGATTTTGATTTAATGGTACATGCCCTTTAAAAACAATCATAACTTGCTCAATTTTCGACCGATTTTCAAACGGCTTGGTTTGTTTTAAACGCCAGAGATGGAGTTATGAAACTGCATTGTTTCGCCGCTGAATATGGGAAAATAGCTGGAGTCAAGAAGAACAGAAGCGACTGTTTAGTTCTCAAGTCATTATATTTAATAGGGAGCTGAAGTCTCCCATCTACTTCTACCCCATGGGACCTTAGAAACGAGAAAGTGTGAATGACAGTCAATGGGGTGAAAATAACTATCTTCTGTTTCCAGCCGTTCTCTGCCCTGGATTCCAGATATGTTGGTTGTGGATTTCAATGAAAATCTTTCATGCAAAGAAAAAACAAAATACTTCACAGATTTTAGATAATTCCAGGTTTTGCCTGAAGCCGCTGTGTGGACTACAGCTCTCATCAAGAGCAACCAGGACAGAGAACGATGATGATTTTCTCTCTGTTGACTAACATTCATATTTTTTTGTTTTTTAACATGGGGCTCACCAGAAGGGGCGTGACTTCATCTCCCCATGACTGAGATTAGACTGGTAGCCCCCTACTGGCTGCTAGTGGAACTAACATAACTGTAATGTTCTGCCAAATAAAAGGAAAATGAATAATTCACTTTTTATTTATAGAAAACATGTCGTATAGACAAAATAACACAAATCTAACATTCCACTTCTATTTTGTCTACTACACATATAAATAAGTGTAACCAATGTTTCTAGAGCAGACCTATAACCATGGACTTTCATATGAAAATAAATAGGTGCAAAGAATATCAGAACCCTAAAACAATAATTGTGCCTCCTAAATACGGTTATAATTGTTGGCAAGTATGCAGTTTCATAACTACATCTCTGATGTTTAAAACAAACCAAGCCGGTTAAGTTATGGTTATTTAAACAGTACATGGACAATTAAATCAATGTGACAAGTGGGCGAGCTGACTGTGGTAAGATGGCCGCCAGAGAGGACATTCAACTACATTGGTGAACAGGGGGCGCCATATAGAGTGTTTATATGGATATCTATGGCACAGACCACTGCCGTCTACTGTGCTACTTTGTTTTATGTTTTTTCTGAGAATGTACATTATCGCGCTCTCCACTGCCCTCTGGTGGATGTACTGCTTAACAAGCATGCCAACGTAAAAGACGCATGAGAGTATAGGGGCATGGGCGTACCTATTAATGTATGTAATCGGGGCTTTAAATCGCCTTAAAGGTGAGCCGGTTTATCGATTCTCAAAGGTTTCTTTCTGGAGATGGAAACATTTTATTTATCCATAAACCGTAAACATTTAGAGAGCTGTGACAGTTACGCTGGCTTTGGTCAGCTCTCTGACTGGTGAGGGATTGAAGCAGGGAACCATGTAGAACCTGCAGGACAGCGGCCCAGCCCTGGATTAGAGAAATCTGATTGGTTCTTGAGTAGGTGTGTATGACATCTTGTTATCTTTAATATGCATCTTCAGACTACAGTAGTAAAATTTACTTGTGTTTTAATATTGTTATATTCTGACTTTCATGATTTGTCTGTACATGTACGTGTTAAAACTGGTAATACAAATGACCAAGCTCATGACCCTGTCCTAGCTCCACAATACTGGGATAACCTGCTGGTTACGAACTGCAAACAACATGCTGGAATACAGTAATTTACCTGCAACGTGATCCAGTTTGGCCAACTCTTCCTCTAACTGGTGTTTTCTTCGTAGGCTACACAAACAACTTTGAGTCATCATTCGAAGGCTCGTCGACAGATCCAGGTGACATCGCACTGGCACTGTACTCGGCGCTCTTCTCTTACTCCGGCTGGGACACCCTCAACTTTGTAACAGAAGAGATCAAGAACCCAGAGAGGTGATCTTTATGTTTCTCGTGTTCAGTAGAAATTATTGGCAGTGGCAAATCAGAAAGCTTAAATCAGCCTTGCAATGGTGACACGTGCGGTTATTCCAGGAACTTACCGCTGGCCATCGCCATCTCTATGCCCATTGTCACCATCATCTACATCCTCACCAACGTGGCCTACTACGCTGTGCTGGATGTCAGTGCTATTCTGGCCAGCGATGCTGTTGCAGTGGTGAGTGAACTTGTGAAAACTGTGACAGCCTAGAGAACAACATGAAGTCTGGATGAGTTCACACTGCAGCTGCATGCTCTCTGCGTTTTGTTTAGACTTTTGCAGATCGCACGCTGGGCGTTATGAGCTGGACTATCCCCATTGCAGTGGCTTTATCCTGCTATGGAGGCCTAAATGCCTCCATTATAGCTGCATCCAGGTAGGGCACACACACACATCCAAGTTTACGCATCAGTTTAAATCACCCACTGTTCTTTACCTGCTTCTTACAATAGGTTTTTATTGAAAAGTTCAAATCTGCTTGGCCTATTCTAAGACTTTTTTCTCTTGTTTTCTTAAATCATGCTTTTTATTCTTTTACTTCTTTTTCTTCTGCACCCGCTGTAATGCTTTTAATGTTTTATGTAAAGCAGTGAATTGTCTTGTACATGAAACGTGCTGTACAAATAAACTTGCCTTGCCTGCATTGGCTTATTTCCTTAGAGTCCATTTTAATCTAAGTTTGTTGAATGCAGGTTGTTCTTCGTGGGCTCACGAGAGGGTCACCTTCCAGATGCTCTGTCCATGATCCACATCCAGAGGTTCACTCCGATCCCTGCTCTGATTTTCAATGTATGAGATCTATAACGTCATAAATTATGGAAGCAGTTTACTTAAACTGGGGAAGTTTGTATGTTTTTCACATTTAAAACAACACTGCAGAACTTTGGCAGGTTTTCTGACTTTGGTGCCCCCTAATGAAGGCCAATCCAGCATCCATCTTCTTCCTGTCTCTTCTCTGAGCTCTCTACAGTCAGTAAAAGCCAGCCTCATGTTTACTCTTGCCCTCTGACATGCTCTATTTTCCTCTATTCCTCCATTAAGGTTCTTTTCCATCTCTTCGATGAATCAGCCACAGTGCACGTTCCAAACAGCCAGCATGTTGATATTAGGGGTGTGAGAAAACATTGATACACTAATATCTTGTGATATTTTATGCCCTGATATTGTATCAATATTAAAGGGATACCGTGTAACTTTTGACCCAAATACAATTATTAATGTATGTAATATTGGATGATTTCTGGGGTCAATATACAGCACTTGACGCATGTCAGTGCTCTGTGGGGGCAGACCTCCTCAAAAACCAGACGTTGTAACTTTGCAGGAGCAGATCCGTCTCTCATTGGATCATGTGACCAGGAGCGCTTTGTTTTATGGCTTGATGACTTAAAATCAGCTGATCAAAGTTGTCTGCAAACACAATTCTCACACACTGGCTGTTTGGTCTGCTTTAAACGGACCGTGATCCGATTCCACGGCTTTTGCTTCATTTGCTGCAATCTGAACATCAACCATACTCTGGAGTAGCCTGGTACACCAGCCTGACCAACGTCATGTATGACATACACGACAAGTCAGTCTGGGTTCCCTCAAGTGATTTCCACTCCGGTAAAAAATTGACTGGACCGGGGTGGTGTTTAGCTCAGTTGGTTGAGCAGCCACCCCATGAACAGAGGCTACAGCTCCTCAGCGCAGTTGGCCCCGGTTCGATTCCCGGTCCAGGTCCCTTTGCTGCATGTCACTCCCCGCTCTCTCTGCCCATTTCCTGTCACTGTATACTGTCATATAAAGGCCACTAGAGCCCAAAAAAATCCTTTAAAAAAAAAAAAAAAAAAAAAAAAAAAAATTGACTGGACCAATCACAGCGCAGCAGTAGAATTTTTAACAAGAACGTAAAACTCCTCCGACGTCTCCAGGGCTGTTTCTGCTCTGTTTTGGTGCGTAACTAACAGCTTCTGGGTCACAGTCACATGACGTGTAACACAAACACTTTCTCATGTTAGTAGTTCAGCAATAAACAATGCTGACATGTAACAGAGTATTTAAAATAATAAAACCAAACATTCTGTGTTATTATACACAAGAAAATTACATTAAATAGAGAGAGAGAAAAAAACGTGTAAACGCTGACTTCCGGCGTCGCCATAGCAACATAGCAACAGAGTAGAGAGGGACCCAACTGCAGTCATGAGATGTCGCCACATATCCAATCCACGCTGGAAGTCCTAATCGGAAGTTTGTTCTTCATGTAACTTACTAAAATTTAACCCTACCACTGACCCTTCTCCTAACCCTAACCACCCGACTACACCAAACGCATCTGTTTGCAAGCAGCAGATAGTTACTCTTAGTGGTGTTTAACTAACTTCTGCCTGTATGGATTGGATATATGGCGGCATCCTTATCGGCTATTGTAACTGCAGTTAGGTACTCTTGACAGAGTGCCGAACTACGCCAGCTACAGTCACCTCTGATTGGTTCACTCCGGTTCACTTTCCTCCTGTTAGTCCCGCCTCTCGTCTCGTATTGGAAATCAGTCTCCAGCAGAGGAACCCAGACTGACTTGCCGTGTATCTCATACATGGCATTAGTCAGGCTGGTGTACCAGGCTAACTCTGGTGCACACCAAAGAAGCGGACTGGCTCTGCCTGAAAGCCGGGGGTCTCAGTTCACTTGCAAATGGACTATCGGACTATCCAGCGCACATAATGGAAGTGATGTTTGTCGACCATAATAAAGCAGAAGAAGAAGTAGAAGGAAGTGGGGTAGATTTTCATTTGGGTCGAAGGAAAAACAAAGCAAACAGTGCGTGTTTGAAGAAGCTGGTGTCAAAACAACAACGAAAAAACAACTGGAAAATGTGTAGACAGAGATGGGGTAGCCTGATAAGAAGAAGCAGAATTGCTGACTCTTGGCCAGGACTCCCTTGAAAAAGAAGTTTTTAATCTTAATGGGACTTTCCTGGGAAAATAACGGTTAAAGGAATGGTACACCCACAGAATGATGTGCGTTCATTTTCTACTCACCCTCATGCTGAGCAAGACTGTGGAGCACTTTTTTAATATCTCAAATGTAGCCGGAGATCGGACAGGTTTTCGTTTTCCCCCAACTTTCATATAATTGAGTTCACCGGCGACTGAACCAAAAAGGTCCATAAAAGTCCACAAAAACAGTGTGCCAACATTCTTCCACACTGCTCGTCCAATCCAAGTGTCCTGAGTGGGTAGCATCCATAATTTAGTAAAATGACACATTTAGTATATTTTTGTTTAAATAGTATCATTTGCTGCTGCCAAGCGCGCCCCTGCGGTTGACACTATGGAAGCATGGAGACGAGACTGCGCGTTCTCTTTTCTTTCTTTCTTTGTTTTAAATCAATAGCCACCCCTCTTTGTTTGTCCCGGCTTGTCTCAGCTTGTTCGCTTTAGCTTTAACACAATGTAAACAGCTAATTTATTCTTTGAATTTCTTCCCAAGTGGGTAGCGACCATAATTTACTCGAAATGACATCATTTAGTATATTTTTATAACCTAAACAGGAGAACGTTGCACTTTCTATTTGCGCATTCATGCGAGTTCACGACACCATGGAAGCCGCAGTGTTCAGCGCCTACTCTGCCAATAGTGCAAGTGTAGAAGAAGAAATTTGCTGTTTACATTGTGCTAAGAGTAAACAAGCTGCGGACAAACCGGGACAAACACAAGAGGGGTTGAATATTGATTTAAAACAAAAAAGAAAGAAAGTGAGATCTTGTCTGCTGTGGCTTCTGTAGTGTCGTGAACTCGCAGGGGCGCGCTTGGCGGCAGCTACATGTAGTAGGCTACTGTTTATAAGCTATAAAAATATACTAAATGATGTCGTTTTGAGTAAATTTTAGTCGCTACCTACTCAGGACACTTGGAATACATTGGATGAGCAGTGTGGAGGAATACTGACAAGTTTTTGTGGACTTTTATGGATCTTTTTGGTTGTTGCTAGTGAACTCCATTATATGAAAGTTGGGGGAAAATGAAAACCTGCCTGATCTCCGGCTGCATTTGAGATATTAAAAAAGTGCTCTAGAGTCTTGCTCAGCATGAGGGTGAGTAGAAACTGAACGCAAATCATTCTGTGGGTGTACTATTCCTTTAAATAAAGCAGAAAGATTTCCACTTTAATTACGAAGTCTGGTTTTCTTCTTCTTCCTGCTTTTTCATCATTGAGCAATGGTTGTATTGGGGAGAGTTGCCCCCTAGCAAGCAGTTGTTTTAACTGTGGTGGTTTAACTAGGTGGTTTGGCTCACTTCAGTTACCGCAGTTCGAACACAAACCGAAGCAAAGGAAGGTGCGAAATTTTTCTAAAATCCCCGCCCAATCGGACCGAGTCCCCGGACAATCCTGGTGTGAATGCACCTAGAGACCGTTTAATTTTGTGAGATCCCATAGCTCTATTAGCAACGGTCCAGCATGTAGAAAAGCCCATGTGCATCTGCAGGTTCAGATTAAAGTTTACACACAGTGGAAAGTACAAGCTATATTGTGTGTCCAGGTTCTCATCAACCACCCAGTTGTTTGAGATTATAATGCACTGGCTGAAATGTTTTTTTTCATCTATATGCACTAATAAGCGTTTTAATATGGTCCTTTAAGAAGAGCCACTGTGCAGTTTTACTGTTTTACTAATTTCACATGGATTTCTGTCATTAATGTGAAATTGATTGACAATATTTTGTAATTCATTCAAAATGGATTCAGATTGATCAATAAATTCATGTCTTTAGTGACATGTATTGTGGTGTATCATGGATTAGATTATTTGCAATATATTGGTTATTGCAGAATCGCTGTATTGTGATATCGTCATTGTAGACAAAATCCCAGCCAGCATTGCATGTGGGGCCCATATGGGTTAAATTTTAGCTGCATATGAGGGACCCAAGTGGGATTGTCCACGATTTTCATGGTGGCCCCACCTGTGTTTTCCCATGTGGGCTTCCACATATGGGGTCCGTGTAACTTAAACTATGAGATCTACAAATTTGCCAGTTGATGCCCATGCCTTTAGGCTATATGGGAAAACACAGGTGGGGCCACCATGGAAACTGTGGACAATCCCACTTGGTTCCCTCATATGCAGCCAAACTTTAACCCAAACTTTAACCCACATGGAAATGCCGGCTGGGATATTGTGACAGTATCGCATCGTGAGGTACCTGGTAATACCCACCTCAAGTTGAGATACAGTTGCTGGTGTAACACGGTGCTGTAAAGTGAAACAGCTGTAACACGTGATGCCCCAGGATGGGAGAATAAAGTTCTCATGTGCATAATAAATGCTGGACCATCCCTGCCCAGCCGTATCCTGAGGCATAGAACCGCACTGAACAGTTTTTTCTTGTGGGTCGCCACATGATTGCAGAAGAGTTTCATTTTACACACCGTGTCACACGCTAGCAAGAAGATAATAAACACACCTGCCATTCTGAACATGCATAGTGGCTGATTCAGCAAAAAAAAGAAAACAATTCCAGACGGGATTATCGGAGGAAGAGAGGAAAAGAAAGAGAGACAGAACAAGACATGAGACTTTGGCTGGAGAAGCTCACAGTACAAGTAGGATGCAGAATGGATGCAGACGTAGTCGTCAATGGGGAGCATCACTGAGAAAATCTGATAAAGTTCCATAGTGCATCTTTAAGACCAGGACGTTGTGTCGTGTTGTTTTAAAGCTGCAGTGTGTGAGGTGTAGTGACATCTAGTGGCACCTATTAAGAATTTCAGCTCACTGAACTCCATCCTCCTCCCAAACTAAAAGCCAGAATTGGGTTTGCTACTGTGCTGTAGTAATAAATGAACAGGTAGGGAGTACCTGCAGAGTCTTTAGATATAATTTACATTTCACTGTCAGGAAATACAATATATTCACCCATATTAGTGCATTTACCAGTAAATCAACCTAAATGTTACACATAAAGAGGTTAAAGTAACCTTCAGGTTGTATTTATGACTGTGTTTAATATTGTATTTTTCTTTTCCTTTCCTCCAACCATCCTGTGCTCAGTGTGCCATGTCACTGATCTACCTGACGGTGGAGGACGTATTCCAGCTCATCAACTACTACAGCTTCAGCTACTGGTTCTTCATGGGTCTGTCCATCGCCGGCCAGATCTACCTCCGCTGGAAACAGCCCGACAGACCTCGGCCTCTCAAGGTAACGCCAGATAAACGTTTGTGTGTGTGTCAGAGGCCATACCAGGCTGCAGTGCAGCTGGAGCTGAACCAGCTTTACTGGTTTTCTGCCGCTGAGCTGCAGCACTGACTCACAGTTTCCACAGAGAAAAACAGTCGGGAACAAACAGTCGTGCTCAGGATGAACAAACACCATCAGAGTTGTTTATTTTCAACTCTAGACACGGTTTCCTGTAGAGAAACCATGTCTTTTTCCTCCATGTCTGCAATGAATTGAGGATATTCTGTAAAGAGATGCTAGGAGCTGTTTTTTATTCTATATAATAGGGATGCACCGAAATGAAAATCCTTGACCAAAACTGAAAACAAAAAATGAGCACTGGGTTTTTGGATTGATTTCCGATCATTATATCAATCTATATCGATGTATCAATATAGATTGATGTATTGTTACAGCCCTACCAATGGGGGGCATGGCTGTGGAATGCCCTGCCTGAACCTCTGAGGGCACCACAGACTGTGGAGTCTTTTAAAAGGCACCTGAAAACATCGTTTAGAAAAGCCTTTACTTGTTTCATCTGTTGCAAATTTTTTTCATTTTTATGCCCTGTTTTGATTTTTAATGTTCTTCATTTTTTTATGTTTAATTTTCTCTCTGATCTTAAACTGTAGCACTTTGAAATTTTATTTAAAATGTAAAGTGCATTATAAATAAAATCTATTATTATTAACCTATTATTTAATTATTGGGTGAACAATTTTTAAGCAGAGTTTTTTTTAAAAGGCACAGGGTTGAAAGGGTTAAGCTGACTTCTTGCCGTCTCTGCAGCTGACGCTGTTCTACCCGGCGGTGTTCTGCCTTTGTGCCGTGTTCCTGGTGGCAGTTCCTCTCTACAGCGACACCGTTAACTCTTTGATCGGCATCGCCATCGCGCTGTCGGGCGTGCCCGTCTACTTCCTGGGGGTCCACCTTCCAGAGTCCAAACGTCCGCCCATCATCACCAAGCTGCTGCGTGAGTTGACCCCTCATCTCCGGAGCATCGGGTTCACGGATGGTTTGAGTTTGGTAACGTGGTCTCTGCTAACACGTCTGTCTCTCTCTGCAGGCTCTCTGACTTACCTCACCCAGTACACCTGCTTCTGCGTACTGACAGAGATGGACAAAAGCCAGTAGGGTCCGCTATGCTGCAGAACTTTATCAGACTCAGCCACCGTACCAAAGACCCTGCAGGGACAGAAGCATTTCCAGCTCTTCTGTTGTCTCAGACGTCAGGCTTCACTGAAAATGCTCAGATTTATCTTCAGCTCGTAAGGAGACAAAGTTGAACTGTATATTTCATTTCATCACAGTTTATTGACCTCATATTATAAATGATGCACCTTCAAAGCTTCACCAGTAAGTAAACATACTGAATATCTTTCAAAAAGTGTGTGCCTGACATTTTACTGGTGCTGCGAATGTCCTGGAAATTACGCAAGTACTGTATAGACTTGATGTAATTTACGTTTTCACACAACACATTCTTATCTGAGAATTGTAGGGAATTGTAAGCCATATTCGTTTAATGAATAAAAAAGGGATGATATCATGTGCTGCTATTTGAAAAAGTATCCAGATGTTGCCATCTAGTTAAGCTGTTTTGTTGAGTAGATTAACTTTGTGGCTTTATGTTGATAGAACGTCACCTTCTTTCATTTGTACTCATTGACTTTTTGAATGTTTTAGTACCGTTTCATCATTAAACTGTATATTTGCTCACTAAACTATGCTTCAAACTCATCACATCTTATTTCATCTTTATTAAACATCTGGTTTTAGGTTTTTTGTTTAAATGTGCCCTTCAGGAGATGCCTCGTGTAGGAATCAGTTACATATTTGTAATTGCAAATGCACGTCTACGATAAGGAAGTGAGAATGAGTACAGCCTTTGTGTAATAATGAAACCACAACATAGTTCTTTATTGTGGTTTGAATTCAGGGTGTGGGAACGCTGGTTTTTCTTCATGAGAAGTTCATCACTGAGTAATAAAACATGATAAAGTCCATCTTCCGCATCATCACATTTGAACCTTAACATCTCAGATTGTGTTTTGAATTATGAGAAATCAGCCTGCAGCTTAAATATGCGCAATATTCATTTAACAAAGGTTTTTCTGAATTAACAAAATTTACAAAAAAAAATGTAATGATTAAATATATTCCACTGAATTATAAAGATTGATTTACAAAAATAGATCAATTCCATTTTGCTGTATTAAATTCTTAAATTTAATTCATGACTCTTTTTTTTTTTTTAAAGATGCAGCTTAAATGAAATTTTTGTTTGTATTAATTGGTGAATTTACGCCTGTGATGCGTTTTGCTTGTCTCAATACAAGCAAAGCAGAAAGTTATGTGTAAAATCTAGAGCAGATATTTATTCATGCTGACAAGTAGAGAACATGTCGCACAGATATTTGCTAGTATGATTACTTTCTATTGAACTTAGAAAAACTGTAGATTGTTTTGTTTTTGGCCTTTTTTTTTTTTGTACAAATGATATGCTTCAATGCAAACTGGGCTATATATCATATAAAAATTATATATCTTTACGTGAGATTTGGATCATATTGCATATATTGCATGTCATCCTCAAAATTATTCATACTCTCCATGAAAGAAAATTCAAAAATTACAATATTAATTCAATAACATGAAACTAAAATAACTAAAATTAAATACAAATGTACAAAGTAATTTATTGAATTAAAATAGTTCTTGAATTGTAGTAGAAAATAATTTTTAAAAATAAAAAAAAACAGAACTATCGCAGAAACATTAGAGCACCTTTCCCATGAGCAGTGAACCAACACACCTGTCAACAGGTGCAGACGTCTGATTGGACGATACAGAAATCACCTGATTGCCTCAAAGTGTTGCTCAACATTTTAGCTTCAGAGCCCCATCATGCTTGTTCATTTTTTGTTTGTTTTTATTATTTCTGTTGAACCACAATTCAAAATCAATGTCATGATTTTCATAGAATTTTTATTTTCCTTTACTTTTGTCAATTTCAACTTATTTGACTGACAGCTGATTTTTTTTTCTTCAATTGGAGGATATGAATAATTTTGAGGAGGACTGCATCAATGTACGTAGATCAATGTTTGTCTTTATATGTAAATGCTGCCCTTACTGGGGTTTTCCATATTTAATTCTTTTGTAATGTTTGTTATACAGTATTTTGTTTACATTTTATTGTTCTTTGAACATCGGAGCATTATTTCCTTCGACTGGTTTAAATGAAAATGACTTGTGATGTCATATTTGGCTCTGCTCTCACTTTGAAATAAAAATATCAGATATACAGTACAAGCCAAAAGTTTAGACACACTCCCATTAAAGGTACAGTATGTAAGAATACCTGATATCTAGTGGTAAAGATGGGTGTTCGAATTAAAAGATGCTTTCAAATTATTTCATATTAAAAGCACTGTTGTGAATGGACGGTGGCTGTTAGTGGCCAAAATTCTCCCAGACATAAAGATGTTTTCATCTGTGAGTGGATCCAGTGGTCTCAGGTGTAGCTATGACTGTACTATGTGTAACTTTTTTTTTTTTTTTTTTTACGTCTTTAAGACATTACTGATCGCAAACAGAGCTCTAACTCCCATTAAACAAAGCTGGTACAGCAGTTTGAAAGTTCAGAGGCTTCTCACTTCATTCACATCGTTTTGTCCATTCAGGGACACCGTAGTAAAAATGGTGGTACAAATATGGCAGCCTCCATATGTGCACCGCCCAGCAAGTAGATATAAATTCTAAGAAAAAAAAAATTTAACAGCCACCCAGGGGGGAGCAATCACATCAATAGAAACACAGTTTTGAATTATATATCATTTTTCTGCCACCGACTAGGGATGCACAATATTGGAATTTTGGGCGATATCTGACATGCCGATATTTTAAAACTCATGTGGCTGATAACTGATATCAATACCAATATTGAAGCTGCAAAAAATAAGCAGTTATTGCAAATAGCAGTTTTGTTATCTGTTTGACACTTTGAAAAATAGGAGTGGGAAAATTTGGATACATTGAAATATTGCAATACTTTGTCTTCCGTCACTAAATCTCACGATACTTCGTAACAGAACGATGAAATATGACGAGATTTCGTTGGTTTAGAAACGCGGCTCGATACCGCGTTTCTAAATGTTGATATATCAGCATCTGAAAATATCGTGAAATTTTTGAGAATTCTCGCAAGATTTCGAAGCAGAACAATGAAATATCGTAAGATGTCATTAATAAAATAGATCAACACCGTATTTTTAAATTTCAATATATCAGCATATAAACAATATTGCGATATTTCAGTGTATCTATATTTTTTCCCACCCCTAGTCTTTAGAAGTTTTGAAGTCCGTACAAAAGACGTTTTTGAAGAAGAAAAAGAAGCAATTTTTCTATCTTAAATGGGAGTGCGTCTAAACTCTCGTCCCGTACTGTTTATTGTCTGTAGAAATTCAGACTAAATATATCTGGATACGACTGCTTCCATACATAGACCACACCAGTTATAAATGTGTACAAATAAGGAAGCATTTGGCATGCAGGAGAAAACCAACTTTTATTGAAAGCTTCCTTTTTTGTTTTTTTTTACACATCTACATATTTACAAAAACTTTAAATTCAACAAGCATCCAACCAGTCTGAACTTCAATCGGGAATTTCTGCACCAAACACACATCCATGACAGAAAATTCTGCAGCACGCTTACACATAATGCAAAGAAACGAACGCAGTAATACATACGCACTACCATGCACGAGATGCAGACACCCTAAACTGCAAGCACACACGGCCTTAGACACCTCACTAACGGAAAGTGGAAACAGCACGAAGCATACAAGGCAAATCTCACTAATGTGCGACAACTCTAACACACATCCACTTTGAACAAACACCCACACACAAATTCACTCCACAGTTTAAAAATAAAGAGACAAAACCTCTGGATCCTTCTGGAAATAACACCAACTCCTTCCCCATCTGTGTGGTAACACATGACTTAACGAATTTAACCCTCTGGAATATTTTCACACGCTTGGTGATTAACATGGTAATACTTTGGCACGTAACTTGACTAGTAGGAAATTTGACGAGTGCTACACCAGTTGCTTGACTGTGAGGTGGGATTTCTTTGTAGCAGATATTTTCCTGCTCTCTGAACGACACAGAGGCTCTCAGAGTGTGGTGTCATTTGTGATGAAGGAACTGGAAAGATCTGAGTGCAAAAGTGATCAGTCGGATTCATATTTGTCGCCGTCATCGCCGGCTTCGTCGTCGTCGTCACCGCTGCAGCCCAGCTCGTGCAACACTTCCCTCTGGTAGCGCTGCCAGCTCCTCCTGCTGTACGAGTGCTCCTCCTCCCAGTAACCTGCACACATGGACACAGTTACACGGTGACCTGGAGAGCGACCACATCCATTTACTCACACGGAGCTGACAGCATGTCAGGAAATGTGCTGAGTAATAAAAGTTAGGGATGCATGATATAATCAGCTCCCTATCGGTATCGGCCTATATCAGCCTTAAAACTGAGTATCGAACATCGGCCACCCCACCGATATTTAATCTATATTCAACTGATATTTAACTGATCAGGCTGCTGTTTCTAAAGTCTTTTAAAAAAAAAGGACAACAAAAAAAAACCTGACTTCTTCCTCATGAAAGCATAAAAACTTTTTTGCAATATTTGAGTTTTTTTCGAAAAACTGAAGCTGAAAAAAATAAGCAGTCTAATTTACTTACAAAATCATGCAAGATTTCATAACAAAATGATGAAATATCGCAAGATTTCCTTCATAAAACAGATTAACGCGTTTTTAAATGTCAATATGATGTCAGCATATGAAGATATTGCGAAATTCCCGTGAATTCTCGCGAGATTTAGTAACAGAACAATGAAATATCACAAGATTTCATTAGTAAAATAGATCAATATCGCATTTTTAAATGACAATATAGTGACAGGAAATATTAAAATATTGCAATATTTTGGAGTATCGATATTTTTTCCCAGGGTCCGAAATATACACTAGCCAGGCACCACCAGATGCTTGACAGTAAATTTTCCGTCTGGCGAGTAAATCTCAGAGGTCTGTCTGTCACATGGCGAGTTAATATTTATATCAGATTATTCATGTTTTTAAATCTTTATTTTGTTGGATTTCTTCTTCATGTTGCTCTACTGTCTACATTTTTCATCGACGCACATGTTCACTAACACAGACACAAATGCACCTTCTTGACATGAGACCCCCCCACTATGTTACCTCCGTTTAATGACAAGTAACGTTTAGCTCAGGCTGATTAAGTAGCGCGAATATGTGATGAGTTTTAGCAGGAGCTAGTCAGCCTTCCATACGAAAGCTCGGTGAGCTGGAGAATAAACCAGCAGGATTTACACGCCTGAGAAGCGGCGCTTTGGAGACGTCGCAAGACACCGGCACTAGTCTGGGTCCACTCCATTTACTGCCCTGGTGACTGAGTAGTGAGTCAGCTGGGTGGAGTTTCACTCATCCGCTCAGATCTGACGTCGTGTTGTTCCAACTTGATAAATAACATTGATATCCGCCGTTATTGAAGCTCAGTAGATACGTATAAGAATAAATATGGTTCTTAGAACAACTTGGGTCAGATCCTGATTCTGTTCAGCTGCAGTCCACCTGCTTTACACTGTTATCGTCCTTATTTGTTGAGAGACCTCCAATGGATCTCTGCTGCACTGAGACTACAGCCTGAAACAGATGTGTGCAAACTTATCATTTAGTATAAACTTTTAATCCTTTTTAATTATTTTGTTTTGTTAAAGCATCTTTCCATCTGCAAATGCTTTCCCATCCATTTAAGCAGCAAAAAGTTGTGAAGGTTTCAAAACATTTAAACAAGTCAAAAAAGACTGGGAGACGCTGTCAGATCTCCTTATTGTCCAACTGTGTTCTCCAGAGATCAGGGAGAAGCTACAGTTTGCTCCCACCAGGCTGTAATGCTGCAGGACTGCCAGGACCAGAAGGCCGGATTTCATGGACTGTGTGAAAGCACCAAGTGGAGAACGAGAAGTCTGACCAGGAAGTTTCAAATAAATTAACTCAGAAATGACCAGTTCACTAAATACAAATATTTTTCTTGTTCTTGTTGTTTTTTCAGTTTGCACCAGTAAAATACTGTATTAACAGCCTAAATATATATGTGTGTAAAATGGTTTCATATTTTAGCTGGTAAAAAATCTGCTTGGCCGGTAGATTTTTTCATCTGCCGGCAGACTTGGCCGGTGAGTTAAAAAGTTAAATTTTGAACACTGCCTACCCCTAATCTTTAGAAGTTTTAAAGTCTGTAAAAAAGAAGTTTTTGAAGAAGTTTTTTTATTTTTCTTTAAGACTTTAGGAACAGCGGGCTGATCGGTTACATATCGGTGGGGTGGCTGATGTCCGATACGCAGTTTTAAGGCTGATATGGATAGGGGGCCGATTATATTGTGCATCACTAGGCTAAAGATGTGCTTTTTATTAATACGCTAGAAAAGCCCAACTTTAAATCACACTATTCACAAGTTTTAATACACTTCTGCAGGAAAAACAAAGTTTAATTTTGTCAAATGTTTGATTCAAATCGAACGTGGCGGAGGCCAGATGATGAAAACTGTGACTGTCCGGGTATTTTCTGGGCGACTGAGCCCAGATCAGCACTGGTTATGTCTGACACGCAGCTAATCTGTAAACGGCTGACAGAAAACATCTGCATACCTCCGTAACGCTCCTCTCTGTCGCCGTCTGAGTCACTGTCCTCATCAGGGTAGTCATTCCTCCAGTTGCTCTCCTCATTCTCATCATCCTCGTCTTCATACACCTCTTCCTCATGAACCACGAGATCAGGAACCTGAGCAGCACATCATCTCATTTATACGATGCTTGTGGCCGTTTACATCCTTATTGTTTCATATAATAAAGAAATATACAGCTTTGAGCTAAAAAGTCAAACTAACTCCTCTAGAAAATGATTTTCTGAACATTTATGAGAATTTTAATATTAAAAGGTGGATTTTAACGTGCTGATGGATGGAGTTGTTTTTGACTAATTTAAGATGAAGTCATGTGTCTTGATTCCCTGCAGACTAAAGTATGGAATACTTTAAGGATCAACACATGCTTAATACAGCAGCACAACCCAGACGGCTGGTAGGGAAACACTTAGCTTGTTCATGGTAATTTCAACTGGTTCACCCACATCTTCATCCACTCACTCCGATGTCAGCACTCATTCATCTGTCCGTCCATCCATCTACACACACCAGTTCTCCCTCATCAGTGTAGGGCCTGACAGACAGGATGTCCTGAATCCAGCCTGGTGTGGCCGTTTCCTGGTAGTAAAGATCGTAGACATAGTCGTCGTCCTGCTGCCGGTGCTCCTCCCCCAGCCTGTCCTCAGATATGCTCAGTTTCTCCCGCAGCATCTTGGTGTTGTTGCACAGGATCACCTCAGCGTCTGAGGACAGCATCTTCAGAGAACAAAAAGCAAAACCAACGATTAGAGAGCAACAACAAGAGATGCAGCAGTCAAAAAGTCCAGATTTATTCTCCCCACCGTCTCATGAGACAGTCCATGTGATCTACTGCTTTGTAGAGATGTTCCGATACCGATACTGCCACCCCAAATGCCTCTGATACTGCCAAAAAGCTGGTATCGGTATTGGCCAGAACTGGAGTTCAGGCCCTGATGTGATGCCCCGCAGGGCTGTGAGATATGACGATGTAAGATCGTGAAGGTTTTGAACGTGCTTGTCTGCTTCATGTTGACATGACAGCCACCGACGAGCCAATCAGAGCGAGCTAAAGTGTGTGGATAGTAGGGATGGGCGATATGGACTAAAAAATGTATCACGATAATTCTCTTATTTATCACGGTAACGATAAATGACGATAAAAGCTATCAGAAAAATATTTTGTATTATAAATCTGTCACTAATTTTTGTCTTGAAAGCCCTACAAAATACCAGAAGCCACTATATCAATTAAGTTCAAGTAGTACACCTGTATTGCAAAACTGTAGTGACACCAATCAAACAAGTCTGAAATATGAGAGTCCAAATGCCACATTTATTCAAACGATGCAAACAGCAAAAATAACTTTGCTTATTAAAAAAAACAAAGTAAAACACAACCTGGTAAATTGTCATCTCACGATAAAAAACGATAAAATTGTTATTGTGGGGAATTTCTTTGACGATATATCGCACACGATAAAATATATCGCCCATCCCTACGGCATGGTGTTGCTTTGTTTAGCTCCTCCCCTCTTTCCCAAACACACGAGAGCAAGCATGGCTGCTAACGAGAGTACGAAAGTGAGGAGTTGATCCCAAAAAAACATTCAACTTTGAAAATCCAAACCGGTTCCATATGACCAAAGTTTGCAAGGATGAGGTTGGTTCGTCTGATGGAAATACGACCAGCGTTTTTAATCACCGTAGGAGGCAGCAGCCTGATCTGCTGACAGACAGAAGACGAGGAGAGCAGACACACCTCCGCCCACACAGGTAAAAAATGCTGACAGGCGTTCAACAAGGCAACTCAAGCGCTGGAGAGACGTGTAGCTCCAGTCCAGATAAGAAACTTGTGCTTCACTCACCGCCAGGTGGACGTAGAGGTGCCGAATGGACGCGGTGGAGATCAGAGCGTCTGCTTGGAGTGTAAACAAACAGCTAAGCTAGCGTTAGCTTGCATTTAGCTTAACAGTTGTTGGTAAACTGCTCGTTCACAGACCTACTGCTCTGATCTGACTGCTGACGTTTCACCACGCATTACTCTTCCTGTAGAGATCATAAAATGTCCTTTTGGTGGTTTTTAATGAAGTTTCTCATGTAGTTTCTCTTCCTCCTCTGGATGTAGCTTCTGACTACGTTGCAAGATAATTTCATTGGCTGCACGCTGAAAGGTCAGATGCAAACGAGGTCAAAGTTCACATCATTTTCATTAAAAGTTGTGGAATAGTTGCCAAGTTTACATGGCAGCTGTAGTGTCTTGTTTAACAAGTGACATTTGTATTTGATGTGACTTTTGTTAAAAGCTGTTGTTGATGTTTGGTTTTATTTTTTGTACTTTAGTATTGATTAGATTTTAATAACGTGAATTTAAAAAATCCACTGAAGTATTTAGACTGGTGCTGCCTTGTTATGAAACATTTTTGCTCAGCTAAATAAAAAAGTGATTGAATAGCACCTGTTTTAAGGGATTTATTGTCCTTTTCAGCAGTATGGTTGTAAATGGGTAAATTGTTTTGTGTTGCTGTAAATGAATTGCAAAATAGTCTCAATGATCTACATGGAAAAAAATTGTGATAACAGCGAGATCATGATTTTGTAAAGAAAACATTGTGATTTTTTTCCCCCATATCACCCACCCCTAATGCCACGCAAATTATTAAAACAGGAATCTATCTCCTGATTGCCTCTGTTGGCTCTGACACGGTTCTTCTTTGCTGCTCGTAACCTTGCACCGTGCTGCAGCCGTTTCAGAGGGGCGAGGAAGAACTGATCACCTGATGCCTGTCAGACAAGGACCCAACAGCAATCATGTCAGAGGTGTGGCAGTATTTCACACTGGATTCTGCATCTACAAATAAATGGCTTCCATTTGCTGTATTCATTCCTGTTTTACAGAGTTTAACCTTCCCACCATGATAATAATATCAGTCATGCGGGTGGACGATAAAAGGAAATTATTACGTCATTCTGATCAGTCCGATATTTAACTTGCTATCACACTATGAGACTGGAATTATTGTTGTATAAATGCACTGTTTACATGGACAAGTCTAACCTGTCAGTCATTAATATTGTTTAAAAATAAACTTTTTCAGCTTGTGTTTATAAATAATGTTTGGATCTAACTTGTCAGTGCTTCATTTTCCATGTTTTTTTTTTTACTTCTTGATGCACTTTCAGCTTGTAATCCTGATGCATGCACCTGCATCAGTTCCGGGCCTCTATTTTTACATCACTAAACAATGCACCTCATCTAAGTTGATGCGGTTTTGTTAACAGTATTGATGTCATGATTAGATGCATGTGTGTTATCAGTTATCTGTATCAGCCTGTAGGAGCTGAAATTTATCGGTCATCAGTATCAGTTTTTGAAAAAGTTTATCAAAAAAAAAAAAAAATGCATCCCTACTTGTAATAATATTTTTTTTTATAACATAGTGGTTATTGGTCATGGTGGTATCAGTGCTCGGTATTGGCTGACACCCAGAGCACAAGCATCAGAATCAGTATTGGGAGGAAAAAAATGGTATCGGAACATCAACAGCTTTGTGTCCGGCATCATCAATGTGATTAACCTGGTGAAGCAGATGCATCATCATCTTAAGAGCAGGGACAATGTTTTTTTGGGACCATGTTGATGCACAAAAAGGAAAACGGTGTGAAAAGTGATTCACCCCTCCATCTAAGAGGCTGCTGCATCCTCCACGAGAAGCCAGAACTTTATTTTTGTTCTTGCGGACGTGTTTGAGGACGGCTTGCAGCTTGTTCTCGACCCCTCGGCTGAGCAGAACTTTCCTCTTGTGGAGCTCCGAGAAGTATTGTGTGATTGGTTGGACATTTGAGGTGGGCGGGGTTAACACGGACGCTTGAAGCAGAGAGATGTAACCTCCTCATTTCCACAGATACGACGTTGAACGGATAGCTTTAATAAACAGCTGATTGAGGTGGAGAGAAAGTATGAAAATGTAAATCACACACGTGGCATTTAAATACACGGACACCACCGCGTGCGCAACTCCTGCCACAGATAAAGTTTATTGTAAATGTACAGACAAATCCGGCCAAACGCTGCAACTAGACCGTCCGCCATTGCAACGGTGGCGTTTCTGTACATGTGGAATGAGAACAGATGAGAATCTGACTTTTTTCTTGCTCTTGCAGTCTCGCAGGCAAGAATAAAGTTCTCGCTTCTCGTGGAGGGATTTAAAAATGATGTTAAAAGTCTGGGGGGGGGACTTTGAAGTTGGTGACTTTATGCTGGACGTACAATAATGCTGATCCTGAGGAGTTATTCCCTCTTCATATGCCGATTTACCCACAACCTTTACAGATCTGTGACACCAATCAGACTACAAATGAGAGGCGTTATATTTACTGTGAGTAGGAAAACAACCACAAGGGACAATATCCATCAATAAAATGCTCTAATGTTTGAACACAGATGCAACATTGTCCCAATTAGGGCTGCGCGATTGCCTCTAAATTTCAAATTGTAGATTGTCATTGCTCAAGATCGCCAATACACGATTAAATAGGCAAGGGGGCAGGGTCTTATTCTGATCACTACCAGTCAGCATGGCTGCATGAATAATTCAAATTTGATTGCATGTATGTGCTGAAACTCCTGTGACGTGGCTCTGTAATAGGTACTATTATACTTAATACATGTATTGTATAGGTATATATTACTAATGATATGTATAATACTATGTAATTGTATAATACTTTAATATTTTAACTTCCATCCAGGCTAAACTGCACTAACAACCTTAAAATCAGCTTTGCTGAATGATGTGTTCATGAAATCTCTTTATGAAAGCCCTTGTGTGAACATTTTAGTAGTTACACACTAAAACAATATTTATTTGCAATTAGTCTACTCTGTTGAATGACCCTGAAGCAAACGGGCTGTGTCAGTTCGAATATAAGAGATGCACCCGTCACTGTCACAGGGCTGCCGACAGTTTACCTGCACTGAGGAGAGAGAATGTGGATTGTAGGTCTGTTTGTAAACAAGGCTTCTCTAACAGTCATACATTTCCTCCAGAAACATCTCTAAATGCACAGCAGAGCGTTGTTTCCTTTTTTTTTCCAAAATTGCCTTGATAAACAGCAAATTGCCTGGCAACCTTCCAATTGCCGATATACGATTTAATTGCGGATGTGCCAGTCCTAGTTCCAATCTTCCCTGACAGGCGAGTCATTGCCACTGATGCCCACTCCTCAGGAAGAGAAGTCGCTATTGGCTGGCTAAAAAGTCGCCAGAAGTCGCTAAATGACGTCACCGCAACGTGCAGTTTATGATGCGCATGCGCAATCCCCCGTGGAAGCTGCGTTTTCTTTTCTTTTTTTTTTTTTTTTACATCACCTTTATTTACAACAACATACTGGTTTTGAGCGGCATGTCTTTGTTTGACGTGAACTTTTGCCGATTTACAAAGCTACTGGTGCAAAGAAGACCCAGGTGTGCCACAATGCATCATGGGAAACAAGCAGCAACTGTGATAATAGGCTAAAATATATATATGGATATTGCAGCAAAAAGAAATAAAAGAAATAATGCCATAGGAAAGCCAAAATGCACCTTATCATACTTGGAGCAGGAAAAAAGAAAGTATCTTTCTAGTAAGTATGTACTTCTGAGCTTGGATCACAGTTGTCTCCTCTCTGACTGATGATGCTCAGAAGCAGAAGCACACACACGAGTGTAGACAATGTGAGTAAAGCAAAGCAACTGAGACTGAGTGAAAAAAGCCGTGATTTTAGTGCAGCTTTTAATTTGAGACCTTTTTTTAATTTTTACATTTAAAACAATCTGGCGCGGCAGGAGGCAGCTTCGTGCAGGCGATCATCTCACAGCAGCTCGGACGGGGCGGGCTGCAGCTGTACCAGGAGTGAGTGCCGGGAAAATGGGGAGGGGAGGGGCTGACGGTAGGCAGCTCCTGATGAATGACGGAGAGCGACAAAACCTTCATCTGTCTCCATGAACACCATGAAAAGTTGCTAGATTTGTCGCTAGTCGCTTTTTTAAAAAGAAGTCGCTAGAGGGGTCTGAAAAGTCGCTAAATATAGCCACAAAGTCGCTAAGTTGGCAACACAAATTACACCTTACTGCAATGTAAAGGAAAAAGTAACATTAAATAATGTCACAGGTTATGGCTGTTTTAGGGCTGCCACGATTAGTTGATTAAGCTAATTCCATAATCGACTAATCATTTATTGCTTATAAGCTTTATTTCTCCTCTCAAAACCGGTTTGGACAAAGATGTGGATGCTGTTGTTCCATGTTACATTCTTAATGGCTATGAGTTGCTGCAATTCAACCAGTCACATTACAGTATGAGGTCAGATTCTGTTTGCTGTTTTAAATTTGTGCTCATTTGCCCCTTTGTAACACTGAGCACCTGCCCCTCCAGAGGTCTCTGCACGGGCCTGCCTTTAACTCACCTTGCCACCAGGTTTGTCCCGGTCCTCTGCCTCCTCGTGGATGACATCCACCACCTGGATGTTTCCCAGACCGCCACATTTCTCGGGCTTTTTCCCGCCTTCCTCCGCAGCATCAGCGGCATCTCTCTGCGGGGTTTGATGCTCAGTTTGACTGGACAGGCTTGCACGGTGGCTGGACAGTATTCTGTAGCGTTCCTCCCTCCGGGTGCTCCACTTCGTGCTCCGCAGGTCTCCAACTATCCTCTGTGTGCTGGCAGCAGAGGGGCGCAGCGCATGCGCCGTGCGAGGACGTGCCAAAGCCTGTCGAACCTGCGTCTGTACAGGAGCATCCTGCCGAAGAGTTGACAAAAAAAAAAAAAAAAGCAGAATTCATTCATTTGTTTGAAAAATAAAATAAAATCGTAAATGTTGAATTTAATCAATGGATCCTTGGTGTTAGAGGAAGTTGTGACACGCCACATACACGTCAACAAAACTAGCCAACGGCTCTACAGGCTGTTCGGAGCTGGCTAATTTAGCATAGCATAACCTAGCATTACGAGGCTAAGCTAATAACATTAGCACAGGGCTTTGTTTTTACAGGAAAACACCGGGTTGTAGAACATTATTCAGCGGCTGCCGCACCCACAACTTATAACCGAGGCTCACTTTTCTCCAAGCTACCCTCAAAACGTCCAGCAGTGCGCTGACTCCACCAGCCAAGCCGTGGTCGGAGCGGCGGCCTCTCACCTGAGTCGCTACAGTCGCCACGAGTTTGAACACCGAGTTTTCCACTTCAGCTTCGTTGGGCTCCGGTACCGGTTCGGCTGGGCTCTGGGACGATTCGGGCCTGATGCGCTTACACGCCAACAACAAGGCGTCAGCGGGATCGGTCCCCCTTTTCCTTTTAACCCGCAGGATCGTCGTGTTGGGATCCATGACGTCCGCTGCTTTCTGTCTGGTCTGGTCCGTCTGGCAGTTAAAGAGGAGGAAGGTGCGAGAGGTGTCACTCCGCCTTCATTTCAGGATACGGCGATGGCGAACTACTTCTTCTTCGGGGATTTACAGCCGTTTGACCCTTTTACCGCCTCCCTCTGGCGACAGGAGTGTATTACATTTACTTGGAAAGCAAACCTAATGAATTATGAAAGATAATTTTCCAAAACATATTTCCATTCTTTTAAAATTTATTATGTAATTGAAAAAAAATCTGTTTTATTTTTAAATCAATATGAAATGAAAAATACAGTATCAATCCCCTGAAGGATTTTTTTATTAATTCATTTATTTAATATGTATTTATTTTGGTTGTTCATATTTCAGCAACATACAAGAGTACAGTTCTTCCAAAACCAGTGTAATACAACCAAAAGAAAAGGGGGTTCGGGCAGAAGCAATGTTTTTTTTTTATAGCCCAGCCTGTATATCACATCAAATTGATCAAAAAACTCAACAGCAATAAAAGTAAACTTTGCAATTCATTCATATTCCTGTACATGAATTACCATTACATTAAGCAAATGAATAAAGCGACTTTATCCAATCATTATTAACATAGTTTATATATATTAATCATATCACTTTTTAAGCGCTTTGAGCGGTTAGTAGGACTGGAAAAGTGCTATATAAGTACAGTCCATTTACCATTTAAAGATTGTTTAAATTTTGAGAGAACTTATAAGCTTAACTTGATCACTAAGATCATTCCACAATTTAACACCAACAACTGAAACACATCATTGCTTAACATTAGTTCTTATTTCACTTTGTTCATACCGAAGAACACCTCTTAAGTTATACTGTCCTCTTCTTACTTGGAAGAAAGATAGAATGCTCAAAGGGAGACTCCTGTTGACAACACAAAACATTTCCAACACTTTTAATTTGACTATGTCCATAAATTTCAACTTCTTGGATTTTATAAATAGACAATTGGTTGTTTCCCGAAATCCAGCCTTATTTATTATTCGTATTGCTCTTTTTTTTGCAATTTAACTATTAGTTCTAGGTATGTTTTGCAAGCATTTCCCCAAAGTTCTGATTCATATGACAAGTATGGTAGTATAAGAGTACAGTATGTGCAGACACTTTGCATTCAGTAATGTTTTAGTTTGACGGAGTATATCAATGGTCTTTGATCATTTACTTTTCACGTACTGTATATGTGAATTCCAACAGATGTTATGATCTATTATTATACCTAGTAAAGTTGTTTCAAAAACTTGTTCTAATTCAGCTCCATTCAAACACAATTTTATTCCAAAATTCCTCATGGGGTCCAAAAATCATACATTTTGTTTGTTTTTTTATCATTCAAAATTAACCCATTCTGATCAAACCATTTTTACTTTCACATTATAGCTGACTGACATCTGGTCCTGAGCAGAATAAGTTAATATCATCAGTGTAAATAACCATCTTTAAACTTTTACCTTACAAATATCATTCAGATAAAGAATAAACAATTTTGGCCCTAATACTGAACCTTGGGGTATACCACAAGATAAAACTTTTTGTGATGATACAGTACCATTAATTTGTACATATTGGGGTCTATTATACAAGTAGCTTTGTAACCAACTATTGGCTACACCCCTTATACCATAATACTCATACTTCTGTAAAAGTAGACCATGGTTAATGGTGTTGAATGCTTTTCGCAGATCAATGACTATCCCAAAAGCACTTTCTTTTTTATCAACAGCTGTTGTTGTGATATTCTCCATAAAATCCATCACTGCTAACAATGTTGATCTATTACTACGAAACCCATATTGTTGGTCATTTAATACACTATATTTTTCTAAAAAACTATCCAATTGGCGGACAAACAGTTTTTCTAATATTTTAGAGAATTGGTTCAATCATGTAGTAGTTTGTTTTTTTTTTCCTGTTATAAAATCAACAATAGTAATGAAAATTAATCCAAAGTTTTATTCTGGACGGTGATGGCTGCTGTTTTCTGGCTTTCTGCAGAGTCAATCACTACAGACCTCCAAACTTCATGTGGCCTTCAGATCAGCTCAAGAACAGTGACAGAGAGCTTCCTGGAATGGGTTTCATGGTGGAGCAGCTGCATCCATCCATACATCACCAAAGTGTAGGATGCAGTGGTGTAAAGCAGCCGCCATTGGACTCTAGAGCAGTGGAGGCGTTCTCTGGAGTGATGAATCATGCTTCTCCATCTGGCAATCTGATGTAGGAGTCTGGGTTTGGCAGTTGCCAGGAGAACGGTACTTGTCTGACTGTATAGGGGATTATCACGCTTCCGTGTTCCGAACTTCCGGTTTTAAACAGTTAGACAGCTCACTTCCGGTTCAGTTCAATTTCCCTGCTTTACTTCGTAGATAACGTGAATAAACGCCAACCCTACTGAAATTTTCACGGATTCCAGACTGAAGTTATACTAAGGAGGAAGTGGATCAAAGCGATTCTCCAGAGTGAAGGGCCGAACTTTATAATAAAACAACGTAGCATGTTTGTTTGCAGCCGGTGGGGCACAACACCGGCATGCTAGCATTAGCCAGCTAGCGTTTACCGACGTGCTTAACTTTGTGCGTCTTAAAACACACATACATCTGAAAATCGGGTCTGTACCCCCCCGTTTCCAGTGGAACAACTGGGGACTGCCAAGAAAGGAGACGCTTTCGGATGCTTGTGTGTTTTCAGCCGCACAAAGTTAGGCACGTCATCAAGCTGGCTAATGCTAACCTGCTAACAGTAGTCCGCCAGCTACTACTCTGTTAAACTTTGTAAATCGGATAAACGCCAATGCCAAGTTGTCATTCCAGACTGAAGTGATGCTAAGGAAGAAGTGGATCAAAACGACCGATTCGCCGCGGTGAAGGACCGAACTTTATAATAAAACGATACACGTTTGTTTGTGGCCGGCAGACTATACAGTCGTGTTAGCCTGTAAGCATTAGCCAGCTTGATGACGTGGCTAAAGTTGTGCAGCTGAAAACACACAAGCATCTGAAAGCGTCTCCTTTCTTGGCAGTCCCCAGTTGTTCCACTGGAAACGGGGGGAGTACAGACCCGATTTTCAGATGTTTGTGTGTTTTAGGACGCACAATGTTAAGCACGTCAGTAAACGCTAGCTGGCTAATGCTAGCATGCTGTGAAGTGCCGGTGTTGTGCCCCATCGGCGACAAACAAACGTGTGTTTTATTATAAAGTTCGGCCCTTCACCGCGGCAAATCGATCGCTTTGATCCAGTATCACTTCGGTCTGGAATGAAAACTTAAGTATGTTTGTAGTTTATCCGATTTAAACAGTATAACAGAGCAGGAACGGCTGTCGTTAACATGGCCCGGAAGAGGAAGTGTCCAAAAGCCGGGAACTTCCGGTAAGCGTGATAATCCCCTATTGTGCCAAGTGTCAAGTTTGGTGGAGGGGGGATTTTGGTGTGGTGTTGTTTTTCAGGAGCTGGGCTTGGCCCCTTAGTTCCAGTGAAAGGAACTCTGAATGCTTCAGCATACCAAGACATTCTGGATTATTCCATGCTCCCGACTTTGTGGGAACCGTTTGGAGCTGGCCCCTTCCTCTTCTAACATGACTGTGCACCAGCACACAAAGCAGGTCCATAAAGACATGGATGCAGAATCTGGTGTGGAGGAACTGGACTGGGCTGCACAGAGTCCTGACCTCAACCCAATAAAACACTTTTGGGATGAATAATAGCGCAGACTGAGAGCCAGGCCTTCTCATCCAACATCAGCGTGTGACCTCACAAATGTGCTTCTGGAAGAATGGTCAAAAATTCCCATAAACACACTCCTAAATCTTGTGGACAGCCTTCCTAGAAGAGTTGAAGCTGTTCTAAAGGTTGGACAAACGTCATATCGAACCCTTTGGATCAGGAATGGGATGTCACTTAAAGGTGCCATGACATCAAGTTTAACTTTTCTGGGGTTTTGGGGGTATAATATGATCTGTTGTGCACTGATAAGACCATGTGAATGTGAGTATCCAGAGTGAGAATCAAAGTTCCTGTTTATGGTCTGTCAGCTTTGTTTCTTTGTCCAAAAACAGTTGAATCAGACAGCAGCTTATCATTCTGTGTAGTTTCATCATACTGCATAAATGAATTGCGCCAATAGAGAAAGGAAGAAAGTCAATGCTGAGTTGCATTGTGGGGGGTCGCTGCCATGCTGGTTGAATGTTTACGTTTACCTGAGTTAGTCGCCAACTTCGTCCCCCGAGAGAGCGTTTCTCTAGCGATTTCAAGAAGTTTAAAATATGCTTAAGTCAAAAAAAGGAACAGGGATTTGCCGGGAGACTTTATCCACGGAGGAAAGAAACCGTTACCTACAAAAAATGGCACTAATCAACAATGAAGATCCATATTTAATACAGTGAAGCAGTTACAGCCAGGACCTGGACTCACTCCCACCCCTCTGTTTTTCTGATATTTATTCCTATCTGGTTTGCGGTGTAAGTGCCTACACATCTGACCGACCTCAAAATTACAAATCCCTCAAAGCACACAAACAGTTTACAAGTGAATGGGTGCAGCAACTCCAGATATTTAAACCTCCAAGCAACAACAACACACTGGTAACTTCAAAAGCTGAAACCATAAGCACTGGGGATTTGCTAAATGGTGTTGTTACTGACTACTCTCCCACTGTGGGGAGTTATATCTGACTTGTTTTATTTTATTCAAGTGTATTTTATGTTCATATATATATATATACCAAATTAAATGTTTTGCTTGTTTTATTGTTTTAAGAAGAACTGGTGGAGCTATACAGAACACCTATTTCTCTTATTTTATTACATTTAATGTAATTGCTGGCAGTTTTTGTGTGCAGCACTGTAGACACAAGTTCTAACTTAAATATGGTTTATATATATATAGTGGATTACATTAAGAAGATGGTTGCAGATGGAGAGAGCAGCAACATAGGCAAATAACACATCTTCATATTCACATTCAGTGACATGTTCATTCTCCTTCCTTCACAGGTGTCCCACTCCCAGCACACCAGGGAAACCTCTCTGCAGCCATGGGTCATCCTAGCAGAAAGTGGTGGGGTCCAGTGCGCGCACTGTACGTGCATGGCAGGAATAGCAGAGTCCTGCACTTATGTTGGGGCTCTGCTGTTCAAAATTGAGGTGACAGTCTGAATACACAGGACTAAAACTGTTACAGAAAAGCCAGCTTGCTGAAAAATGCCATCAGGCATTAGAAAAGTTCCAACGGAGAGCACCCACAAGATGGACTTCTCAACTGCAGCAGCACAAAGAAATGTGCTTGATAAACATATCTGTGGCAGCATCCCCAGGCCCCGAAAACATACACGTGCCAGTAAATCCTCACTCCAGCTCAACAAACTGTCAGACCTGCACCCACTTTTCTCTGCCATGCACAAAAATAAGTCTGGTTTTATGACAACTGTGGACAACTATTGCAACAACTACAGAGGCCCCACAAAACCAGTCATACTCCGGCAACAACTCCAAAGCCGTCTCAGTGACCCACATTTTGATGGGGCACCTTTGTCGGTCCTTCTTCCACACTGTCAGACTGTACAGCATGTGGCAGCTGTGACACAGGACCAGGCGGACCAGGTGGAAGTACACACACGGAACCAACACAAAACACCTGCCTGGTATGGGGAAGGTGCAGGAAGGCTTACAGCCCCGAATATGCACCCTGTAGTTGCAACATCAATATCAAAGCCAGCTGCTTCCACTGTCCAGATGGTGTGCTACCCAAAGTCGCTGTTCACTACTCCAGACATGCGATGGGGGATTCAAAATGAGGAGGCTGCAAGGACGGCATACCAGGCAAAAAAAAAACAACACGTCAACCTCACTGTGGAGCAATGTGGGTTCATCATTGATCCAGCTTTTCCACAAGTTGCTGCTTCACCTAACGGACTTATTCACTGTGCTTGCTGTGGCAAAGGCTGCCTGGAAGTTAAAGGGGGAGATCTTTTTTTTTTCAATCTTCTAGCATGAAATACGTTCATTTACTCACCCAGACAGTTTTGGTGCCACTTGAATTCCTTCAGGAGATATTTAGATCCACTCTAGATCAGTGTACGTCCAATATAATGGAAGTGATGGGGAAACCGCATGCAGCCTCTAGATAAGGCATTATCACCACGAAAAAGCCGATTCGAGCTCACAGGGGGGTCTGACTAATGTTTCGTAACAAAACATTGGTGAAATGAAGGAGTTTGTGGCGGATAATGCCAGTGGCAGAGCCAGAAATTTTTCACTGGGGTGGCCAGGGAGAGACCATTGCTCACACACGGGTGGCCAGAAATAGATACCTCAGAGCGCATGTGTATATATATATATATATATATATATAATATTATATATACATCCAACTATATGGGGAAGCTAGCGTGTAAAATAAGAAACAAAAAAACAAATAAGTAAAACAAAAGTTGAACTTTTTGAAAGGTGTAGGTCCCATTACATCTGGCGTAAAAGTAAGACAGCATTTCAGAAAAGGATCATACCAAAAGTAAAATATGGTGGTTTTAGTGTGATGGTCTGGGGCTGTTTTTGATCTTGTGGCTGATCTTAAGTGGATCTAAATATCTCCTAAAGGAATTCAAGTTGCACCAAAACTGTCTGGGTGAGTAAATGAACGTATTTCATGCTAGAAAATAGGTCCAGGTTGAAAAAAAAAACAAACTTCCCTTTTAAATGCCCAGCAAAGCACAAATTACACAACATCCAGGAGGCTTGTGATGGTGACAAAGACTTCTGTCTGCAAATGGTAGATGTCTTTCAATTAAAAAAAAAAAAAAAAAAAAAAAGCCACAAATACTACACACAAGTGCAGAGAAAAATTGTGTCTCTGGGGCCAAATACTGTGAATTTATGGTGTGGACACCAGAAGAGTTTGTTACAGTGGGAGTCGTGCTGGATGTGAAGTTCTGGGAGTGTTGTCTCCAAAAAGCACAGTCTTTTTTTTTTCATAGTCTGCCTCCCTGAACTTGTCTTGTACTACACAGGTGATACCACCACACAACACACCCCTACAGTGTCAACCCCCAAAACCAAGAGAGTCCTACAAGCCATAAACAAACAGAAAAAGAAAACAACAGAGAACACTGAGAAACTGGTGCCTTTACTGCAGATCTGAGGAACTGGAGGATATGGTTACATGTGACAACCAAAACTGTGCAGTCAAGTGGTTCCACTTGAGCTGTGTTGGACTCCAACATCCACCTGCTGCAGAAGAGACATGGTTTTGTCCTGGTTGTTTTTAGAAATACAGTACAACTGTATGATGTGCATAGTTACTATTTGTATGACCATAGTTGCGCTGTTATGTACATATGTGTACATGCAAAAATTTCATTTAAAAATGCAAAATGGAAACTCTGTGTCAAAGATTGTGTGTTTATACATGTAGGAGGGAAACTGCAGTATGCAGTTATTTATATATTTAATATTTTATTGTTGTGATTGCACATTGTTAATTACTTTTTTTTTTTTTTTTAATGTTACAGCTTTAGTCGTTTCATTCCTCTCTTTGGCATTATTGCACAACTATGTCGAATGTTATTTTTGATGTTATTTCATCATATTGGTTAAGTCCTTGTGGTCGTTAGAAAGGCAACTGTACCATGTGCATGATTACTACTATATGATTACAGCTGCTGTTTTGTTCATACGTTTACATGGAACAATTTAATTTTATATTGCAAAATGGAAACTCGTTACATGCTGGAGGACAACTGCACTGTGTGCAGTTATTTAATCTTTTTATTGTGGTTGCACTGTGTTATCATTTCTTGTATCTTTTGAAGTGTTTCTGTTATTTCATTCCTTTTCGTCCAACCATAAATGCACTAAAATGTCCATATCTATTTATATATATATCTTTTTTTTATGTCATTGCACAATATTGGTCATCGCAGCCATATACCTCTTTTGCATTACAATATATTTTTGAATGTTGTGATATGTTAATTTTTGTTGAAATTTGTTCATTTTTAATTTGCAATTGTGACTGATTCACTTGACAATAGTTGGGTCATGTACATGGTCCACCACCTGCAGTTCTTGCAATAAAGTACCTCATTAATAACGCATTTTAAAGTTTGACAATGAATCAATGTTTCAACTTTTGATGATGAATGACATTAGAGTAAGCAGAACAGAAAAGCAGAAAAAAAACACACAGAGAAAAGACTTGACTTCAAGGGGGTTTTGACCACCACACTTGGGCACATGTTGGTAAGTACACAACAAACATGAACAATCTTATCCAAGAAAGTCACATCTTCACCTGTACAAGGGAACACCATGTGTATGGGCACCTTGTCTGCAAGAATTGTGTATTTCTTGCGTTTGTTCCCAATCACTCTCCACATGAATACGTAGATGAGTTATTTTCCTTGTGCTCTCCACATCCTTTGGATCAAGCTAGCAACAATCTTTACCTCTGCGTACATTAGTCCCACACTGCCCCTTATATCAAACCCTCAATCAGCCAACATCACCAGGCAACAATTTGTCTAAAATCCCACAGTTTTCAGTAATGTTTATCACTAGCGCATCCTCCCCATCCTTTAGAAATAAAAGAAATTGCTCCCTGTGGTGTAATCCCAATAAGGTACTAAATTGTTGCGTTGTGTTTGAAGTGGGATTATGTCTGAGCTTGTGCCTTAAGATTAGATAGTTTCTGAATGAAAAGTTCAAAACAGTCCAAAATAACTGCAACACGGTTCCCAAATGTTTCCACAAATTGGTGGGGCATAGTAGCATATAGTGCTTACTCTGGTGGCCAGTTCACCATCAGAGGATAGTAGAATAGTGATAGTAGAATATAAAACACAAACCACGTTGTCAAAGGCTTTAGAAGCTGTGTGTCTGGTTACATGACAGAGATGTGCAAAATGTTGTGGAGGCAAATTAAGTCTTAGGCGCACCAGATTCAAGGAAAGCAACTGGAGTGGAGCGAGTGCTCCAGGTCTACCTATCTGTGACATGCAAGGTAAGATAAATGACAGCACACTCATTACTAGTTCAAAGTTTGGAAGTCCAGTATCTGACTTTACTGTTGTCATCCCTCAGACACTCCTCATTCAACACTTTCCAGCCAATCTTTCATTTCAGGGATCTGTTTTCTTTGAGTAGAGGATTTATTTAATCACGCCTGAGCTTGCAGAAGTCACACTCTGTCAATAACTCCTGGCTTGCTTCATCTCCATCAAGCTGTGCAGGTGTAGGTCCCTCACCCGCAGCTTTATCGGGGAGTGCAGGTGTAGGTCTCTCACACGCAGCTTCATCGGGGAGTGCAGGTGTAGGGCTCTCACCCACGGCTTCATTGGGTGCATGGTGCCCAGCGGCTGGTGCAGGCTCTACCACGTCTTGCAGTGGCACAAATGTCTCCTGTGATTGTTCCATCACTTGCCAGCTTCTCCTTTCTCTTCACTAATATGGTTCTGTTGCTGAAGACTTGACCTCAGTGTGACCCAGGAGCAAAGATGGTGACCAGTCTGGGTGTGAGGTGTGCATTTCATATGCTGGTTTACCTGGTGAAAGTGAAACAAATGTATATTTAGACGTTTTGTCCACATACTGTACATCTTCTTATCAAAACACGCATACAACCATATCAGGAATCGGAGGGAGGGAAATCACAAACAAATGGCTGTTTATCTTTGACATGCATCCCTCACAGTTACAAGGCTTAGGAAATCACGCTGAAATGCAAAAAGCAAATAAAGTAATTTAATACAAGGTTATGGTTAGAACTTGTTAAGCAACCAGATTTTCCTTCCAAAAAAGCACAACAACCAAACACACAATCAGGGAGCGGGAGAGCTTAACATCTGCTTCTTTGTCTGGGAGGTGGCATTGTGAGGGCCACAACAAACATACACGCGCACACCCCCACACACACACACACACACACACACACAAAAGCACCCAAAACAAAACAGAAGCGAAAACGCGGTTCAACTTACCAGAGTGAAAATGTCTTGAGGACACCCTCGCCTGACTGCCGCAGCCCAAGCCATCCTCCGTGCCTTTGTTATCTTCGAGAGTTGGTCGCCCTCTTTCCTCCTCCAAGCAGGGAATCTATGAAAACTTACTCCATTTACTTTCTGTCC
Source organism: Atherinomorus stipes (assembly GCA_023101725.1). Classification (NCBI taxonomy): domain Eukaryota; kingdom Metazoa; phylum Chordata; class Actinopteri; order Atheriniformes; family Atherinidae; genus Atherinomorus; species Atherinomorus stipes. The sequence goes on from JALJCO010000848.1 coordinate 52,547, forward strand.
TTTGTTGTCTCTTGTGGCAGTGGAGCACCGGTGACACAGCAACGGTTGACCATTTCTTTTTAAACAAAACACAAAACAAAACCTAAAACAGACAAATACCGACCAAACGCAGACGCGATCACAGGCACTGTATGTTCGCTGCTACACTTAGTATTCATGCAACATGGCGGCGCTTTCCCAGAATTCCAGAGTGATGACTAATTTCTTCCTATGTCTATTAGAGCACAATATCAAGCAAACAGCCCACCCCCCCACCCCCACCCCCTCTCCTTCCACCCTCTGCTTTGCTCTCACCCCCTCCCTCGCTGATTCAACTGCATGAGTGGAGCTGAGTAACTGCTGAGCAGTCAGGTCTGGGTTTTCAAACAAATGGATTTAAAAGAAAACTTCTGCAGCAACATTGAGGGAGGCGACCACAACCTTGTCACCTGTAAGTTTATTTATTTCCTTAATGTTCACTAGTTCACTTTCTGAAATGCACATGTTGCTAACAGATAGCCTTTAGCAAACTCCAACCACTAGGGCAGCTTGACCTACTTTCTCTAAATAAAGTTATAGCTAAATAAGATGTAGCCAATCAAAATGAAGTCAACTTGGTCTCCGGGTAAAGCTTCATTACCGCACTCAACTGTATTACTGAGGAAGGGAGGTCTACCGTGCCAAAACAATCCCCCGCTGTAAAAAGTGATGTTTTTTTCTTTGGATAATTGACATATCAGCAGTGTCAAGTACACTATATATGCATAAATATTTCAAGAAAAAAAAAATCACAAACATCAATTTCCTCATCTTCAGAAATAATTGATTATATGTGAACAAAACTAAGCAATATACAATAAATTAAATAATCAAAGCATGAATGGGCTGATATTTATTTATGCACCACTTCTGTCTAAAGCCAATCCCAGCCTTCCACACAGAGCTCAACAGCTTCAGTAGATTTCATTTCACTGTATAAATAATAACAGGCCAACAAGAAATAAATAAAAGAAATGTATGGGGCAAGAAATTTTTACTTAAAATGTATACAGTAATAAATGTAGCCCATATATTTGTGTGTTCTTACTATGTTTCCCAAACAATTTGCTAATAGTTACTTTTTTCCAGCTCATGCAGAGGGGAAGGGCTGGTGGAGGGTGCTAGGACACCTGCCCCTTTGCCCCATGATGGCCAAAGTGCCCATAGAAATTTATTTCTAAAAGCTCATTTGAGTACTAAACTGACTTGTTTCATCCAAAAAGTCTCTGTTTTCACACTGCGGTGGCCACAAGTACAATGCTGACTGAGAATATGAAAAATAATTCGGGCAATTCTCCTCGAGAAAACATTAAATCAGCAAAGAAGATTCTGCTTCTCGGGGGTGAGCACAAATACCTTCTTATTTGGGACATTAGCTAAGCACCACAGTTGGGTTTTTAAAAATCAGAAGTCCATGAGGAAAACTATGGCTGCTGCTTGGACCCAAAGTGGTCCCCACATGAGGTGAGGCTCATTTTGGGCATGGATGAGAATCATCAGAGCGGTGGACCACCAGGTCTCTAGATGAAGATGATTGGGGGGGAAACCACCTGATCCTCCTTTTGATGCATGAGCATTTTCTTTACTCCAACTTCAGGTGACAGAGTGAAATCAAATAGAAAACCTTATTTTTAGATTTAAGTCGTTGGACCAGCCAAAACATGAATAAAAGTGCAATGCCCAAATCAATGGGTTTTTAATGTGTAAGAGATATTCATTAGATTACAACATCCTTGTATAGCACCAATATTACATCCTACATCAAACTGTGCCTTGTTTCCAGATCAGCTTGTTTCTTGAGTCTGGGTAATGTCTACTCACATCAGTAGAGTCCACCACAGCCTCCTCACTACCTCCACAGGTGTTAAACAAACCAATCGGGTAAAACTTTGGGTCTGTCTCAATCCCCGCACTTGAGCACTTTAAACACTGTTTTTGAGTGTGTAGTGCGTTTATGCTGTCATTTAAGCAAAAATTCAGTGCACTGAAAGTACCAGGATGTTGTCTTAATAACGGCCAAAGATGAAGTGCAAAACGAAGCACACTACTCGCACTAAACGGATGGCATCTTGCTGATGTAGATGAAGAGGCGGGACTTTCGAACTGCTTCCAGAGCTGAATAATGGCGGTGAACGAAGTGGTGGCGACCCCTGCTGCATCAGAGGCGGTATTGTACTGATTTAAGTAACGTTTATGAAATGATTTAGACATAATTACTAATGTATATTGTGGCATGCTACCAAGCTGTTCACTCCCTGATGACAGTTATGATCGGGTCATGTGTATACCGGCTCAGTAGAGTTAGCTCATGTTAGCAGGCAATGCTAGTCCGTCACTTCCTGTAAGTGCGGTTCTCTGCTTGGGTCAGCATTTAGTGACAATAGAACGCACTACAGACGAAGTACACAGTGCGCACTACGCACTGAATTCCAGTGCACTCGGGCAAATGTGCGGTTTGAGACAGGCTCATGGACTGCTTTTGCTCCACACTGCCTCCTGACAAACATGTGAGATGTAGGCAGTGATTTGGGATGTTGTTAGTTCATGTTACATTCTTTATGAATATGGATTGTTCTAATTCAGCTGGTTAAAGTGTGAGGCCAGTTTCTGTTTGGAGTTTCAAATTTGTGCTCTATTTGCCCCTTTTTAACTTTGAGTATCTGCCCTTCCAAAGGTCTCTACATGGCCCTGCAGGTTATCAAAATAAATAGCGACCAGCCCAGTTTCACTTAAAAAAAAAAAAAAACTTGATGCGACTATAATTATTATTGTTATTATTAGAATGGGATTCTGGTTCAGTTGCTTCATTTTGCTGCAGAAGAAGAGTTTGAATTTTCAAGAAACTGAGCGAATGACAGCCAAGCACATCGTGTGTCAGGGTGAATGCCTCATTATAATAGATTTTGTTGTTACTAATTATAGCAACAATAGAAATGCAGCTTCAGCCTGCAACCCCTGAATGTTAATGCATTTGTCATTATCTGTAGGTTTTGGTCTAGTTTAGTCTCGCCTTGGTCCTGTCTTGTTTCCTGTTTTATTTTGTAGAGCAGGGGTGGCCAACCAGTTAGAAGCTAAGAGCCACAATTTTTACTGTGTAGCTGCAAAGAACAACATCATACACACATGAACCACACCCATCCTTCCCCTCGCTGTCTTTCTTACATACACAGAGACCTCTCTGTCGGACCTTGGATTGGTTAGATATGGAATAGAATAGTTTGAAGAATGGTTATATATATATATAACTCATTATAAATAAATTTGTTGTTTTATGTTTATTCTGAAACACATGTGAGACTTCTTGATCACTGTTGTCAGTTTGATCAGTGGGCACAACACTGCTCTGCCAGATTTACTGTAAATGTCAAAAATCAACATTTTGAGGACAAAAATTGACGCACACCCCATAGGAAAGATGTGCTGCTCATTTGTTGCTGAATCTCATCTCTGAGACCAGTTTTAGCTTCTCATCATGGTATCATTCTGTGATCGTTTGTTTCTGAATTACTTCTCCTAAGGGTTCCTTAGGAGCAAGAGGTGAGCTAAAAAAAAAAAATAGAGATCACTGAGACAAAGGAGGTTCAGTTGAGAAAACTATTGCTCATACTTGAGAAGTGAGATAAACAGAGGAGGTCTCATAATTGTCTGCCCCTGATCTCAACTATCTCTTAGTTGAGATATAATTCCTAAGTGTCCTTACATTTTATCTTTTCCTTTAAAACATTCGGTGTTCATCTTCATATTTTTGTTTTGCTGTGCATTTTATCCCCTGACATTTTGAGATCAAACTTGGTAAGCCTACACTAGCTAGGCTACTTAAGGGCTGGGTAATGCAGACGTGACGTGCTGCAGCATAACGTGTAACGCTACAGGTTAGGAGATCTCAGATGCAAAAACACAGCTCCTTTTTTTAAAAAAATATATTTTTCTATTACAGTTTTTCTCAGTTGCTAAAACGCTAAATCCCATTCTCAAAGCCATTTTTTCAGAAGCCTAAACCACGGTATCAAATCAGTCCCCTTGTGATCAAAACCTAAAGCACGTTTCACATCACTAGACATTGCTTGCAGACACATTTGCATTGTGATGCACTTGCTGTGCAAAATGGTGAACACATGCTGCACACTTTGATCACAACTAAGACACAGGTGTCAGCAGGTAAACACAGTGACTCAAAATTGATTTCACCTTTAGCTGATGATGATAGAACCAATATAAACAAGTTGAGGAAGCTGTGGGAGGTCAAGATTTTGCAATGGATAAAGGAAACCAGAGGAAGAGTACGCATAAGAGGTGGTCGCAGAGGTGGTCGAGGATGGGGACGTAAGTTGGCAAAATTAGGTCCGACGCAGAGCCTTCATTTCAGATGAAATCCATGCAACTGTGATCGACCACGTTGCTGCATTACCTCCGCCAAGGAGTTGATGTTTTTGGTAGCATTGGTTTGTTTATCCATTTGTCACTCAGCAACTTTACGGAAAAAGTTCAGAACGGATTGACCTGAAATTTTCACCAGCCATGTGTCTCAGCCCAAAGACGTACCCATTATATTTTGGTGGTGATCTGGATCACCTTCTGGATCCAGGAATTTTTGAAGGATTCTTTATCATTGCAAGAGCTGCTTGGTGGAGGTCGGCGCTCTCTGAGTGCTTTTCTTGTTCGTTATGTTATGAGTTTGCTGTGTTGAGACATGATGCATTTGGCCTGATGTAAATAAAAAAGAAAAACATTTAGACAGCATGATGTTCTGAGAACTTTGTTTTCCTTTTTTCCTTCTAGTGTTTCCTGATTGCTCTGTGGTGTTCTACATTTTGCTGTGCTTGGGGCATGATTTGACAATAGTGTCGCTTTTTGAGGCCAGGTGATGCTGTTTTGAGTCAATAACTTCCTTTTGCAGCAAGAAGCAGAGATTTGGGGAAAGTAGTTTGAGTTATGGGATTAGTGTTTAAAGTTGTGAAAAACTGAAGGGACATTTCAAAAATAGTGTTTTAGCAATTGAGAAAAACTGTAATTTTAGAAACACAACTCCTGTTTGTCAGCTGTAGTGGTGAATATAATGTTTGATGTATGAATTAGATTTTCCTGCTTTTTGGTAAAATGAATATTTTTTATGCATATGGAAAAAAAAATCCCAGGAAATATTAACCAAGGTATTTACCTCGGGTACCTCATAGCTAGTTACGGCCTTGGCCTGAAGTGATGTGAGGTTGATCCAAGCTTGCATGAGGAACCATTAACCGGCCTTTCCTCAGTCTGGTTGAAATGTCTACTATGGTCTACTTTTTTAAAGTTTGATCATTATTAATAACCTCATTTATCTGGTTGTTATAGTCCTATAGAACAATCTACACAATGTGAAGAGAAAAAAAAAAAAAAAAATCCATCCACTCTAGTGGCTGCTGGGCTGCAAAGACGTTAACCAATAGGAGACATCCGACCGGATGGCTCCTATTGGTTAATGTAGCTGTTTGTCTCGCTTCTCTCCACTCACATCCAATCCCCTGCTCAAGCTGACACCACTTCCCTGACAGCTGACTCCTCTTGTTCCCACTGTGTCGGCATTAAGGGCACTGCTTTGGACTGGTTTAGATTAGGGCTGTGTTAAACGATTATTTTTTAAACGATTAATCTATCGATTATTTTTTCGATGCATCGATTAATCTAACGATTCACTTTTTTTTAGCTCGATTCGACTCGATTCGATTCGATTATCGATTATCTCCTCATAAATTGACAGACAGCAATTTATATATGCTGATATAGATATCTAAAATGTAAAAAAGAGCATGAATAAGAAGGCAGTGGGAGCCAGCAGCCTGTCATGGACTTTTTCATGAACCAACAGAATGTAAAATTTATGTTGAAAACACAGCGGACTGAAAAAACAGGCTTTTAAGTCTTTCATTTACATGAAAATAATAATAAAAAAGTCATTATTGAAATAATATGATCATGTAAACTTGGAGGATTTAAGCTAAGACAGATATTATTTTCCAACAAAAGATAATGAAGATAAGTAAACATTCAGAGTTGAACATCTATATTGAACATGGGTCTAGCTTCCAGAAAAAGTGCATCTTCATCTTTATTCTGTTTTTGCTTAATACGGGTGCCAATCACTTGGAAATGAAATTAAAAATACTTTATTTATCCAAGAAGTGACTACACAATACTATTACCAACAGATGAAACACGAACATGAGGTTGAGAACGTGACTTTAATTATATTCAGTCAGAGACGAGACAGCTCCGGGCATTAGCTGTAGTTCACACCCACGGCCAGCAGATGGAGCTCGTGCTTCATGCTGACCGTCTCAAACAGGCCTGACGTGTCTGAAGACATGGCGTCCATCTTACGGAAGTTGTCTCATGTCTCATTAGGCTTCGGATTCGCCATCCCTAATATATAGTTATACCTTCGATAAACGAGTGTGGGCCTTCACTGCCTTACACTTTGGAAACTTGGAAGAGCCACTCGCGGAGATCGCGCCGCCATCTTTGTTTTAGTCTGAAGTCGCATGGCGCCGCCATCTTTGTTTTGGTCTGACGACGCATCGGTACGCATATTTTGCGTCGACGTATTTTTTGCGTCGACGTAATCGGTTACGTCGACGAATCGTCCCAGCCCTAGTTTAGATAGTATCTAGTTGACAGATACTTCTGTGTGAAGCTGGGGCAGTTTTCTTCTGTGGCCCTTCTGACCTGTGGGGTCCCCCAGGGGTCTGTTTTGGGCCCTCTGCTGTTCTCCCTTTATATGCTACCCCTGGGGTCAATATTTAGGAAGCATAATATTCCTTTTCACTATTTTGCTGACGATGTGCAGGTTTACTTGCCATTAAAAGTCCCTTCACGGGATTCTGTTCATGCTCTTTTTAACTGCATGAAAGATATTAAAACATGGATGGACTTAAATTTTTTTAGGATTAAATGAAAACAAAACGGAAATTGTCCTTTTTGGTCGCCCTGATAAAGTCCAGGTCCTCGCTTGCTCCCTTGGCCCTCTAGCACCCTACATCTGGTCCCAGGTGAGGAATCTTGGTGTGATTGTTGATGGGGCGTTTGAGTTAGATAAACAGATTAGCTCTGTGGTCAAGGCCAGCTTTTTTCAGCTTTGGCTCCTGGCCAAAGTCAAACCCTGTCTAAAAAGGGCTGATCTGGAAAGAGTCATCCATGCCTTTATAACGTCACGTTTGGACTATTGCAACTCCCTGTACGTCGGTATTGGCCAGGCAGAACTGAACCATCTGCAGCAGCTCGTCTCCTAACTGGAGCAAAGAAACGTGAGCATGTTACACCAGTGCTTTCCTCCCTTTCACTGGCTTCCGGTTAGGTTTAGGATTGATCTTTTTTTTTTTCTTAAAGGATTTTTGGGCACTAGTGGCCTTTATATGACAGTGTATTGTAGTGACAGGAAAGGGGCAGAGAGGGTGGGGAGTGACATGCAGCAAAAGGACCTGGAATCGAACCGGGGCCAACTGTAGCCTCTGTTCATGGGGCAGCTGCTCAACCAACTGAGCTAACCACCGCCCCAGGTTTGGGATTGATTTTAAGATTATTTTATTTGTTTGTAAGTCTTTGAATGGACTGGCTCCAGAATATTTAGCTGACCTTGTGAAGGTGCATCAACCCCCAAGAGCCCTTAGGTCAGATGACCAATTGGTCCTGGATGTCCCTCAATCCCTCATGAAAACTAGAGATCGAGCCTTTGCAGTTGTGGCTCCCAGGCTGTGGAACACATTGCTTCTCTCTGTGCGGTCTGCCAACAGCCTTCCCATTTTTCGCCTTAAGACCCACTTGTTCACCCTGGCCTTCAGCTGAGCAGTCACTTTCTGACTTTTATCATTTTAATTTACTTTCATCTGTTTATTTCTACTGCTTTTATTGTGTTGCTTATATTTATTCATTGTTGTCTTTTATTCTGTAAAGCACTTTGTTTGGCCATTGGCCTTTTAAAAATGTGCCATATAAATAAAGCTGACATACGTTCAAAACTTTCTAACTTTCTGCAATGAGTAAGTAGCTGAGTAGCACCTATGGAAAGAAAGAATGGAAAAGAAAGGCAGCAGCAGGAAGCGGCCTCTGCTGCCTCACCGGCAGAAGTTGGGAGAGAAAAAAAAAGGCAGACTGAAAGTGAGCAACAGAACGGAGGGAAGGCTGCGAGTGTAACGTTCACTGCTGGAGGAAGCTGCTGGTGAATAAAGTCTACTAAAGAAAGGCAGATAAAGAGGAAAATGTGAGCAATGCTGAATGGAGGGCCAGGTAATTATTGGGTGACGCGGGGGAAGTTCCAGGAGGGAAAATCTGCAGAAGCAGAGACAGACTGGACGGACTGAGAGTGGAGCATAAACATCGGGTCACCCGGCTGGTGGAAGCTCCAGGAGGATTTTGGAGTGAAACTGATTCTGATACAGCAGACGTTTGTTGAACAGGAAGGCATTATGTGTGTGTTGTACATACTCTTAGAAGTCTATGACGATGCTGGCTTGTGACTGGAAACGCTGCTGGTGGTTTTCTCCGTGTGGGCAGATGGCGTCAGAACATCAGCTATTTCTTTTCATGATTGTAAACTAGTATTGCTGTCATCAGTGATGTGCTGAATGTGTTCAATGAACTCATGTAGTCGCTGGAACGTTGCGGTCTCTTACTGATGCAGAAACTCCAGCTAAAACACACATTTAACATCCCGGTGGTTGAGAAAGGCAAATATTTGACATGTGACCAGATTTTCTTGTTCATTTTTGAGGAATAAATATTACTCTGTGGAGCTGTTGTGATAAGGCTGGCTGTGGTTGAGGAGGAGGGCTGTACGTACTCGGTGGGAGGGATCAACAAGCAGAGAGGGGAGGGCTGTGTGGGGGGGCAGGTTGCTTTTTTTCCAAAATTTCTCAACTGATTCTGAAATCGCAGACTATAGCTTTAAAGAAGATTTACGGTAAATAAAATTTGATGCTTTTTGTGACTTCACCCGTAGAAACAGAACGAGTCATTATTGAGCATATTCATGTGGGGCTTCAGTCAAACTTAATAGACAGTAATCAGTCAGAGAAGCTCAGAGCCTGAACCAGGACTTTATACCATCATATGATGAGAAAAGTCATTTCAGGTTATATTGAACCCCTGAAACCCAGAACAGAACTACTTAAATCAACTGTTATCTATCAAACTATTACAGCAGGGTTGCCCAAGTCCGGTTCTCGAGAGCTACCTGCAATTTTTAGAAAATACCCTACAACACACCTGAATCAAATGGCTAATGGGCTACAGTATATGCCCAACTCCACCACTTCCTGAACTTAGTAGTGCTCCTCTGTTTCCTGTCTCTCATTATTGGACAAACTGATTAATCCAGGTGTGCCTGACCTCAGTAATCACGGAGTTGTGCATGTAGCCCATTACCTCATACACATGTCATTCAGCTCTGCAGAGGCCTGGTAATGAGCAATGCATTTGATTCAGGTGTGTTGGAGCAGGGGCGCAACCAAAATGTGCAGAGTAGTAGGTCTCGAGGACTGGACTTGGGCACCCCTGCATTACAGGAAGGAATTAATTGCCTAACCACACAAAGCATACCAACACAAACTTTAATTTCAAGAAAAAGTAAAAAACAAACAAACAAACAAACAAAAAAAAACATATAATGTAAATAAGCCTGTATTAAACCCTAGAGGAGGGTTACTCATTTTCCTGCTTTTTGGTAAAATGAATATTTTTTATGTATATGGAAAAAAAAATCCCAGGAAATATTAACCAAGGTATTTACCTCGGGTACCTCATAGCTAGTTACGGCCTTGGCCTGAAGTGATGTGAGGTTGATCCAAGCTTGTATGAGGAACCATTAACCGGCCTTTCCTCAGTCTGGTTGAAATGTCTACTATGGTCTACTTTTTTAAAGTTTGATCATTATTAATAACCTCATTTAGATGGTTGTTATAGTCCTATAGAACAATCTACACAATGTGAAGAGAAAAAAAAAAATCCATCCACTCTAGTGGCTGCTGGGCTGCAAAGACGTTAACCAATAGGAGACATCTGACCGGATGGCTCCTATTGGTTTGTCTCGCTTCTCTCCACTCACATCCAATCCCCTGCTCAAGCTGACACCACTTCCCTGACAGCTGACTCCTCTTGTTCCCACTGTGTCGGCATCAAGGGCACTGCTTTGGACTGGTTTAGATAGTATCTAGTTGACATGGAGGTCCTATGGAGGCTGCAGCCCAGCAGGTTTTCCATGTCTTAACACACCTGACTCAAATGAAATAGATCCAACAACCAATCAAGCTCTGCACAGTAATAGGGGATTATCACGCTTCCGTGTTCCGAACTTCCGGTTTGAAACACTTAGAGGGCCCACTTCCGGCCCAGTTCAATGTCCCTGCTTTACTTCGTAGATAACGTGAATAAACGCCAACCCTACTGAAATTTTCACGGATTCCAGACTGAAGTGATACTAAGAAAGAAGTGGATCAAAGCGATTCACCAGAGTGAAGGGCCGAACTTTATAATAAAACAACGTAGCATGTTTGTTTGTAGCCGGTGGGGCACAACACCAGCATGCTAGCATTAGCCAGCTAGCGTTTACCGACGTGCTTAACTTTTTGCGTCTTAAAACGCACATACATCTGGATGTCCACTTTTCCACTGGAACAACTGGGGACTGCCAAGAAAGGAGACGCTTTCAGATGCTTGTGTGTTTTCAGCCGCACAAAGTTAGGCACGTCATCAAGCTGGCTAATGCTAACCTGCTAACAGTAGTCCGCCAGCTACTACTCTGTTAAACTTTGTTAATCGGATAAACGCCAATGCCAAGTTTTCATTCCAGACTGAAGTGATGCTAAGGAAGAAGTGGATCAAAACGACCGATTCGCCGCGGTGAAGGACCGAACTTTATAATAAAACGACACACTTTTGTTTGTAGCCGGCAGTCTGCACAGTCGTGTTGGCAGGCTAGCATTAGCCAGCTCGATAACGTGCCTAACTTTGTGCGGCTGAAAACACACAAGCATCTGAAAGCGTCTCCTTTCTTGGCAGTCCCCAGTTGTTCCACTGGAAACGGGGAGGTACAGACCCGATTTTCAGATGTTTGTGTGTTTTAAGACGCACAATGTTAAGCACGTCAGTAAACGCTAGCTGGCTAACGCTAGCATGCTGTGAAGTGCCGGTGTTGTGCCCCACCGGCGACAAACAAACGTGTGTTTTATTATAAAGTTCGGCCCCTTCACTGCGGCGAATCGATCACTTTGATCCACTTCTTCCTTAGTATCATTTCAGTCTAGAATGAAAACTTGAGTATGTTTGGAGTTTATCCGATTTAAACAGTATAACAGAGCAGGAACGGCTGTCGTTAACATGGCCCGCAAGAGGAAGTGTCCAAATACCGGGAACTTCCGGTAAGCATGATAATCCCCTATTCATTAACTTGTGTTGGAGCATGGAGACATGGAAATCTGTCCTCGTAGGACAGATTTGAGTAACCCTGCCCTGGAGGCACAGAAGTTCATACATTTCTCATAATTTATAATTCTGTTTATATCAAATTAATCATTTCTTTTAATTAATTGTAGTGTCAGCAAATTAGAGCTGATTTGCTGAGTCAATTTAAAATCACTGTCCATCTTAAAACCCAACTTTGAGACTACTGGTTCAAACTTGGTTTGGGCTGTTACTACAAAAATAGCTTTTTGTAGTAACAGCTTAAAAAAAAACAGTTAAAAGGCTCAAGTCAACAGGGGGAGATTCCCTAAGGCTACTGGGACCAAACACCATCACTTCAGTTTTTTTCTCGTTGAGATATAGAAAGTTAAAAGCCAACCAGGCTTTAATGTCATCAAGATATGCCAGTAATGGTGCTAAGGAGAAGGCATCATTCCTCATCATTTAGTTTTAAATGATTGCTTTCACAGCATCAATCTGGTTTTAGGACAAACCACAGTACTGAGACGGCCCTTTTAAAGATTGTTCACGACCTTAGATGCAACTTGGACTCAAAAACTTTCTGTCCTCATTCTACTGGATCTTAGTGCTGCATTCGATACAGTAGACCACCAGATTCTATTAAACAGACTGAGAAGTCTGGTGGGCCTCTCAGGTACTGTTTTAAAATGGTTTTACTCCTATCTCTCAGATCGACAATTTTTAGTAAGTATGGATACATGCTCCTCAGAAATCCATAAAATGAAGTGTGGGGTTCCCCAAGGATCAATTTTAGGCCCGATACTTTTTAACCTGTACATGTTGCCACTTGGGGACGTCATCAGGAGACACGGCATTGACTTTCACAGCTATGCTGATGATACCCAGCTTTACATCGCCGTGTCTCCTGATGACCTGGAGCCAGTTAACACCCTTTTAAACTGTATTTTAGATATAAAGTCATGGATGGCAGAGAACTTCTTACAGCTCAACCAGGACAAAACTGAAGTTTTAATCATCGGTCCTGAAGACAAGAGAGAGATCATTTTACCTATATTACAGAATTTTAATCCTTCTCAATGTGTGAGAAACTTGGGTGTTCTTTTCGACTCTGAGCTGAATTTTATTCCACACATCAGAAATGTCACAAAGACAGGTTTTTATCATCTTAAAAATATCGCCAGAGTCCGCCCATTTCTCTCTCTTGCCAGCACGGAGGTGCTGATGCATGCTTTTATTTCCAGTAGAATAGACTACTGTAATGCCCTGCTCTCTGGTCTTCCTAAAAAGTCTGTTTCCAGCTTACAGTTATTGCAGAACTCGGCAGCACGAGTTCTGACAAGGACCAGAGGGCGGGAACACATAACACCAGTTTTAGAATCGCTGCATTGGCTCCCCGTGCGTTTCAGGATTGACTTTAAGGTTCTCTTAGTGGTTTATAAATGTCTTAATGGTCTTGGGCCCTCTTATTTATCTGACCTGCTTTTAAACTATGAACCCTCGCGGACCCTGAAGTCCTCTGGTACCGGCCTTTTAATTGTTCCCCAAGTGAGAACTAAAACTCACGGCGAGGCCTCATTCCACCACTACGGTCCTCGTCTGTGGAACAGCCTGCCAGAGAACCTCAGGGCTGCAGAGACTGTTGATGTTTTTAAGAAGAGGCTCAAGACCTACCTTTTTAACTTAGCTTTTTGATTTTATTTCATTTTACTTATTTTACTTTATTATTTATTTATTTTTTATGTTATCTTTAAGTTATTTTAGATTTTATTGACTTGTTTAGCACATAATTTTATGAATACCTATTTATTTTTCTATGTTGCTCTTATCTGTTCACTTGTTTTATCTGTTTTAACATTTTAACACCAGTGTTTCCTCATGGGGATCCTTCACTCTGGGAGCTTTGCCTACATGGTCTGGAGGGAGCTGGTGGGGGGCTGCCCTTGTCCTGGTGGCTGGGGCCCCGCACTGCAGCCCTATCACTGTGGTGTGGACCCCGGCCTGCCCTGATCTGGTTGGCTCCTGCAGGAGCGCCCTCTAGGACCGTGTCTGGCTCCTGGAGTGAACGGATCCCCAAGATATCGCTTCCTCACAGTAGGTCAAGCCAGATGTTTATTAGTCTTAGTGTGGGTGGGTGTGGGGTGTGTGTGTGTGTGTGTGCAAATGTTTATAGTTTTGTGTGCTGTGTTTTGTGCTTGGGTGTGTGAAGGGCTGTTTTTATTTTAAAAATGTGTTTGTTTTTATTTTCTTGAAAAGCACTTTGGGTTGCCTTTGGCAGGAAAAGCACTTTATAAATAAAGTTTGATTTGATTTGATTTGATAAATATATTTCCCTTAACCAGTTGTGTTTCTGTGGGAATGTACAGAAGGTTTCTGATAAACATGATCTCAGTATTAAAGGGGAAACTCAGTAACTTTTTTACCTCAATAATGCTTTTCGGAATCCCCGTGGGGCTAAACAAAGTGTTTATGGAGCGATTCAATGTCCCCCCCCCCCTCCCGCCGGTGCCTCGGGCCTGCGAGCAGCTCTATACAACTTTGCCTGCGCCGACCCGAGCAGAACTTGTGACAACAGAAACCGCTGTACGGTACTCAGGTCCCCTATCTACCGAGCTGCTTCCAGCTCTGATTTTAACCAGACTACCAGCGCTAATTGGAAGAAAACATTTCTTTAGCTTCACACCACCTAAACACGGCTCCTGGCTCTCATAACCAACTCTTTGCTGGACCAGAGTGATTCACGTAGCTGCGCTGCCTGGGCGCCGGGTGAAGCATCACACAGCCTTGCCCTCCACCGTAGCCAGGCCAACACCCTCAGTCAGGTCCTGGATGTGGAAAAGGTTAGAAGGAGGGTGAACGAGTCAAGCAGCTTCCTCTTTCAACTCCTCTGGAGCTTCTAAAAATTGTGTCCTGCGATTGATGATAATGTGGTATGGTGGTGCACTCCCCCTAAGAGCATAGCCCCTCAGTAAATAAATTCTTCCACCAAGAATGTTGTTGCCAAACTCCTCAAACAAAAGTTATCTTTGAAACACTGATGGCCACAGTATTGTTTTCCATCAGCCTTGGAGCCATTTTATTCTGGGAAAAATCCCAGGATATAACTCGCTCTTGCTCCTCCAGCAGCACCACGCTGATTTGTAGTGGGGGTTGGGTGACCAAATCCCAACTCATCAAATGTGGGACAAAGTCCACGTAAATGTGGGACGATGTAAGATTACAAAGCATCGACATAAAGTCTAAAATAAGTTTGAAAAATAGGCTTTGTATTCTGCCCTTTAGCTTTAACATTAAAACTTAAAGGTAGAGTCCGAAGTCCCTCCAGCGTTTCTGTTTGCAAACAACAGTATTCAAACTTAGCGCTCCTCTCAGTCTAAAAATCTGGCTGAAATCTTCTAAGATGTGTCCATCACAAGTCCATCAGTTTTCTCCATCACAGCAATAACTGTAGCACCACATAAATCACCTTTGTGGTAATACACAAAAAAGCAGCACAAAAATTTAGCATCACACTGGCTCAGTATCCAAAATATTCTCATCTATACCGTAGAAAATGTTTCATCTTACCTTAGGTCAGACGTGTCAAACTCATTTTAGTTCAGGGGCCACAAACGGCACGATTTGATCTCAAGTGGGCCAAACCGAGAAAATTATCACACAACAACCTATAAATAACAATAACTGCAAATGTTTCCCTTTATTTTAGCACATTGTCAAGATGTTTATATTTAATGAACTTCCCTTTTAGAAAAAATAAACATGAAATTTACTGAAAAACATAATTGGTTCCAACAATATTTTACCTAATTTTATTTTATTTATTCATTTTATGTATTAATTTCAGTCAACATTTTATTATATTTTTATAAAACAAAAATATGTATATACATTTAGATATAAACTCATATAAATCTGAATTTATCAAATAAATTTTCTGCTGAAACTTCCCAAATATTGAATATTGACCTATCACTATAATTTGTTTTATTGTTTTAAATATGATATTTAATAATTCTCCTTGCGGGCAGGTAGACCCTCCAGCAGGGCAAGTTTCTGACTGAATATATCTTGTTTCCTAAACAGGTGTTTATCTCAACTTTATCTTTTTGTTTGAACGTGTAGCATCCAAAATGGCCTTCTGCTTAAGTGCATAGCTGTAGAATTCCCATACAACTGTATGGTGCAACAATGCATGTGCATGTTGTCATATGAACCGTTCATTACAGGTGTGTACCAAACCGTATACAGTGTATCAAATGTCCAAAAATACAGAATATTTTATTTATCTTGTCTTTTGACAGTGAGCTCTGTGTTGAAAAACTCAGTAAATCTACGTTCGTCCACTCCTTGACTACATTCTTCTCTCATGTTGGAACAACTTTGGTGTTAATGTTAAGTATGACCTTGATGGTAAGCTGTTGTGAACAAAAGCACATTGGGCTAAAAAAGGCATGAAAATTTATTTTTTGTACGCAAGAAATGTCGAACTGTGACCCAAAAGTACAGAACTGTGAATTTTTGTATTGTTGCACCCCTAATGTGTGTATATATATATATATATATATATATATATATATATATGTATATATATATGTAGATAGATAGATAGATAGATAGATAGATAGATAGATAGATAGATAGATAGATAGATAGATAGATAGATAGATACTGGTACTACCCTAAAAGATAAAATATACTGAAAAAGTTCATATTTTCCATAATTCAACTTAAAAGGAGCAATTTACATATTGCATAGACAAATAATATGTGAATCAATATATTTCAAGCTTTTTTTTGTTTGGATGTGCTGATTAGAAGTTGCAGCTTAAGAAAACCTCAAATTCAAAAACTTAAAATTAGAATACTGCATAAAATCAATCAGAGAAGGGTTCTAAAATACAAAAATATCAGGCCTCCTACAGTAAAATCTTGCATCTGTACTTAGTACTTGGTGGGGGCCCCCTTAATGACTGCTTTAAACCGGCGTAGCATGGATTCTACCAGCTTGTTGCATATCTCAGGTGTTATGGAAGACGAACATGCTTCAACCACAGACCTGAGCTCTTCTTTATTGTTTGGTTTCTTCCCATTCGCTTTTTCTTGACAATGCCCCACAGATTTTCAATGGGGTTCAGGTCAGGTGAGTTTGCGGGCCAATCAACATGATAATCCCATGGTTGTTGAACTAGGATTTTGTACTTTTGGCAGTGTGGGCAGGTGCCATGTCCTGGTGGAAGATGAAGTCTGCCTCCTCCCCACAGCTGGTCCACTGAAGCTACGTATGAAGGTCTCCAAAATGTCCTGGTAGACGGCTGCATTTATGCTGGACTTGATGAAGCACAGAGGGACCAACACCAGCAGCTGACATGGACCCCAGGTCATCACTGACTGGGAACTTTAACACTGGACACCATGCATCTTCTATCTAGCACCTCTCCGGTCTTCCTCCAGACTCTGGGACCTTTGTTTCCAAAATGAGATGCAAAACTTGCTCTCATCAGTAAAGAGGACTTTTGACCACTGGGCAACAGACCAGTCCTTCTTCTCTCCAGCCCAGCTAAGGCGCTTCTGGCGTTGCTTGCTGCTGAGGAGTGAAGCTTGACAACTTGAGTTTGACATTTTGAAGCTCATGCTCCAGCATCCGCCTGCGTGTTGTTTCTCTTGAAGCAGTAACTCCAGCCTCGGTCCATTCCTTATGAAGTCCCTCCACACTTTTGAAAGACCCTTTCCTGACCATCTTCTCAGGCTGCTGTCAGCCCCTCCGGCTTCTTCACCGTTTTTCTTCCACACTTCTTCCTTCCACTTAACTGTCCATTAATGTGCTTTGAGACAGCACTCTGAGAACATCCAGCTTCTTTTCTGTCACTTTTTGTGTTCAACCACCATGTGAGGGAGTCAATGATGGTTTTCTGCAACAACTGTCAGATCAGCAGTCTTCCCCATGATTGTGAATTCTTCTAAACCAAGACAGAGACTTTTTAAAGACTCAGGGCACTTTTGCAGGTGTTTTGGATTACTTATCTGATTAGAATGTGACACTCTGAACTACAACACTGGAGCTTTTCACAGTATTCTCATTTTTTGAGTTTTTGATTCAGAAGTTTTCTTAAACTGCAACTTCTAATCAGCAACATCCAAACAAATAAAAGTTTGGATGTTGGTTTGAAAGGTTTAAAATATATTGAAGACAGTTAATATTTGTGAAATTTTTCTCCATTACTGTACCGAAGAAAAACCGAACCGTGACCTGTGTACCAAGGTACATACCGAACCGTGATTTTTGTGTACTGTTACAGCACCAATATATACATACAGTATATGTATGTATGTGTGTATATATATATATATATATATATATATATATATATATATATCACCTAGATTATTGAATATGGCCCTTCTGACTTGTTGTGGCTTTTTTTGGGCAGGCAGGCCGCCCCAGTTAAGATCAGATCAGCTGCGTCTCGTGGCCGGTGTAACAAAAACATGAACCCCTCCAACTGTATCACTCCAGCTGAGTTTTTCTGAACTTTCATATTGACTCTCCTTCTATTTGTTGCAGTCAGACGACTTTCTCCAATCAGTTGCGTGGTGACATATGTTTGATAGGTTACAATGAAATTGGATGTTTCGTCACTGTTTTCATGCCAAACAATGTTTAGAATTTGCAATAAATTTAGACAATGTCTATAGATACGTAAATAAATAACATAAAAAATAAACTAGGAAAAAAAATTTATTCCTATGAAAATAAAGTCTAAATAAATAAATAGTATAAAAATATGCTATGTAACTAATAAATAATGAATAAATTCTCTTTAAAAAATAAGTTATGAAATAAATAAATAACCTGTTTTCTTTCAAGGTTGATTGAGAATTAGCATAAATAGATAAATAAACGAAGAATGAATGAATGAATGAGAGCCTTTCAGAGTTTTCTAAAGAACCCTCTTCTCGTACGTTGGCGTAGATGTTCTGGTGCCAGAGGATTTCTAGAGCCGCCTGCCTGAAGGCAGGTTTTGTTCATCAGTATTTCTCTTTTGAGCCTCTTCTGTTCCTTCTTTTGAAGCCAGGTCTCTTTGGGGATCTGAGGTCTCAGATCTGTTGCACGGCTGTGGATTATGACCTGACATCTGTGACTGACTTGATGGTTTGTTTCTGCGGATGGTGTCTCAGGTCGTTCCTGGCTCTTGCTCGTCAGGCTGTCCGGTCAGTTCTGCTACCTTCCAGTTCAGGTCAAAGTAAGCTGCAGTCTTTTCTCTTTCAACGTTCACCTCGTTCATGTTCTCGAATGAGGGTCTCATCTCTCCGGCCTTGTCATCTTCAGCTCCCGCTCAGCACTGTGTCTGAGCTGACGTTCAAAGATTACGATGTTTTCGTAATACTGGACTAAACTGCTGCTGTCTGAAGGACTTTAGGGAGACATGTAAGGAAAGGTTTTCAATAGTCTACGATAAACTAAAGATAAATTCCACGCACGTGATACACGACATAGAAGAAAACTTGATTTTATTTATCTGCTCCTTTTATTATTTGTGTGGTCAGTGGTTTGGCTGCTCCTGGTCAGATAAGGCCAGTTCATAGTGGGACTGTCTGCTCTGCAGTCCTGTACTCCGCTTGGGACCATTTTTAATCAATGGGCTAGTCCCACAGGACCCACCAGCACGGGCCAAAAGCACTCCACAATGCCCTAGAGTCTGTGTGGAGTTTGCATGTTCAAATCATTGAGGGAACGTGGGTTTATGTGTTTCAACATGTGTTCATATTTCATAATTGTCTGTGGGCTCTGGCAGCACCACTGCTGTATAGATATAAGACAATGTGTGAGCATTTCTCATGGAACCCGTTCCAGCCAGTGGGATGCTTCATAAAGCTCCTACCAAATTACATGAAGTCTATTCTCGGTAAGAAAGTATACAGGTGTTATAAAAAGGTGATCGTAGAGAAAATGTACAATTATGAAATAAGTTCACATATTGAGTTAATTGTAAATACAAAAAAATTCACGAGTGAAATATGAATATAAAATATATGTAGTTTTATCAAGATCACCCTTTTTCAGAGGGCGTGTTTGCTGCTTGCTGACAAGACACAAAGCTAACAAAGCTGCTCAGTTTTAGCAGTTATACAGTCTCTTTATCTATTTATCCATCTTCGAAGCAAGACAAGTTTTTTATATGAATAAAATAGATATAGGCAAAAAAGTATTAGTCAAGGTCAAACTATTCTTTTATAGAAAGCATCTTTCCCCACCTTTTAAGAAATAACTAAAGAAAATCAGATGAAAATCCAGATGACCCAGCTCTCAAATGTCACTTAAACGCACCATTACGCACAAATCTGTCAGGCTCCTAGAAGTGGAAGAAAGACTAAAAACCCCTCGAGCGCACGTTAACTGATTTGTGAGTGATAGCATTGTTGCGATGCGAGTACAGTATTTCATGATTTTTATGCACAGAAGCCTTTTTGAACACACAACTATTGGGTTTGAGAGGTTTAAGTTAAAAAATTTGTGTGTAAAATATTAATATTTGTGTATTTTTGTCATTTTTAAATATTAGATTTATTTTGTGCATACAATTTTAAAGTATTTTTGTGTGTATTCAAAACATATTTGCAAGTACCCTAAAGTTACACACAAAATAGTTACACGGGTTACAAATTGTTAATTACATAGAACTACTCAAAGTTGCACACAAATTGATATAGTTTACAACTTCTGTAATAAACACACACAATAATATTTTCTATTTTCTCTCCATATTTTAGCCCTAAAACTAAAGTTGCCTTGCTATGTTAGGTTTAGGACGGGCCGGATAATTGCCTGTGGGCATTGCCTTGCCAAGATCCCCCCCCCCCCCCCCCGCGCGCTCTGACAAACTGCAGCTTTTCACCTTCCACTTTGCCGCTTAAACCTCAGACCAGTTCAGATGAACACAATCAGCAAAAGAATTTTGAAGTAAACAAGTAATCCAGAAGTATTTAAAATACATTACTTTACTTGAGTAATCCAAGGGAATACATATTACAGATTACATTTTAGGACATGTAATCAGTAATCTGCTAGAGTATGCATTTTTTAAGTAACCCTCCAGCACCGCTGGTTATCTGAGAGAGGTCTGTGTCTGACCTGCGAGAAATAATTGGTGGCCTGTAATGGGCATGTTGTGCAGTGATGCCACGACATGGCACACCACCACACAAGAGAAACTCATGTAAAATCTAACCCCCAACTATGACACACCCACTACACCACACGTCCACTAGACCCACGCCCACTACATCACACATCCATAACCCCACAACTCCACACGTCCACTACACCACATGCCCACAACACCACAACTCTCTACATGCCCACAACACCACACGGCCTCAACACCACATGCTCAGCACACCACATGCCCCCAACACCACACGCCCCTCAACACCACATGCTCAGTACACTACATGCCCCCACCACAAGCTCAGACGCCCACAACACCACACCTACTACACCACACACCCACTACCGACACGTCCACTACATCACACATCCATAACCCCACACCCACAACCCCACAACTCTGCCCGTCCCCAACACCACATGCCCACCACATGCCCAGACGCCCACAACACCACATCTACTCACCACACACCCACTACATCTCACATCCATAACCCCACACACCCACAACCCCACAACTCCACACACGTCCACTACACCCCTTCCTCGTTCACCACTGCCCACCACAAGCCCAGACGCCCACAACACCACACCCACTACACCACACGTCCACTACATCACACATCCATAACTCCACACACCCCACAAGCCCACAACTCTACACGCCCACTACACCACATGACCACAACCCCACCCGCCCTCAACACCACATGCCCACCACAAGCCCAGACGCCCACAACACCACACCTACTACACCACACACCCACTACACGACACGTCCACTACATCACACATCCATAACCCCACACACCCACAACCCCACAACTCTACACGCCCACAACACCACATGCCCACCACAAGCCCAGACGCCCACAACACCACATCTACTACACCACACACCCACTACATCTCACATCCATAACCCCACACACCCACAACCCCACAACTCCACACGTCCACTACACCACATGCTCAGTACACCACATGCCCACCACAAGCCCAGACGCCCACAACACCACACCCACTACACCACACGTCCACTACATCACACATCCATAACTCCACACACCCACAAGCCCACAACTCTATACGCCCACTACACCACATGACTACAACCTCACACGCCCTCAACACCACATGCCCACCACAGGACACGCCTGTGACAGATACACTCAGGGGATCCATGCAGGTCTGGGAAGGTATTTGTGTCCTCCTCCAGTGACCTGTCAATCACCTGAGCTGTCAGCTTCCCATGGTGGTCTGTGCGACCCTGGCCCCCCTCTCTACCCCCCCCCCCCCCCCCCCCCCCCCCCCCCCCCCCCCCCACCACCACCTCTGCAGAAAATTTATTAGCCGTTTACATGCACCTGCCTTCGATCCAGAATTTTCTAGACACATCTGTGTCCATTATGGTGATGACAAGCCCTCATGTTCTCATGTTTTGACTCTTTTATTCCTTTCCATTAAACCTGTGACATACTGGAGAGAAACCAGTCTCAGACCATTGCAACCAGAAGCTTCAGGTCACTGGGATGCATCTCTGATGACAGAAAACAGGATGAGCTGAATGTAGGACAGCAGACTCAGTCCAGCCTGGTCCTTGGTCCCCCCCCCCTCCTCCTTTGGCCATTAATCTCTCCTGCTTCTGAACTGGGTTTTATAGTCTAACACACACACACACACACACACACACATGCACAGGTGGATATTGGCTCGCGGTTCTTCTCACTGGCACACGTGCAGACGTGGATCACGTCAGGCTTTGCAAAGCTCCACGCCCCCCACCTCTCTCTCTCTCTCTCTGTGTCTCTCATTTACACTCACGCGCACACGGTCTCCAGTCGCAGCAGCAGAGATCTGAGGGAGCACGGATCAGAGAGCGGCTCCTCGCGCGCAGCTGAGCCGCCATGAGCCGGTCAGCTGTTATAGGCAACGTCTTAGAGGAAGAGGAGGCTGATTAGAGGAAGAGGAGGCTGGTCGGAGGGAAGAGGAGGAAGGTTAGAGGAGAAAAAGGCTGTGTTCTGGTCGGAAACTCATCCTCTGCATCATGCTGTACTTCCAGCTGGTGATCATGGCCGGGACCGTCATGTTGGCCTATTACTTCGAGTACACCGACACCTTCACTGTGCACGTGCAGGGCTTCTTCTGCTACGACACCACCTACACCAAACCGTACCTGGGACCGGAGGACCGGAGCGCCGTCCCGCCCATCCTGCTGTACGCCGTGGTGGCCGGGCTGCCCACGCTGCTGGTGAGTGCGCGCCGTTCAGCACGCAAACTTCATCTCTCTCTCTCTGTCTCTCTCTCTCTCTCTCTCTCTCTCTCTCTCTCTCTCTCTCTCTCTCTCTCTGTCTCTGTCTCTCATTGGGGAATTTGGACCGTCGGCTCTGGAAAACGAGCCGCTTTTGGGCTCGACCATGTGACACCTGCACGCTGCTCTCTGATATGAGATGTGACATCAAACCCTGGATGCAGAGACAGGAGAGATCAGCTGCTATCGATCCTGAGTGATTCAACAGATTTTTATATATATATATAATTTTCATTCATTTCAGGCGTTAAAGGAATAGTACACCCACAGAATGATGTGTGTTCATTTTCTGCTCACCCTCATGCTGAGCAAGACTCTGGAGCACTTTTTTAATATCTCAAATGCAGCCGGAGATTTGAGACATTTTAGTTTTCCCCCAACTTCAATATAATGGAGTTTACCAGCGACTGAACAAAAAGGTCCAAAAAAGTCCACAAAAACTTGTCAATATTCCTCCATTCTGCTCGTTCAATGTAATCCAAGTGTCCTGAGTGGTTAGGGTCCATAGTACTGTTTAGGCTATAAAAATATACTAAATAATGTCATTTCCAGTAATTATGTTGCAGTTTTTATTTGCGCATTCACAACACTACTACTAGCTCAGGATACCAGGATGGTTATTTCAGGATAACAGGATGGTTAGCTCAGGATACCAGCATGGTTAGGTCAGGATACCAGGATGGTTATTTCAGGATACCAGGATGGTTATTTCAGGATAACAGCATGGTTAGGTCAGGATACCAGGATGGTTATTTCAGGATACCAGGATGGTTATTTCAGGATAACAGGATGGTTAGCTCAGGATACCACGATGGCCTAATAATCTGTTTATGTAATTACTTTCAAGGCATATAAATGATCCATTATTCTTTCCTCCTCAGTCATGCACAGGTGATGGTAAGCCTACATGTAGCCACAGCTGCCCTGGGGCAGACTGACGGAAGCGTGGCTGCCTGTTTTAGCCCCACAACAGCCTCACGACCCACCACGAACCATTCACACACATTGTGTTTCACATTCACACACCATTCACATACCAAGGATGGTGCTCAGATACAGGAAGGAGAGTGACATGGAGAACATTCACCAGATGGTTAGTTCACAGGATACCAGCATGGACAGGTTCCAAGATACCAGAATGGTTAGTTCCAGATACAAAGTCGTTAGTTCAGGATACCAGGATGGTTAGTTCAGAATGCAGGAGCTTGAGTCCAGTTCTTGCTGTTCTAGCAGCTGCAGTCCTGCTGGTGAATGGACTGAATCTCCTAATATCTCTATGTCTCTGTCTGTCTCTTTTGTCTCGCCTGCCTCCTCAAAACCACTTATATTCTTAAATATACCATGCCCATATTGTACATTTCAGAGTTGCTTTTAACAACAACAACAAAAAAAGAAATATTTTGACTTGACAGGCTAATAATGTATATATATATATATATATATATATATATATATATATATATATATTTTTTATTTACCAAAAAGTGATTTTGGAAAAGCTTGTCCCCAAACACGTGTCATATATGTGACATGAGCCTGATAAAAAAACTGTTGGAGAAGGAAGACGAGTGTCTGACCAAAAAACTATACAGCACATGAACAGGACTTTACACATGACCTAAAAAGATTTGTTTCCTTCAGCTTATCCATCTACAGTTTAGAGTTGTACAATATAACGCAGATTTATCAGCCTGCACAATATTCATGTTGCAAAAATGGCTAAAACCGCAATGTCTGATAGTGTATGTGTTTGCAGGGAGTTAAAGAACTTGTGATGATATTCCAGTTGGAACTGTACTTTCCTCTGCTGTGTATTTGCAGCCAAATAGACTTTTCTAATAGAACAATGTTGTTTGTGGTTGTTTGTTTCTGTGATCTCAACAGACTGTTGACCACTTGCTGTCTGAAAAACACAACCTAGCCAAGTATTTTGTTTAGGAATGTCCCGATACTGATGGCAGTATCGGTGACTTCTGATACTGGCCTATTTTGCTGTACTCTTACCTGTCAAATACTCGCTCATGACGGCAGCCGATAACTGCTATAGAGCCCAGTCTTGTGGCTTGCTGTGTTGTCATGCCTTGCTGGCAGGCGAATACTCTGTAACATGAGTGGCGCCGGCTTTGCATTCCTCCGTCCAGTGTTTACGTCTCATTTTAAATCAGAAAGTGCTTTTCATTACACAAGGCCAGATTAAATATATCTGACCGTATAAATGTCCCCGGGATACTTTTCATGTAGGGCTGTGTTAAACGATTATTTTTTTAAACGATTAATCTATCGATTATTTTTTCGATGCATCGATTAATCTAACGATTCACTTTTTAGCTCGATTCGGCTCGATTATCGATTATCTCCTCATAAATTGACAGACAGCAATTTATATATGCTGATATAGATATCTAAAATGTAAAAAAGAGCATGAATAAAAAGGCAGTGGGAGCAGCAGCCTGTCATGGACTGTCATGAACCAACAGAATGTAAAATCTATGTTGAAAACACAGCCGACTGAAAAACAGGCTTCATTTACTTTCATTTACATGAAAATAATAATAAAAAAAAAAAGTCATTATTGAAATAATATGATGGTCATGTAAACTTGGAGGATGTAAGCTATGACAGATATTATTTTCCAACAAAAGATAATGAAGATAAGTAAACATTCAGAGTTGAACATCTATATTGAACATGGGTCTAGCTTCCAGAAAAAGTGCATCTTCATCTTTAGTCTGTTAATGCTTAATACGGGTACCAATCACTTGGAAATGAAATTAAAAATGCTTTATTTATCCCAGAAGTGACGACACAATACTATTACCAACAGATGAAACACTAATATGAGGTTGAGAACGTGACTTTAATTATATTCAGTCAGACGAGACAGCTCCCGGCATCAGCTGCAGTTCCACCCACGGCCAGCAGATGGAGCTCGTGCTTATGCTGACCGTCTCAAACAGGCCTGACGTGTCTGAAGACATGGCGTCCATCTCACGGAAGTTGTCTCATGTCTCATTAGGCTTCGGTTCGCCATCCCTAATATATAGTTATACCTTCAATAAACGAGTGTGGGCCTTCACTGCCTTACACTTTGGAAACTTGGAAGAGCCACTCGCGGAGATCGCGCCGCCATCTTTGTTTTAGTCTGAAGTCGCATCGGTACGCATATTTTGCGTCGACGTATTTTGCGTCGACGTAATCGGTTACGTCGACGAATCGTCACAGCCCTATTTTCATGACATTAGTGGTTCATGCAGTTTGAACATTTCTGGCCGTATTCTGCATACCAGTCTGTTCTACCAAAATATGACACAAGCAACAGTGTTGTGAGGAAACACAGTTTATTTACAGTCATTTATTTCCAGCTGTGTGTTTAAAGATATCTGTTTCCTAAGATTCTGTTTTCCTGCTGATTTACTTTGTCAGTGATAAGTTTCCTGCTGATTTTGTTTCCGTTGATTTTGTTTCCAAGTATGTTTTTGGTGAGCTGATTTTGTTTTGAATATGGGTGGGACTTGTCTCAATTAGTGATTAGTTGATAACAAGAAAATTAACGCGTTAAAACATTTAATGCATACAATTGCAGTTTGCATTAGAAGCAAAATGGAACCTTTACAGTGGGGCCCATTTTCTGGTACAACAAATTACGCTGACGGACATGGCGGAACTCCATGACTTTGTTGCTATATTTAGTAATTTTCAGAACCTCTGATAATTATATCATAATAAAGCTCACAGAAAATCTAGCGAGATTTTATGGTGTAACTGGAGACCAAAAGTGGCATGACGTCGAGGCTGATACATTTTCAAAGACAGCAGGCGTCCTGAGCAGCAAAGGCGTCTGCCACTGTCTGCTGTGCATCCACACACTCAAAAAAATAGAGGCAATGCAGACAGGAACATTTCTGTACCTGTAGGTACATTTTACAAATGTTCTTTCAAAAGTACAGTATTGGTCTTTATGAGGCCAGAAGTACCTATATACTATGAAAAAGGGTCCAAAGTAATATAAAGTACAAATTTGTACCAGTTCAACCCTAAGGGTACCTGCAGCATTGAGAAATGTGTGTAGCTTGTGCAATAACTATAAATAGCAGTACTTCTAAACAGTAGTATATTTATAGTTATATTATTTTCATAATAATCATAGTAATATGTAATAATTATATGTATAACTATATATGTGTTTGGCCTTATATTTATATAATAATTATTCTTTATTATTAGCATCTTTGATTGTTGTCATAATCTCTATTTTATTGACTTTTATTCATAATTTTTAATTGGTTTAATTGTACTTTATTAACTAATACAGCTTGTTAAGGTACAAAAATGGACCAGGACCAAAGGTACAGAAGTGTCTTTCAAAAAGGAACACCCCCAGCAAATAAGCTTGAAAATTTTTAAGTACAAATTGGTACCTTTATTTTTGAGTGTGCAGGGCGTCAAAAGCTGCTAAAGCATCCAGAGCGGCACCAAATGACAAGTTGAGCTTCGGTCAACTTTATGCTTAATAAGCTATGACACAGTTCTCAGCAGCATCCAATCAGACAGAGAGGTGTCCTTTGATTGAGAAGAACAACGCATGTGGTTTTGGTTCTTAGAACACACTCGGTCCGTCATGGATGCTGAGAGGCTGGTTATCTGCGTTCAGCTTCATTCCATCCATTCCATGGCTGCTGGTCCGGGACCAAAAAAGACAAAAAACCTGCTGGACGTCAACCTGAAGCACGTCTGGAACCGCTCTCTGTCCAGCTGCAGCACCAGCTGCTGAAATTCACAGAGCTCCTCAGAGAATCTCCTTACAGCCAAACCCACTGACGGCGTGTTCTTCAGGTGTCGAGGGCAGCAGCGTCACAGTGATGTCATCCACATCCACAATGGGTCAATGTGACTTTGAGGGTTAAACATGCATATTTATAGTCATGGCAGACCATGTTAATAATGGTACAATAATAACACGTAGCAGGAATTAATTTGATTTTCTAACCGCCTCATCTTGGTTCAGGAAAGATGTTTTATTTATTTTCTATGATCAGCGCATCCATAGAGTTGCCCTTGAAAGTTTTTCATCCCCTTTCCATTAAAGACCAGAAAAATCATCTGTCAGTAAAATAAGCTGAAATTGACAAAAGTACTTATACATTTTTTAAATAAAAATCAAAACATTGATTTTGAATTGTGGTTCAACAGAAAGATTAAAACCAAATAAAAAATAAAACAAGTAAAAAAGCATGTTTGGGCTTCATAACTACAGTGCTGTTGATAGGGCTGGACTAGGACTAAAAATCGTCCCGGGCGTTTTGAACTGAGACTGGCCCACCAGGTGTCCGTGGAAAGACGATGAAGCCTGTGAATGAAAACAAGTGCTTGTACACCATCTTTTTTTTGTGTATATGTACTCTATTGCAGCACTGCGTCACTCACTAGCAACAGGATGTAAACCAGGTATCAACACCGAGGGTGTTTTGAACGCGCATCGTGTCGGATTTGGTAAAGAAACGCAAAGAAACATTACCGGAGGAAGAGAGGAAAAGAAAGAGAGGAAGGGACAGAACAAGAGTCAAGATAAGACTGTCTTTTACTGGCTGGGATGAATCAGTCCAGGTTCGATACAAGATGGATGCTAGTTTAGCCACCGATAGGGGCGTGCCACTGAGAAAACTGCTGAAAGTTCCGTTGTGTATCTTTAAAATAACAGCTGCACACTGTGAAGTCACGTTACAATTCCAATCTTTATCACAGAATGATTTTCTATAAATAACCGAAATACACTGCGACAGACTGGCGACCTGTCCAGGGTGTACCCCGCCTCTCGCCTGATAATAGCTGGGATAATATGCTCCAGCAACCCCCGCGACCCTGAACTGGATAAGCGGTACAGAAAATAAATGAATGAACTGAAATACAGTGATTAAAAACAAATAAAACCTCAGGACAGACCAAAGTTATTTTATTTTTAAATCTCCTTATGCATTTGTTTCATTTAGTGGGCTTGCTGTAAATATTATTCCAAGTTCAGCTGTCTGGTAACATGTTGACATCAATTAAATCTTTAGAATAGCGACTGGATCCTTTTACGACTGAGAATTACCGTTAACAGTATTCAGCTCTGCGCGTGCCTGTGATGTAGACGACACATCGGAGGAGCAGGAGAAATATTCCAGCTGACTTCCACATTCACCTCCCCGGCAGATAAAAAACGCTGATATCTGTGTCTGACTCTCAGTCTGCGCCGCTCGTGGAAGTGGAGCAGACTTGCTGAACAGCCGGCTTATAACTACTGACTTTCAAAGAGTTAGCAAGCACGACAAAATGAACTAGACTAAACCCAAACTTGATTTATATCAGACCCAGGTAGAGTGCAGTTCATCACTTCTTACCCCCCACCAGTGTTCGCCGTGGGTCTCCCCTCATCCACCTGCCAGTGACCTCCGCCTTTGTCACCTGCAGCCACCAGCACACTGCTGTGTTGTTGTAATACATTTGGCAGCATCTGCATGGACAGCTAGCCTCTTTAATTCCCAGTTTTCCCCGTACAACCTTTCCATGTTTTCCTCCTCGTGTAGTTCTCTCTGTGTGATTGATTGATCAACAGCTGTGGCCCAAGATGGAGTGGGGGCATTGGCCCTCAACTGTAATTGGTCCAGTCCCCAATCACTCCTGACTAATGACCGACCAGTTTTTGTACCAGTTAGTAGGCTATTATGACTTATGCCAATTACCAAATTGAAAAGAGAGAGAGAGAGAGAGAGAGGCCCACAGTCACCATCGACCCATCGGGAAAATGCCCGGTATGCCCGATGGTCAGTCCAGCCCTGGTTGTTGAGCAATCACGCAATCAAGTGTTTTCTGTAACGTCCAATCAGATGTCTGCACCTGTTGACAGGTATGTTGGTCCATGTTCAACGAGCAAGGTGCTCTTATTGGTCTGGGACAGTTTTGTTTGCGTTTCGTTTTTTCTTTAAATTATTTTTTTAAGCCACAATTCAGAATAAATGTTTTATTTTACTGAACTAGAATTTTAATCAATTTTAATGTATTAATACTTTTTCAGTCTTTTTGTTATTTGAATTACTGTAATTTAGCCTTTTCTTTAATGGGAGGGGGATGTAAAACTTGTACGCCACTGTAATACTTCTAAACACTGGTGGATTTTTTTCCACTCAGGTCATCTGATATTTGACACATGACTTGGACCAGCTGACCAATAAGAATCATGTCTGTATTCTGTCCGTTTTATTCCACATAAGCCCAGATGAGTAGCTCGTGTGGGTCAAGGTCCCTGGCCCTTTCATTTCAGCGAGCTTTATTAATGCATGACCTCTCGCATGCAAATGCTTCCTGCTTTCATCACCTGTGTTATTAGCATTCCTCTCCATGTTTTAGCTGCAGGACCTTCTGAAATATGGAAGCACAGATCTGTGCTTAGAGAGATGAGTGAGGAAGTTGAAGTCTTAGCTGAGCGCTGATGGCACGTCTCTGAGTAACAGTTTCACCATCAGGATTACCATCCTGAATGAATGAAGTGGAGCAATTAGGAACGTCTAACTCACTTTGTTTCATATGGAGGCTGATATTCTGTTGTTCGAGTTATGTTTGTGGGTAGCAGCTGCATGGAAGAAGGCAAGAAAGTAGTAAAAAAAATATCCCAGATGGTGCAGCTGAGTGGAAGGAATGACGAGGTGGAAGAAACGGTCAGGATTGACCTTCAAACCTTCAGGGCTTCTTCATCTTAGTTTTATCATTCTTGATTTCTGGGCCTCAGGAATGCCACAACAGAACCACATCATTCCCTTTCCCCCTTTTTATCCATTTAGCTTCTATCCAGAGCATCACACCACTGATTAACTCACACAGCGATGAACACACAGGAGGCAATGTGAGGGAGGGACACATCAGCTTGTCCTTATTAGAGACGGGCTGAAGACTGTTAGCTTCTGGTTGCAAAGTTTTGTTTTCTGTTATTAGGCCCGAGCACCGAAGGCGGTGCGAAGGCCTATTGAAACTCTAGCGTTTATTATTAGGCCCGAGCACCGAAGGCGGTGCGAAGGCCTATTGTAATGCAAGCGTTTATTCCGTATTATTATTATTATTATTATTATTCTTATTTTTCTCTAGACAAATGAATTGCCTTTTGGGGGCCTGAACATGCTCGAAAAGTCACCAAATTTTGGCTACCCCCCCATTTAAAATCGAAAAATTTCATAATTTGCCATTTTCGTGACCGCTCGGGCAAAACTGAGCTCTAGCGCCACCTTTTGCAAGGTCCCCAGAACTGCATGTCACCGATTTTTACGAAACTCGGTACACTTGTTCTACATGTCGGGGCGGACAAAAAAGCCTCTTAACGTCGTGGTGCCAGGTCTACAGGAAGTCGGCCATTTTGGGTCAAAGTCGCCATTTTGGCGTTTCACTCACGTTGCATTTGCGTTAACTCCTCATAAACCGCAAATGGTACGGTCACCCCGATGGTCGTTTTGTGTTCACAAGGCATGTGGGATTTCTAGTTGTGCTCTGCATTCAGAAATCTGCAAGCGTGTGGAGGGGGCGGAGCCTGAAAGTTGACCTTCTCGCCATGAAACACGAAACTGATATAACTCTGGCATAAAACCATATATCTGCACCAAAATTGCTGCGTGTGATGCTGGTCAGATGCTGAACACACCTATATGACCATTTCCGGTTTTCGCCTTAGCCCCGCCCCCTGGGGACAGGAAGTGTCACTTTTCAGTGTTTGGGGTCCAGAACTTCAATGATGAAGCCGACGGATTTGAAAGTGCTTCCAAACGTGTCAAACCCTTCCACGATGCCACAATAAAAAACTCAAGTCGATACGCCAAACGCAACCATGGCGAATATCAGCCCAACGCCATGGAAACAGGAAGTACATGGAAATGACACAAAGAAAGGTCCGATCTCCACCAAACTTGCTACAGATGATGATGGTCATCCCCTGAACTGATTCACATAGATATATTGGCCAAATCTGGAAAAATGACTCTAGTGCGCCCCCTACAATTGTTTAAACTGATATAACTCTGGAAGAAAACCAGGTATCTGCACCAAATTTCCTATGTGTGATGCTGGACAGATGCTGACTGAAGATATATGATGATTTCCGGTTTTTGCCTTAGCCCCGCCCCCTTGTGACAGGAAGTGCCTGTAAATGAGACACAGATGGGCAGATCTCGACCAAACTTGGCACAGATGATGACAGGAATACCTTGAACTGTTTCACATGATGTGATGACGTCATGGCCACGCCCCCTGAAAACAGGAAGTGACTTCTTCGGCCTACAGAATCACTTACATTCCTATTAAACCCCTGAGTTGGCACAAATTCCTTCAAGTTAGGGTAAGGGAGACTGAGGGGAGGCGGTGCATAGGCCGGAGCGGCGCCTGAGGAGCGAGGGCCTTCATCGCCGCTTGCGGCTTTAATTTTTATTATTATTATTTTTTTTATTTTTATTTTTCTTCTTCTCCCGCCACTTTAATCGCATTTTTGGGGGTCTGAACATGCTCAAAAACTCACCAAAGTTTGCGTACCCCCCCAAGGGAATGTGAAAAATTACGTAATTTTGGGTGCTGGGGCATGTTCGGGCGAAATTGCGCGACTGCGCCACCTATTTTGACTGCCCCGCCACTGCATCACATCAATCTTTATGAAAATTGGTGCACGGGTTCTGCATGCCAGGGCGAACAAAAAATCCTCTTGGAGCATATTTTTAAAATGTACAGGAAGTCAGCCATTTTGGGTCAAAGTTGGCGTTTTTGCATATTTTGGAATTTTACACACCTCGCATTTGAACGAACTAGTCCTAGAGCTTTTATCGCATCGGCCACCAAAATCGGTCAGGATGTTCAGAAGGAGTAGACTAATCCAAAGTTATCAAAAGATTCTTGATACGACAAAGTTTGCGTAGAGGGTTTTCTTGGCCTCATATTTGGATGTTTGATTTTTGATGTCAGGAGCTTTAATCAAATTGATATAACTCCCACATAGAATGAGATATCTGCACCAAAATCCTTGGGTGAGATGCCAATATGACCCTGAACAGATCTACATGTCAATATTTTGATTACATCATAGCCCCGCCCCTGGGAACAGGAAGTGTAAAGTTTTCTTGAGCATCCATTTCTCTGACATTTTGGACACAAGCAGCTCCAAAACTCCTTCAGAGGGCAGAAAACATGTTGATGATGACTTCCATTGAAAATCATCTGTTTACACTGCAGGGCGTGGTCATGGCGGTACGCGAACTTCGATGTGACGCCATGACCACCAAAATGGTCATAACTTGAAAGCAAAACAGATAATGATATGAAATTCAATGACCAAGTAGGAATTGCAATATTCTACGTGTGTGACGATTTTGGAAAATTCCAACTCTAGGGGCGCTACAATTGGAGTAGTTTAAGTAGCTTATAGCGCAAAACGGCTGCACGGATATGCACCAAAATCACTACATATATCCACATAGACGTCCTCAACATAATCCTAGAATATGGTTATGATTGTCAAAAGTGGGCAGGACTTGTGACCAAAAAGAATGTGGCCACGCCTCCAAATTTCAGAAAATGATGAAAAATCAGCCGTTTGTCCTACAGAGCTAAGATTTGGAGGATATTTTCACTGAATCGTCCTGAACATTTCACTCACTGGGACTTGTGTTCTACAGACAAGTCGCACACTCTACTTTTTCACAGGAAGTATGCAAATTAGCTCAACATGTGGATCTCTGTAATGGATTACTCAATTCCCACCAAAATTGCAACAATGGTAGTCTTAATAGTCCTTGTGAAGTGTCTTGCGTTTGAAGAAGTTTCATCAAAGTATTGATTTTTAAGAAATATTTATACTTTCTTAAAAATCAATTACTTGATGAATAATTTTTTAATCTGAAATTTTTAACTTGACATAAACCAAAAAAATTCTTAACATTGCCAAAACTATTCTGATCATGTATGAATATTTTCAGGATTTTTAGACCAACTTTCTATTTTTAATGAATATTTTTTTTAATTTTTCCATGCTTCATCCACTTCTAAAACAGAGGTCTTTTGGGGGTCTGAACATGTTCAAAACTTCACTAAATTTTGGCTACCCCCAATGGAATGTGGACATTTACATATTATGGGGTGTTTGGGCATGTTCGGGCAAAATCGCGCAACGGCACCACCTATTTTGATCAAACTCCTGCCACCATCCATAATCCTTGTAAAATTAGTACATATTGTTCTATATGCCAGGCGAACAAAAATCCTCTTAAGCATATTTTTAAAATGTACAGAAGTCGGCCATTTTTGGGTCAAAGTCGCCATTTGTGGCGTTTTACTCACCTCACATTTAAACAACTTGTCCTAGGCTTTAATGAAAATAACAAAATCAGTCAGAATGTCCCAGGCATGTGTCATCAGAAGTTATCAAAAGATTTTTGATAAGTCAAAGCATGGACTGGGCTGGGCCTGAAAGTTTGATGTCTCGCCATGAAAAATCCATCTCATATAACTCCACATAAAATGAGATATCTGAACCAAAACTCTTAGAGCGAGATGTCAAATGACCCTGAACACATAAACATGTCAATATTTTTATTATGTGACAATTTTGGCCATTGTTACAGTCACCATTTTGGCATTATGTCACCACGCATTTTAGTAAGGACTTGTCCGATGAAGTTTATCATAAATATTTTTCAAAAGTGGTCAGAATGTTCCCAACACATGTGTGATTAAAAGTTATCAAAGCTTTTTGATAGGAAAAAGTGAAAATAATAATGGCTTTAGCGGGCTTCAAAGTTGGCCCTCTCACCATGGAACACAATGTGCCTTTGCTCCGCCTCCTGGTGACAGGAAGTGCTGTTTTTCTTACTCTTACTGGCTCACCTCAAAAAGCAAGTCAACACCTTTCAGGACCCATTACAGTTTGCATATCGTAATGGGCTTGGGGTTGAAGACGCCATCATCTTCCTGCTTCAGAGAGCCCACTCTCATCTGGACCAGTCAGGCAACACTTTGAGGTCATGTTCTTTGATTTTCCAAGTGCCTTTAATACTATTCAGCCTGCATCACTATGTGAGAAGCTCCAAAACTTTCAGGTTGATCCTCCACAACCACCTGGAATTATGATTGCCTAACAAAAAGACCACTGTTTGTGAGACTGAAAGGTTGTGTGTCTGAGACGGTGGTCAACAGCACTGGAACAACACAAGGAGCTGTACTCCTCTCACCATTCCCTCTTCACACTATAGAGAGATACAGAAATTCATTCCTACCAGCAGCATCACACTGAAAAAAAGTGACTTACTGAAATAGTAATAAAGCAACAAAATAATCCATGTCCTATTAACCAAAAAGTGAGCTTTATACAATACTGAATTTCCCTTCTGGGATTAAAAAAAAAGTTTTTTAAGTCATTTTCTGACTCATTGCTCATGATCATCCAACATATAGGCCAGATATTTGAAAATACTTCACGTTTCAAACCTTTTGCTGACACTACAGTGTCATCAGGTGGATTTGCCAAAATAAACCATGGTGAAATTAGCCCCAAAGCCATGAAAACAAGACCTCGAGATAACACATAAAAAACGGTTAGGTCTTCTCACCATCTGGCGGCTTCATACAGATCCTGAACTCATTTAAATAGGTATGTGCTGGATAGGTTTAAGTCCCTATAGCTCCATAGCACCCCAGAAAACTTCAATTGGATCACTCCCAGCCAGCACAACAAGGCACAGGCATGAAAGTCGGCACACAGTTGTGATGTGACATGGACTACGCGGTGCATAGGCCGGAGAGGCATACATGGGGAGTGAGGAGCCTTCAATGCCGCTTGCGGCTTTAATT
>JALJCO010000849.1:0-10022 GCA_023101725.1 Atherinomorus stipes
TCTCTCTCTCTCTCTCTCTCTCTCTCTCTCTCTCTCTCTCTCTCTCTCTCTCTCTCTCTCTCTCTCTCTCTCTCACTGCTGATAAGTTTCCCTTACCATCTCATCTATAATCTGCAATGGGTCTTTACACAAGGAACAGTGATAATCAACCATTTTACACCATTTTTTGTTTTGGGAGTGACCGAGGACTGCAGACGTGGCACCTGCCCGTAGAACCAGACCCGGGGAAAACCTTCGGAGGGCCCTGCATGTGGGCACCTGGAACATATTAAGCTCTCGGAGGACTACCGACTGCATTTTCTATTGGGTTAGCTCAGAAGGCTGAGGGTGGATATAAAGGGGTTCTCTGAGGTGAGGAGGCCTGGCAATGGTGAGACCAACAGTTGGGGTACACCTACTACTGGTCCGGATGAGCGACGATACCCATCTTAAGGGGGTAGCTGAAGCCATCTCCAGCCGCACTCAGGAAGCCTTCTGCCCCGTGGCTGAGGTGCTGGCACCCAGTTGATGAGCGAGAATAAGTGAGGCTGAAGCACACTTTGGGCTTTATGTCTCTGGTTGCAGTGTATGCTCCTACTGAGATGTTAAACTGAAGAGAAGTTGTTCTAGGCCAAACTCAACTCCATATTAGACCAGTATCCCCCCGGGACACCCTGCAAATATGTCTTGGGCGACTTCAATGCTGCTACTGGCACTGAGAGAGCTGGCGAGATAGTGGAGCAGATTACCCAAACAATCGTTCATTTGATGATACAAGCATGAAATTTGGCATAAATATTCGCTGGATAGTAGATTTTAAGAAAAAAGTGCTGGCCACCTGAAATTCCAATATGGCGGCCATTTTCCAAGATGGCCGCCATAGGAGTCCAAATTTTGAAAAATTTCAGCATATTATTGTATAATACAGTGCGTTTATCGAGCTTAAGTTGGTTTTGTTGTCATAATATTACTCACTTTAAGCTCGTTCAGTGTTCTAGTGTTCCTGTAGAAGCTTGACAAGGGCAACTGCAAAGTTTAGTACAATGTAACCCAGTCTTTTTACATTTGCACCTTCCACCACAGTCAGTCTTGCATCCACATTTTGTCAGTTCACTGCAGCATTTTGAAATCGGTTCCAGTGAAGTCCACACAATTTTCCAAGAGTCATCTTCTTTTGACCATCCCCACTTTGAAGGACACTGAAGTTCTGGATCACGTATGACACTTTGTCCCCAAACATGACCTGCTTGATAGGCAGCTCTTTTGGCATGTTCCTTGAGTGCATTTTGAGTTGGTGGGATTAAGTCATATGACCTTTGCTTCCGTGCAAAGAGGTCAAGTCTTGCGTCATCTACTGATGAGGTTGCACTGGACCTATCATACATGAGAATTACATATTTCTCCAATACTTGTAGATCAGACTCCTCAATTTCAGATGGGCTGAGACTGAGTTTTGCAAATGTGGCTGAGACTTCATTAAATACATTCCATGTCTGCAAGGCTGTCTTTTTTCCCTTGCCATTGAAACAAGATACAACATCACACCCTGTGAAGGCATGGAAGAACAACATTCCTTTGGATTTCTCTGGTCCTAGATTGGACACAAGGTCATGTATAGGAATCCACCTGGTGTGTTCTCCCTTGCCGAATCTCACCCACATTTCCTTGAGACCAATTGCTGTGAGAGAAGGCATCATCGATATGGCAATTACTACAATGTCTGTGTCATTTGCATCAACCAGTACAGACTTGTAGCCCCTCCTTAGCTGCATGCCAAGCATGTAAGAATATCCGTGTGTCGGCCTCCTCATGCGTACAGGGTGCCAATTCTTCTAAGCTGAAGTTGGTGTAATTGGCACTGGTAAGGACGTTTTCCTCCCTAGTCACAAGGACTGCATTGCTTGTGGTCATTTCAGCTATGGCATCGGCAAGGAAGTGGAAGAGTTCTGATTTGTTAGTGCTGTCTCGAAGGAAGCTCTTCCAGTTTGTAGGCGGTTTGCTCTTTGCGGTAACTCTCCTCCTGATGGCCTTTCCACGTTTAGATCTAGCTTCTGACTTAAGGCTGGTCTTATGGTATACATCAAAAATGATATCTGTTCTCTTGTGAGTGTGGCTGTAGTTCTGCACCAAGGGAAGAATATCGTTTTGGGCATATTCCTCAAATGTCTTTGGTGTTTTTGGTGCAACAGCATTCACCAGTGAAGCCCCATCAACAATCAGTACATCAGATTCTGGCTTGGACTCTGGAAGCTGGACTTGCCCTTGGAGAATTTCCACAAGATCTGACTTGGTACTTGGACGTAGGTTACCATTCTTGCTGAGAGAGGGGGAAACGACTGGTTCTCATGCTTGAAAAATTCCTGTAGATCACAACCTCTAGTTTGGCAAGAGATGAAAAGGCGGGAAATGCCTGGCTGAATTTTGTCTTGTGAGCCAGCATCTCTTTCCGGATGATATCAGCAGCTTTAGCCAGATGAATGGCTTCACTGTACTTGCTAGCATCAGATAGAATGGTGCTTACATCTTTTCTGAATGCAAGAAGGACATCTCGCCCTTTCTTATGTGCTTCAAGCTCAGGGATCCTAGAGAGTAACTGCTCTTTTAATCTGGTAGAATTGACCTCTGGGGATTCCACACCTAGTTGTTGCAGCCGACGCTTGTAAAGTGAGGCTAGATCAGCAAGTCGAAATATCACTGGTGTTGTTTCTGTACCGGTAACCATGCTATCCATGATGTAGATCACAAGCTCTGAAAACGCTATGGGGTAAACGTCTTTCCCTTGACCGCTGTCATTCTCCTCTTGCTTCATGACATTAAGATGTGCTCGCTCTGAGTTGTATAACTCTGCCAAGCATCGAGGGTGATACTTCAGCTCTTGGGCAACAACATCACCAGCACTTAACTTTGCTAGGAGCTTTCCATTGTTTAGGGTCCGGGCACACTGATTAAGCCTTTCATTCAGCTGCATGGTCATTGCCTGTCTTAAATTTGATATTTCATCCTCTTCTTCACATAAGAAACACTGTACCTCTGGAGGGTCTGAGGTCCTTTGTCTCTTCTCACGGTTCTCTTCTGTGCCTGATGTACTGGGGGTTATTTTCCTTTTCTGTGCTCTTGACAGTTTTGTGTTATTGAACAATAGTCGGCAGCTTTTGTGATATTTTGCTTTATTTCGTATCAGTGTGGCTTCTATGCCTTCTCCTTCATCTAACCGTGCTGGATTAAAGGGTATTGGCATATCATTAAGGGCATAAAACAAAGGCACATTTTTTGCAATTTTCTCATATCCAGCATAGTCCTGTTTCCTCTGGAATGAGCTAAGAGGTGAAATTAGAGTTTCATCTCTTTTGTCAACCTGACAAAGGCAACATTTACTCCAGTCAGTTTGCTGTCTAGTTTTGGCATCCATCGTAAGAGTCGTTGAAGTGGTGTAGGCCGAGGGTTTATCCTTTTACCACCTTACCACCTTTGCTCACTTTGATGTATGGGATACAGTTAGGTTCATGCTGCTGCCCTACACCTAACCCGATCGTTCATCCAATATCATTTAAATCCCGTGCGATCTGTACACCATCCGGATAACAATAAAGCCCCTGTCATCCTTGGCTCGGCTCTCCCGCGCTGGCACATCCTGTCAATCCAGGTGCGGCTATCCAACCTTAGGGGCTGGCTAGATAGCATTTGGGATACTAAACTGGAGTTTAGCTGATATTGAACCCCATGCTGAGTTCCACAGCAGTGTCTGTCACCAGTGTGCCCTGGTAGTGAGCGACATACACTCTCGTCATAATATTCTGCAAAATTCTCCTTCTGTGGAAAAAACGGTGGTACTTAATTTGATCCTCGTGAGATGTGCCGCCTTGGTCACAATTTCTCAATGGGTTGATTCAGGGGCTTGTATGGAGTGAGGCATTTTATAGGCAAAAACAGGTTATCCACTTTGTCATCCTTGCATTAGCAGTCCTTTTTAGGCATAAAAGTTGGAAAAAATGAACGTTTATGGAAATTTGTGGTTTGCTGGCGGCCATCTTGAAAAAAATGGTCGCCATATTGGAATTTTTGATGGCCAGCACTTTTTTCTGAAAAAGTAACTTACAGAGACTATTGATGCCAAATTTCATGCTTGTATCACCAAATGAACGATTCTGGCAAAAAATCACATTAAGCTGCTCCACTATGGATGGGTTATTGTTACAGCTGCCCATGCTTCTAATTTTACCAAAAATAGCTCAATATGATCCTGACTCATTTTATATGTCATTATGTAAGATAGCTGAGGATGAGAACATGCAATAAAACTCTTATAAATATGGAGCAAGCTTTGAATGCAGAGAAGACAAAACCAAGAAACCCAGTTCTGCGGTTTGATTTAGTGACATGTAGGCCAACGGTAAGTTTCAAATTCTTTATATAAATTTCTGCTTCTTCCAAGAATGCTATAATTTCACTGGCGTTTTTTTTCCTCTGATTGGCCGTTTAAACCCACTGGAACACAGATTTCTAGAATTTAGTACATCAAAAAGGTTGTTGAATATTTTTATAAACTCAATTGTTGCTTCACATCCTTTAAATTCACTTAATTTTTCATCAAGGCAGAACTGCAAGGACGTGGCAACAGACTCACTCAGCAACTGAGCTGCTAATTTTACATTCATCTTCCGCTTAAACCATTCTACATGCGCAGTTCTGAGTTTATTGCCGAAGTGTAAAGCTTGACTGGTTTGTAATTTGTGTAGACTGTCAACATAATCCCACCTGATCGTGTTACCTTGACCATTAACAAATGATTTTTTTCTCTGCAAAGAAATTTCTAACAAGCTTTAGCATGTGGCATGGATCAAGAAATACGCCGATTTCTTGTGATGTAGATGGATGTGAAAATGTTGATTTTAGGTTATCACATTCAAAACTGCAACCCAACTTTGTGAGCATTGACACATTTGCTGCTGCTCCATCCAGAGTTAATGACACAACAGTCACTCCAACTGAATGAAGCTTATTAATACACTGCAGCACTAAGCTGCCACGTTCTGAAGCACCAAGCCCAGCAATTAAAAAATATCCTACAGGTAATTTAAAAGTGCCGTCAAGTGCGACTGCCATAAACGTCAAAGCTTCTTTTGCCACTGGGAGTTGATCATCATCAAGTTCGGTGCCCATATCAATAAACCCTTGAAATTTACTACCATCCCACTCAACTTGTTGCCTAATCGACATTTCATCCATCATCAGTGCACATAATACAGGCTTACCGTGCAATGCACTTGCATCTGCTCTTGCCTTTATAGCTGAGAAGGAAGGCGCAGTAAACCCAGGCTTAACATCTACACATTTAAGCCACTTTTCGAGTGTTCTTGGATGTGGTAAAGAGGTATCAAAAGCTTTCCTAACAAACCTGTATGCACGAGGTGAGTAAAAGTTTAGTGTTAAAGCAAAACTTCTCAGTTGGGGAGAATACTTAGCCACACCAAGTTTTCCATTATGCTTTGCAGTTTGCCGTTTTAACAGATCAGAAACGCCACCTGCACAGTTCTGAAGCACATTAATACTTTCTTCACAAATGAGAGACTTTCTCCTCAACTCTGTGACAACATCATGTAAATTAGCGTTTTTCTTAAGAAGACGTCTTCTTGACTGTTGCAAAACCTTTATCTTTTTCTTTGAGCTAACAAGCCTGTTTTCAGTTTCTTCTAGTTTTCTTTTAGATACATTGTTTCTTGTGACTCTGGGTTGTTTGTCGGCTCCTCGCCAAGCTGACCTGACACCCGAGGCTGGATCGCATATACATTTTCACTTTCTGATACATTTCGCACCTTCGGGGGTTTCCTTTTCGAGTTCTTGGGCTGCAGATGAACAGGAAGAGCTTAAAAAACAGTAGGTACAGCCCCTTCTCTGATACGGACGCACGATAACGTCCTATTAATGTCGTCTTCACTGAAGTGCAGGGAACAAAGACGTGAATATTTAGTTGGAACAAAATCCTTTCGCCTTGTTGCCCTAATCCATTTCTGTTTAAGAGCCTCATTCTTGGAAACCTGCGACATTGAAAAAAAAATAATTATAATGTAGCGAACGCACACACACACACACACACACACACACACACACACACCCACCCACACACACACACACACACACACACACACACACACACTGAACTTACACTGGCACACACACACACGCACATACACTAGCCAACACACACACACACACTCACACTTACACACACACACACAAACACACACATACACACACATGAACTTACACTGGCACACACACACACACACACGGCACACACACACATAACTTACACTGGCACACACACACTTCATTACAGGGCGTATAAGTTACTTACGAATGAAAAGTGACTGAAGGATGTTTGCCATGTCTTGCCGTGCAGCCGTATGCTGCACACGACTCCGGCATCACAGTATTGGTTTTGCTGTGTGTCAATGTGTGTGCGCTCTGTCAGAGTTGAATGAGTACTAGGGTCTAGAGTCGTTTGGAATCGTGGTATGAGAGGGCAGCTGAGGATCAAGAGGTCAATTATTGACACCTGCATTAACCTTGCCAGGGTGAGGTCTTGCTAATTAATTAAGTACATGTGATGATCCCTTAAGAATGGTGGCAAATTG
This sequence comes from Atherinomorus stipes, assembly GCA_023101725.1. Lineage (NCBI taxonomy): Eukaryota > Metazoa > Chordata > Actinopteri > Atheriniformes > Atherinidae > Atherinomorus > Atherinomorus stipes. The sequence goes on from JALJCO010000849.1 coordinate 6,615, forward strand.
AGGCTAATGCGCCTGGTGGGGATGGGCCTAACCTCTTTGGATTATAGGTGTCTAGTCGCCGCACCTTGGCCGGCCGCACCATCTGTCAGTTTCTTGCCCGGACAAGTATGGCCGCTCAACCCACCGCGCATTTCTAGGTGTGTGTGATGCCGCCTCCACCCTTTAAGACCTCCTTTGTTCATGCTATAAAAATTAGCCGAACAGGATGAGTTGAAGGCAAAAAAAGGTGGAGAAAATGTTTATGCGTTACTTTACTTTTCCTTTATTTTCATATATTTGTGCTTGCATTAACCCGTCCAGTTATTTTTGTTATAATAATTGAAAACGAAAACAGAGGATCATATAAAAGCAACAAGTTTAAAAATATAAGGGTGATCTAAATAACTTCATGGAAATCACAAATAAGGGGCTCGGTAGAGGAAATATCTGACAAAGATATTTAGGAGATTCATACGCTTGGCAAGTATGTGTTAGGAATAGTTGGCCTTTAAAGGTGACTTTCCAAAGTACTAGCATGATGGAAGAGGTAATGAGGTATGTAAATACACACCATAGTGAGGATGGGTTAAGGACTCTGTCATAAGACGTTACCTAAACAGGGAAGACAGAGAACTACTGAGAGAAAAACTTGAGGAAGCTAAAGCAAAAAATGCAGAAAGATCTGAGGAAGAAGCTAAAGATTTTTCTACAAAGTAGTAGGCATGCAAGTGAAGAAATGGTACAAAAAAAGAAGGAATAACTAAACAAGTAGCATGGAAGGAAAAAGAAAAACGCTGTATAAACAACACTATGAAAATATTGTATTCAAATGTAGATGGTTTGATTTCTAAATTAAGGGAATTGAAGGACATAATACATGATAAGAAACCTCAGGTAGTCTGCCTTACAGAAACAAAGTTGAGTAGCAAAATAACAAATGAAACGTTGGGTATTGAAAATTACAACATATGGAGAAAGGATAGAGTAACCAAACAAGGGGGAGGAGTAATTATTATAACAAGTGATAAATTGCAAGCAAGACAGATCCATATTGATAAGCCAGATGAGGTTGAAATACTAGCAGTTGAAATAAAAACGGAAGATGTCATTATAGGCAATATATAAATTTACCTGAGAGCCTCCTCCCCCAGTGTGACAGATAAGTTTTTGTGCTAGTTGCTAGAAGTAAGAAAAGAAACTTAGTGAAAGGACGAGGCAAGGCCAGCGATAAACATTTCGCCTGTGATTTTTTTGTGTGTGAGCCATCCGGAACTTTGGCGGGAGGCGGGAGTGATTTTTTTTTTTGGGGGGGGGAGTAGAAACTGTCCCTAGACCCCTCAGACGTTCGTGCTAGACACCTAACCTCTCCATAGTGGTTTGTAGTTTAAGGTTCTTATATACCATAGTAGAAATATTTTTTATTGTGTGCATGTAGTGTATAAGTTGTTTTTCCTTACTGTAGTTTTTTTGATTAGTTGTGATTCAAACCTGTTGGGGCCTTAGGCCTAATGTTTCTATTTTTTCGTGTGCAATTGTGTGCAATTTTGTTGGTGAGTGTCTCATTTATTGAGTGTTCATCCCTTCCTGTCTTCATCCCCAGCCCAGTTTTCCAAGGTTTTGATTACTAGTCTATTCTTTGAATTAACTACCCTAAGTGTTTATGTCTTAATCTCAGTCAAGGGTCTCAGCCCTGAGTCATTTGTAATTTCTAGCTCTAGTCTTGTTCAGTTACTCCGGTGAACCTCGGCCCGTTTTCTATTGAGTGTTTAAGGGATCTAGGCATGTATGTATTTATTTTTATGCTCTTTCTTTTAATTGTGTCCCTTTTCCAGCATGTGAAGTGTGGATACCATTTTAATATGTTGATTTCACATTATTTTTGTGTTCTGTCCAGTTATAGCAATTGTAGCAGCATTATTTTTGTGTTTTGTTCATGCCCCATTCTCCTGCTTCTGTCTTTGTCTTCTGCTCTGCGCTGCTGGGAACCATTATTATTCATTTTTATTGGGGTGCGTGTTAGAGCCCGGGTTTTCTTAAAGTTTTGAGCAGTGCAATTTTTGAAGAGCTTAGAAAGGAAAAAGTGTATTAAAATTCAGGTATTTACATTTAGATGGTGTTTTTCATTTTTCTGAGTTATTTGGGGTAAGTTTCATAAAAAAAAAAAAAAAAAAAAAAAAATGATTTTCTGGATGTATGTATATTATAGACTGGGGTGTGTGTACCGGTTAAATCTGCAGAATTTACACACCTGATACCAAAAATTCCTCAGAGGAGCTAATGATGACTCAGTTTTTATTAATATCAAATAGTATTGTCATTAGGTAAAGAGTGAGAACTTACTTACTTAGGTTACTTAGTGAATCTTACTTTTATTGGCACAGTTGAGGTGGTCTCCACTGGTTACCTAAATCATCTTTTCATTTCAAATGGCCCCCCTTCTACAGACCTTTCCTGGCACATAATTCTTCTCTCTTTTGTATAGCAGCACAATTATGGTCCTTGCTCAAGTCTTCAGGTGCATTATTTTGCTTCCAATCTTTGTCTTCATATCTCCACCTTAAAGGTTTAAAGGTCGCTAATGAGTGACAGAGCGAAGGGACAGTGCACAGACAGTGTGAATGCACACTTGAATGCACACTATAACACCCACCACATACATGGTGGGTCGCCCAGGGCCCCTCTTCACCCACGTGAGACCCGAGTCAGCCTTGGCTATGGCTGCTGACGCAGGAAGGCCGCATTGGCTGACTCAACCCCCCCCCCCCCTGCTCACAGGGGCGGTAACCTCTGGCCGTCAGTGATATTTTTATCGGTCTGAGCAGGACTCGATCACACTACGCGCTTGTACCAGAATGGCAGGCGCGCATGCTACGAGCAGAGTTCCCCCGTGTTTCGGCAACATCTGCTACTGGAACACTGTTTCGGCATCCGTTTTGTGGAACAAGTTCCATGTTCCCGCGTGACCGCCAGAACGGTGAACTTGTTGCCGAAACACGGCCCCGCTAGGAGGTGCTGGGTCCTTGTCACCTGTAAACAGCATCGCTACACCATGTCTTGGGAGTTGTTTTGACATATAGGTGTGGTAGTATCTCTGTGTGAGATAGTGGAGATGCAGAGGAGCCTCTGGGACCCCAGAGATGCAAACTACCCCGAACACAACCTGCGGCAAAACCTATTCTCTAGTGACTAGTTCATTCGCTTCAGGATAGCCAGGGGCGTGTCCATACGTGTGTAGTTCCTCCCTCTCTTTTATCAGGCGAAGAGTGAGCAAAAAGTACGCCCATTACTGTTTAATGAGGGTGTCTGGATGAGTTAAAGGAACACAAGGTTGAACAGTAAACCATTGGGAGCATCAAATCTTTGGACGAGTCGAGCGCGCAGTTTTTACAGAAAACTCATTGGTTAGGAAGTTGACTTTTCATGATTATA
>JALJCO010000852.1:0-10826 GCA_023101725.1 Atherinomorus stipes
GGTCTTTTCCACGCCGGGTGCCTGTCCCCGCCCGGCCGCTGTGTCGGTTGGGGCTGGCCTGCGCGGGTGGTCTCGGTGCGGGTTGGTCTCGCGTGGTCCGGGGGCTGGGGGCGGTGGACTTGTGGCGTGGGGGGGGGGCTGGGTGGCCCCGTGGTCCCCGTCCTTGGTGTGTGTGGGTGGGTGTGTGACTGGAGGGAGGGCGTGAATGCGGTTGTGTGTGTGTGTGGTTGCCTGTGGGGGTGTGTGTGGAAGGGGTGGGTGGGTGGGGGTGCATGGGAGATGGGTGTGGGGGGGTGGTGGTGCATTGGTGGGGTTTGTGTGTGTCGGGTTGGGGGGGCTTGGGTGGGGAGCGGGGGTGGATCTGTGGGGGGATCGGATGCGGGGCGGCTGGGTGGGTGGGGGGGTGTGTGTGTGGGTGGGTGGGTGGTGGCTCTGGCGGGGTTGGGGGATTGTGCGTGTCGCGGCCTGGGTGGGGGTGCAGGCTTGGGTTTGGAGGGGGGGGGCATGGACACTGGGGGGGCGGATGTGCGGGGACTAACTGGCTATACAGGAGGGGTGGGAGGAGGATGGGATGGGGGAGTGTTGACGGGGGTAAAGTCGTTGGTTGTTTGAAGTAGGGTTTAGGGGTGATACAATAGAGTGGGGGAGGAAAGGGGGGAAAAAAAAAAAAAAAAATAGCAGCTCTGCGTGCCTCTTGGGGGGTTTGCGAGGCCTGGGGATGTTGGGCCGGTGACTCTGGCCCCTCCGCCGACCCTTTCCGCTCCCGTCCCTTTTCCCCCCTCCCTGGCCTGGGGTGGTCGAGCGCCCCCAGGGGCCGAGGCTGGCCCCTCTGTGGTGAACGCCGGTCGCCGGGCCGTGGGGGCGGCCGTGCCTGCCCCCTTCTGCCCTGGGGGGATCCCGGGAGGCAGGGGTACCTAATGCCGGTAACGGCTCTTCTTCCGGGGGGGAATTCATTACCCCCTGGTCTCCTTTCCCAAGACCTCTCCCCCCCCCCTGCTCTACCTCACACACACACACGTAGGGTTTTGGGGAGGGTGCGTGTCAAGCGGGCGTGGTGAGGGAGGGCACCAAAGTGCCTTTGCTTGCCACGTCTAGAGACAGCCTGCTCCCCAGTTTTAACCACACTTAGACACCTAAACACATAAAATAACAACAGCTCACAACCACTTCTGAGGGGCGGGCCATATAGTGTGTGGAAGGAGGGAGGGGCCGGTTGGGGGGTCATGCCCCCTACGCGACCCCACTCCCGGCATGACTTGGCACTGCCCCTCAGTTTTAACTGCAAACAACACACATCTTACACACACAGTCATGAGCGGGGGGGGGGGGGGGGGGACAGGGTCCTTTCATACCCCGGTCTCCCGGGCGCTACTGGGGGGAGGGGGGGGGACAGTGGCTGCTTCACGCGCCAGTGGTTAAGGCTGGCTGCATTGCGGGGGATCTGCTGGCCTGGGGGATGCCTGGCCTGCTGCGTCCGGGGGTGGGGGATGGGGGGGGTGGGGGGGGGGAATGTGTTGGGGGCTTGGAGCTCACGGCTCCTTCCCCGGCCCGAGCTACCACTCAGGAGGCACGAGGGCATGGGCAAGAGAGAGGTGGGTATGTGAGAATAATGAATGAGAGTGTGAAAGAGGAAATGTGGGAGGGAGGAACTTGGGCTGGAAGAGGGAGGAGATGTGGGTAAGTGGTTGGAGGAAAGGGGGGATGGAGGAAGGAGTGGCATGCTCGTGAGTGTCTAGTAGGGATGGTCATGAGGGGCTGAAGGAAGGAAGGGCGGGAGTGTGATAGGTCAGAGGGATGGGCGGGGCTGGACATGTAAGGGGGGACTGTATGGGGCATTGGGGGTATAGGGAGGTGGGGGCGTATGTGTGGGGGGGTAGGGGAGGGGTTGGTGCAGTTATGTGGGGGGAGTGCATGTGTGTGTTAGAGGGTATGAGGAGGTGGGGGTAGGTGTGGACGGTAGAGGGAGGAGAGTGTTGGGGGTGGAGGGAGGAGTGAGTGTGGGTATGTAAGGTCGGAGAGCGGAGTGGGTGGGTGTATGTGTGTGTGTGTGGTGGGGGGGGGGGGGGGGGTACATGGAGGTGTTGGGTAGGGCTGGGCGGTGTGGGCGGAGGTTCGTATCTCGGTGTTCGTGCCGGGCATCTCGGTGTCGGTGTGGTGCGGTGTGGCTGCGGGTTGGTTGGGGGCCGGGCGCTTTGGTGGGGGGTGCGGTTTTGTTTGTGGCTTCCGGGGCTTTGTATGCGGGGCGGGCGCGGGGGGGGATCTGTATCTTGTGTGTGGTTGCTCTTGCGGTGTTGATGTCTTGGGTGCCCGTGTCTCGATGTGGATGCGGTGACGGTATATCTTTCAGCCCTAGTGTTGGGGTAGGTGTGTGGGGAGTGTGTGTGTGAGCGTGGTGGCGGGGTAGGGGGTGGTAGAGGTGGTGGCGCCCTGGTGTCAGGTGTGTGGGGCAGGGACGTTGGGGTGGGGGCTGGCCTGCCCTGGGGGGGCGTCGTCTGGGGGGTCCGGTCCTCCTGGGTTTCAGTTGGGCCGCCCCGGGTCCGGGGGGGTGGCTGCTCCTGGGCGCTTGGGCCCTGGGCCCGGCGCTGTCTCCGCTCCGGGGGACGCCCGGCGCCCGGTGGGGTCGGCAGCTGCTGGTCTTGGTCCGCTGGGGCCTGGGCCCCCAGACTGCAGGGGGCTCCGGCTGGGGCCGCCTTTGCCGCCCTTCGGGGGGATGCATGTCCGCTCTTTGGGGGGGGGGGTAGCTGGGATCTGGGCCTCTGGGTGGCTGCTGGGGGCCTGGGTCGTGAGCCTTGCGGGCTTCCTCCTCCTTGCAGAGACGAGGCTGCATCTGCATGACTGTATCACCACGGAGCACCCTTTATTATGCATGTTGACACTGTGACACTGCTTCCATTGCGATGACTAGGTTGTACCTCTTCTCTACTTCCCATTGCGCTGACTAGGTTGTACCTCTTCTCTGCGTAGTTCTGCGTGTGTTTGTATGATCTGAGGATATTTAAGCCACCTGCAGGTCCTCCTGTAGGGGATTGCTTGTTTTGTTTTCCAACAGAGACCTTGGTTGTTTAGGGATCGCTGTACAGATGTACCAGTGAACTGTGTAAGTGGATTCATGTTTTCTCTCCCTCTCTCTCTTCCTCTTCCTTACTCCTTTCTCTCTGTTTCACTTTCTATCATTACCTCTGTTAACTTTCATTTCTCCCTTGTCAGGCCCAGCAGTATGAAATGGAATGGTGTAATAGACAAATGTTTAAATAAAGAAATAAAATGAATAAACATGATATCAAGTGGAGCCTTATGTTCATAAAGCTCCGCTTAGTAAAGCAAAACTGTTCAACAAAATAAAGCAATCAGATTTCCATTCTGCTTGCTTCGATGCTGGACAGGACAAATAAAAAAAAAAAAAAAAAAAAATTAAAACAACCCTTGCCATTTTTTTCCTTTGAGATCTTGGTTGAGATAAGTGACCAGACTACTTGCAATGCGGATTAATATTAGGCTGACCCAGAGACCACAGGTTAGAAAAAAGGAAAAAAGATCCATTATTCTCTTAACAGCGGTCATTATACAAAATAATGGCCACTGGAACATTGGGAAAACACATTCAAGTCAACTGAGCATTATACTGCATTCTAAAGAGCCGTGTAATAAGATACAATGTAATATGATACAATACGATACGACACGATACAGCATGTTGCAATTTGATATATGATGCAATGTAATACGTTATGATACAATACAATTTTATTGTCCCGAAAAGGAAATTTGTCTTGGACTCAAATGCTGTTACATTGGCTGCCATACACAAATAAATAAACATTGAGTTACAACAACATGCATAAAAACAAGTAAGGAACATAAATATATTACATAGAAATTACTAGCAAACCAAAAAGACGTGAAGATGTGCACAATCCACTACCCCGAGGGAGATACTGCACAATCCTTGTTGCTAAAAAAGTGTCCTGTCTAAGATAATTTGATGTCTAAATCAGTGAACACAAGAGTGTGTTGTGTTCTTATAATTCTGATAAAATGTGGTCTGTAATCATCTAAAAGTCTTTAGTATTTACATATTGTTTGTGTAACTGCTATAGAGAAAAGATGATCTGAAATATGATGAAATATGATCTGATCAGACAAACTATAGAGTAAGCCTCTTTCCTGTCTCAGACATATAATAATCCTCATCAAAATTATCAACAGTTTTCTGAAGAATGACAATTTGCTCAGGAAGGGTTACTTTCAACTTTTTGAACCTTATAGAACGCGTTAATCTTCACTCACATGTATCTCTGAAACATGTTACATTAATCCATTATCATCTCATGATTTGTAAATAAACTGCAAAGTCATTTTCCCCCCAGGTTATTATTTTGGCCCATGACCCTCCTCCGCCCTCGGAGCATTAATGAGTGGAATGAAAAAGCAGAGATGACTGCTGCTACAGGATTGGCTCCTGCTTCTTCTTCCTCCTCTTGGCTGTGATTGGTCTGGCCTCATGGTCCCACCAGTCGCAGAAGATGGCCAGCTGTTTGATGTTAGTGCCGTCATCCGCTGCTGCTATGACTTGACCTGGGCAGCTCGCCGCCGGACCGTGAACCTTTCAGATTTATCTGACTCGGCTCGCTGTCATTCTTGTTGATTGCTTGTCCGTAAAAGTTACGAGCCTGTACTTTGTAATTGTGTTTATGTTGCCAGGTCTTGTTAATTGGGCTGACCTGAGACCTTTGCTCTGCCTGTTTGAAGTAGTGTTTGTATGCTGAGGTAAATTACTTCTGGAGGCAGATCCGGAAGACTTGTACATTTCCTTTAGCTTGTTACCTGTTTCTTAATTAAGTCACTCAACAGTCCGATGTGCTTGAGTAGATGGCAACTGAACTTCTTTTCCAGTTTTCTTTCTGAGCGCCGGGATTAGCATCACCTGGATGGCTGGGAATGTCCATAAAAAACCTTTTCCTTTTTCCAAACTCCGTCTAGTCGGAGGTTGCTTCCTTTCCCCGTCTAAGCCCAGCCAAAAGAGCATCAGGAAGGCATTGTGCGATGTTGCCTCCAACATCCTTCATCTCTGTTTTACACACTACACACACCATTTCTTTTATTAGCGACACTTATGAAATCTAATGCAATCCACAACAATAGCTCGACTATAAACTTACTTTATGGGGCCCCAGGGCAGAACTGCACCACTATGATCAGCTGCAGTGGTGACTTGCAGCCTCTGTATTTGGAGCACCTGGGGTCTGTTTCAGGAAGCAGGTTTAATGAAAACACTGAGTTATTTAACCCTGAAATGAGAGAAACTCTGAGTTTTCCCTTTCAAAAAGGTAGGTAACCCAGAGAAAGAGGAGCAACTCTAGCCCACAGGTGCCCAAGTCCGGTCCTCAATAACTACTGTTCTGCAATTTTGTAAAACATACCCTCTCTAACACACCTGAATTAATTGGCCAGTTACCTCATGAACATGTCATTCTGCTCTGCAGAGGCCGGATAATGAGCTTTCATTTGATTCAGGTGTGTTGGAAAAGAGATGCAACCAAAATGTGCAGGATAGTAGCTCCAGGACTGGACTTGGGCACCCCTGCTCTGGCCTGTTTCACAAAGAGGGGGAAGATAAACCCTCGGTCAGTTACCAGAGCAATAGAATCTTCAAAACCTTGAGTTTCTCACGGTCTCCGCCCACCTTCAGCTACATTTTACTTTCATTTCATTTCTTCATTTTGTCAGCTGGTGAGTTTTGGTTTCTGCCTCTAAACACCATTAACAATTAATCAGAGTCAGTAGGTTATAGATGTGCCTTTTGCATCAGGAGTCCGTGGATGAAGATGCAGCATTACTGCATAGAGAGTTAATTGAAATTTATTGAAATTGAAATTTATTGAAAGGATAGCCCCTTGAGATGTAACATCTCGTTTTCGAGGGGGTCCACGACATAAACAGACATTTACACAAGTAACAGAAATTGAATAAACTACAATATACACAATACAACATTCACACCGACTAACAAAGCTCTCCCAAATCTAATCACCCCCATAAACCCGACCCTCGCTACAAGTAGGTTGAAATACATTAGCAAAAGAGTACAGAATACCCATGTGCATAGTAAAAAATAAAAAAAAAAAAAAAAAAAAAAAAAAAAAAGGCATGTTGGATCAATACACTAACAAACATTTCAGTTATAATTCATAATAAAGCAAAACATTTTGTAAGAATGCAACAATATATAAATACAGTACATAATTACAAATACAATATCAGAAACAAGAACAAGTTATTTGTAGATGAGTGAGTGTGGCTCTCCTAAAGATCTGTTGAGAAGTAATAGCCCTGATTGTAACAGGTAAGTTGTTCCAGTCTGATGGGGCTTTGAATTTAAATGCTCGACGCCCAAATTCTTTTTTGATTTTGGGGACACAAAAAAACAAATGCTCGGTATGTCTCAGGTTATATGAGGACCTAAATGGAACTAAAAATTGTTTTAAATAGGATGGATAATTAAGATAATAACACCTAAAAATAAATTGAAGCCAGTGAAAATGCCTTCTTGATTTTAATGCTAACCAGTTTAGTGATGTATACATTTGACAGTGATGCGTTCTGTAAGGACACCTCAGTACAAATCTACAGAGACTATGATAAATAACATTAAGAGGTTTGAGATTTGTATCGGAGGTGCTCTGATAGACCACATCAGCGTAGTCCAATATTGGTAGAATCAAATGAGTAATGATTCTCTTCCGTATAGATAAGGTAAAACAATTAACAGAGGAATAAAGTGATCTCAAACAAATGGAAATTTTCTTTGTAAGTGATTCTATATGTGGTCTAAATGTCAGTTGAGAGTCGAGGTGAAGACCAAGATATTTAAACACCTCAACTTTAACCACTGGTGAATCATCAAGAAATTTAATTGATAAATCATTTGATTGGATATCATGCCTTAAGTTAAATAACATACAATAAGACTTTTTCTTGTTGAGTAAAAGTTTGTTTTGAATAAACCATTTTTGAACCAAGCTGAAATCAGATTGTAAAGAGTGCTTGATGTGGAGAACATCAGAACTGGAGAAATAAATTACAGTGTCATCTGCATATAAGTGTATTTGAGAGTTAAGGCAAATTTGTGGTAGATCATTTATAAATATAGAAAATAACAAAGGACCTAAAGAGGACCCTTGAGGTACACCCTTGTCTACAGTCATAAAATCTGAAAAGATTCCCTGATAAACAACACACTGACGTCTGTGGTGAAAATATGAGTTAAACCAAAGCAGTGCTTGTCTTGATAAACCAATAGCATATAATTTGTCTAAGAGTAAGTAATGATCAACAAAGTCAAAAGCTTTAGCTAAATCAATAAATATAGCACCTGTTTTCTTATTGGCATCAAATGAAGATATTATGTCATTAGTGAATTTCAGAAGAGTACTTGTGGTAGAGAAATTAGGCCTAAAACCAGATTGAAAGGGAGACAGGATATTAAAGTCGTTTATGTATTGAGATAATTGATTAAATATGATTTTTTCAAATATTTTCACAACAGTATTAATTATGGATATTGGTCTGTAGTTATTGATGTCATGAGGATCACCATTTTTATACAATGGGGTCACTCTGGTACATTTCCATGATAATGGAGTAGTACATGTTGTAAGAGATAAATTAAATAGATCAGATAATGGGTATGCCAGAACATGTGAGGCCATTTTTAAATACTTAGTCTCTAGGCCATCAGGACCAGCACTGCAATCAGATCTCAACCCATCAATTGTCTGCTGAACTACGGCTGGACTAATATTCCTAAAGGAGAAAGAGTTGTGGTGAACAGGAGTTGTCACATCAAAGGAGGAATCAGAAACATCGAAGTCACATAACTTTGAACTACATGTAGAAAAATGCTGACTGAAAGCAGTGGCAATTTCAGAAGGGTTATTAATTATTTCATTATTGATTTTCATAAAGTTAGTTTGCTTTTTGGGAGATTTATTAGTTACAGTATTAATTCTGTTCCAGAATTTTTTATGATTTTTGAATTCAGATGTAAGGCAGTCCTTAAAATAGTTTGCCTTAGCATTTCTTGTTTTAGTTGTACATATATTTCTCAACTTTTTATAAGTAACAAAGTCTGAGGATTCCCTTGTTAGACGATATTTTCCCCATGCCTTATCTCTTTGGTTAAACAGTTTTATTAGATCACCAGTGACCCAGGGCAAGTGTGTCCCCTTAACTTTAATAATTTTCCAGGGTGCATGTTTATCTATGATTTTCGTAAATTCTGTATAAAAGTAGTTCCATGCATCTTCAACATATGGAATTAATTGAAATCTATGCCAGTTGATGCCAATTATATCCTGTATAAAAAGTTCAGTATTGATAGTTTTAAACTGTCTAACTTTAATACACTTTGGAGGAAGGCGAGGTATCTTAATTTTCCAAACACAGTAAATCATAGAGTGGTCACTAAATGAGTCTGGTAATACTCCAGAAGTTATAATCCTATCAGGATGTGAGACTAATATCCAGTCTAAAAGGGATGCTGACGTAGGATTAACTCTAGTAGGTTCTGTTATAAGTTGAGATAGATTTATACTACTGAACAGGTTACGATCATTACTACATGAGCGGTCTAACCAGTTATTGTTAAAATCACCCAAAATAATCAATTCAGTGACATGCTCTATGGATTTAATGGTAGACAAAATGCACCTAGTTGACTCAGCCGGGGGATTTGGTGGTCTATAAATATTTCCAATGATTAAATGCTTATTTGTATGAAAGTTAATTTTAACAAAGAGACATTCAAAGTGTATGGGATCCTCTTTTGGTATGACAAGCTCTGAAACCAAGTTTGAAGAAATGTATGTGGCAACTCCTCCACCTCTTGAATTCCTGTCAGCTCTGAATAAAACATAATTCTCAAGTTTAACATCATCATCAGATATATTATTATTAAGCCAAGTCTCAGAAAGAGTAATTACATTAGGTTTATTATAAGTAAGCCAGGCTCTTAGAAGATCGATCTTAGGAAATAAGCTCCTGATATTTAGATGAATAACCTTAAGACCTTTCACAGAATTCATAAATTTACAAAAAAAAAGCAATATCCAACATTGTATACGTACACATATATTATGAATATTACTGCTCCATAAGTTTGTGGGAACTGGTAACAAGAGGTGAATGGTAGAGCAAACAAAAACATTCTCTCACACACACATACACACATATAAAATCTAAACAAAAATAATATAAACATAAGCCAAGCTCAGTCTGCATATGACTAATATAGAAAATATTGACAAGAAGTAGTAAAAATAAATCTATTTCCACTGTTAAAGTAGCCTAGACTGTTATCATTATACCACAGCCACCGAAACAATTTTCTACAAGAGTAATACTTCAATATATAATAAATGGAGTTTAAACAGCAAGAGTAAACACATAATACAATCCTCCCATAGGTAGTCTTCATTAGAATGAGCTATTTTTAAATTAAATCCAAATTCGAATACCATTCAGTATCATTTGGAAATTAATTACTAATTAAGCCATAAAGCTCAAAAAGAAAGGGGGAAAAAGGAGAGAAAAAAAAGGAGGAGGAGGGGTAATTAGCCATAACCAGTTAAATGAAGTTACAATTTTGCGACAGGATACTACCATAGAATATTATTTACGGCAAATAAAGAACTCACTTTAGAAAGCCGCAACATTTCATAAATCAGTCCGTAATTATGGCAGGTCACCGTATCATTGTGTAAGAGCCAGGTGACAGCCTAATAGTTCAAAATGCAAATCAGTTTCAAAAAGATGATGAGAAGACAAAAGAGAGAGCAGAGAAAATATCACCCAGATCTTTAGAGGTCCTCAGGAAAAATCACGAAGGAATGCGTCTGCGTCCTCGGGGCATCGGAATAACGTGGATTTACCCTCTCTGGTTACTCTCAGCGTAGCAGGATACTGCAGTGAATATTTAATGTTCAACTCACGGAGTTTGTTCTTTATTGGATCAAAGAGTCGTCGCTTCTGAAGTAATCCAGCACTGAAATCCGGGTAAATGTGGATTCGGTTCCCTTGAAACGTCAGATCACCTTTCTCCCTGGCAAGCCGCAAAATCTTCATTTTATCCTGAGCGTTCAGAAACTTTACCAGGATAGGCCTCGGAGCAGTTTTGGAATTCGGTTGGTGCAGGATGGGGGTACGATGAACCCTCTCAATGACTGGCTGCGTTGGGAAATTGTCGGAACCGAGCAACTTAGGGATGAGCTGCTGCATGAAGCTCAGAATATCTCGGCCCTCCGCCTGCTCTGGGATCCGCAAGAACCGCAGATTAGATGATCTACTTCGGTTCTCTAGGTCCTCAGCTTTCTCTTTCAGGTAAGTGTTTTCCTTCTCAAGGAATTTGACACGTTTTTCCAGATCCGATATATTGTCCTCGTTAGCGCTGACTCTTTGTTCCATAAATGCCACTTGTTCTCCAAGAGTGGTCATAGAGCTCTGTATTGTGTTAAGACTCAGTTGGAGTTGGTCGATTTTTGAATCAAAGTGTGAGATCATATCGGCTCTCAATTGTTGAATGGCGTCGCAGATGGCTTGATTGGAGGCCATGGTAAATTGGCGTGACACAAACAAAACTCGTAGCTGGAAAAATCAAGTCTCTTTTTGCCAATCAAGCAACAAACTTGAGGAATTTGATTATTAAGTTGATCAGCAAGATGGTCACGGAGTAATCAGTAGAAAAAAATAGAGGGAATCTGCAAAACTACTTCATTAAGCAGACTTGGTGCTCTGACAAAATGCTCACGCAGCAGACTGTGCGGCCATCT
>JALJCO010000858.1:0-81107 GCA_023101725.1 Atherinomorus stipes
CCTTCCCTGGCCCCGCCTTCTCTGGTCCTGCCTCACCTTGTCCCGCCTCCCGTAATTTAACATTGAATGTCATTTATAGCCCTCTATGAACAAAGGTGATCTAGTGATGTGCATGACAACCTGTTGTCTTCAGTTATGTTATAGGCAGTAGCCCACTTGAGTTTTCACAGTACTCCCTCTTTACAGTTAATTTCTTGAAATATAACCAATACTCATATAGCTGTTTCATGATCAAGTGGTTAAAAAGCAGTCTTTGGTCTCCCCTGTGCAACAGTACCTTGATTTCCCCAATTGCAATATCTCTGTGAAGAAAAGCTTTAACTGGGATTTTCAACTTGTACTCATCTGATCTTTAAAATTTCAACTGGATGGGGTAGCTGGTGTCTAAAATAAGAAGTGTAAGGGGATTAGAAGCAGCATATGGTCTCCCCTGTGAAACAGTAGCTTAATTTCCCCAATTGCAATATCTGCACGAGAAAAGCTTAAACTGGGATTTTCAACTTTTACTAAACGCCCTGCGTGAGATGAGCACCTGGGATTAGAAAATCGTTCATAAAACATGCCCATGTCATCCAATCGCAACCATATTATTGGAATATACTCAAAGAGGGGCTATCTACGTACCTTGGGAGTGGCGTCCATATTGGATCAGCAGTTTTCCAAATATAAAAAATTCAGGATTATAGCACCAACTAGATTTGGAAAATGTTTTCCTTTGGTATATCTGTATAAAATCAAGTTCCCCTTGTGGTTTCCAAATGTGATGCAATTATCTGTTGTCGTTTCTGAGATATGGCCTTTTAAGTTTTTAGCTAGTTTTTCAAAAATGTTTGCTCATGCATAACTTTGCAACGGAGCGACCAATCAAAAATTGCTCCGACTAGTTGTTTTCACTATGTCCTTAGTTTATGTGGTGCGATTTTCAGCCCTACTCAGCATGAAAACCTGTTGTCTTTAATTTTGGTACAGCATGAAGTTTGTGTGTTTGGGTAATGTTGAGTGAGTTTTCAGGAAAATGTCTAACACCTGCAGAATTGTGGTTCTCGAGGACCAGCACTGGACACCCCTGTTGTAGACCAACATTCACAGAAAACTAACAGCCACCAACCACTCCAGATCCTCTGTTCTCAAACTTCACCACAAGCCTTACAATACAATAGGACTTCTGTTTTAACAGATGTTCCTACACATTCGCACATGCACACACATCTGTGGCGATATGTTTGCTCCAGCAGGACTGACCACATACTTCAATTAGAATAATCAATGTCTTATCCATGTAAAAATGAAGACAAACACACTACAAATCCCGCGGTGAATATCAGACATCAATATTTAAACATCCAGC
Organism: Atherinomorus stipes; assembly: GCA_023101725.1. NCBI lineage: Eukaryota > Metazoa > Chordata > Actinopteri > Atheriniformes > Atherinidae > Atherinomorus > Atherinomorus stipes. The sequence goes on from JALJCO010000858.1 coordinate 1,349, forward strand.
TGGACGTCCGTGAGTCTGGCCTGCCAACCACGACCAGGATCTTCTCCTCCTGTCCTTTCACTGTTCTCAGTGTCTGAAGATGTGCCATCGCGCACCTCATTCACACACTCCCCAGCTGCATGCATGTTAGTGGCTCATCCCGATTGAAGGTTTATGTGCCCCTGGAAAACTGACAAGTTACATTTGACTTGCAAGGAAAAAAACATGTGTAACACTGTACCTGGTGACTCTAAGACAGATGTGTTGTCTAATTAGTAACTGGATGCTTCCAAGAGTTTGTAGCTTGATGGAGAAAAAAGTGAAACAATGTGATGGGATCTGAGAAGTTTCAAACCATCTGAACTGGGCTTGGAAGGTGTCACGATCCTGCCTTCTCTCACTGCAAGATGGGTTTGTGGCTCTGAGGATCACAATTTTTATTTCCATTCGGGTATCGTTACAGCCCTATACATAAATGATCAATGACATAACCATGTAAAAATGAAGACAAACAGGACAGATGCAGACGTGAACTTTAGACAACATTGATATATTGCAGGATTAAAAATCTTTGCCAAACTGCTTGGAATTCATGAGATATATCTTGACATTAACTGTAACAAGATTGTTTTTTATAGATTTATCTGTTATGGAAATCCTTGTGTTGCGCAAATTTGCATATTTCAACAAAAACTTAGCCTGTAAAAAAAAATTTAGAGTGATAGTTGGCTGGATTCAAACGTTCAGCATGATTAAAGGAATATCTCCATCACATTTAGGCTGTCTAGGACAAACAGCTGACTTTTAATGATGTAATAATGAAAATCGGAGTATGGCCCACTCATAAAACATTCCCACTTTGTCCAATCATAACCATCATCTAGGAATCAGCACAGAGTGATGATATGAACATACACAGTGAGTTTCATACATATCTGATCAATCGTTTGTGAAATATAAAAAGTGTTACAGCGCCCCCTAGATTTAAAAAATTTCCATTATGCTACATGAGTAGATAATAACATTCCCTTGTTGGTGTAGGAGTTTCATGGAAATATCTGATGTGGTTTTAAAGTTATGGCCTTTGAAGTATGTAGCTAGCGTTGGTAAAATGTTTCAACACGCATAATTCCGCAACGGAAAAAAATTCCAACAATCGCTCTGATCAGTCTTTTTATCTTGGTATCTACTTTGTGTGGTACAATTTTCAGTTGGATCGGGGTAAAACTCTAGGACGTGTAAAAAAAACAATGTTTTGCATATTTTGCACTGTAGCAAAAAAAAATTATAGGCGGAAATGGGCGTGGCCTATGTCATAAAATTCAGGAGGGTCCAAGGAATCTGGGGATATAAGGCACTTAAATTTACTCCAAGCCGTTTTCGAGCTAGAGGCCAAAACGTGCTACCCAATGGTATAGCGCCACCTAGTGTCTGACATGAGTTTTTTCTCTTTTATAATTTCACAAACATTTTCTTCTACCATCCCTGTAAGTGGCTATATAAATCCACCTTTGGTTTGGCCTCCCTGGCCATTTTTGTTGGGTCAGGGGAAGAAAAATAGCGGTCCAGGGCCCCTCGGCTGATTTCCGCCCCTGGGTTACAAAATCGCTAATAAAACACGCCCACGTGGTCCAATCCTAACCATCTTCTAGAAATATGCTCAGAGGGTCACTATCTACGTACCATGGGTGCGGCGTGCAGATCGGAACAGCGGTTTTCCCAATATAAAAAAATCAGGATAACAGCGCCCCCTAGATTTGAAAAATTTCCTCCTTCGGTACATTTGTAGAAAATCAAGTTCCCCACTGGGGTTTTGAAGGAATTGTAATTATGTGTTGTCGTTTTTGAGTTATGGCCTTTTAAGTTTTTAGCTAGGTTTTCAAAAATGTTTGTTTGCGCATAACTTCGTAACAAAACAATATTTTTAAAAAGTGCTTCCTTACAGTTTGTTTGTCTTGGCTCTGTAGTTTATATGGTACATTTTTCAGCCTGATCGGGCAAAAATCCTAGGACTAGTTCACAAAAATAGGTTTTGCATATATCGCCCCCTAGCAAAAAATCTATCTAGGCGCAAATGGGCGTGGCCTACGTCAGGAGATGCGGAAGGGTCCAAGGAATCTGTGGATCCAGGTCCCATAAATTTATTCCAAGCGGTTTGGGAGCTAGAGGCCAAAACGTACTACCCCCTGGTATAGCGCCCCCTAGTGTCCGACATGTGTCATTGCGCTTACTATCTCTACATGAACCACTTTTGTACCAGCCTATATATGTGGCTATATTAATGCGTGTGCAGTTTTGGCTCCCCAGATAGTTTTCACAGAGAAGAATAATAATAACTAGAACTGCAAGCAGTTATCACGGGGTCCAAGCCCGACCGTGCACCGCCTCCCCTGGCGCACCGCCCTCCCTGGCCCCGCCTCCCATTGTTCGACAAACACTTAGATTTGTAGCCCTCCGGAAAAAAGGGATGATTTTTGATTATTTTGCAAAGAAGGTTTGCTCAGCATGAAAACCTGTTGTCTTCAATTACGGTGCAGCATGAAGTTTGTGTGTATGGGTAATGTTGTCTGAGTTTTCAGGAAAATGTCTAACACCTGCAGGATTGTGGCTCTAAAGGACCAGCACTGGACACCCCTGTTGTAGACCAACATTAAAAAAAAACTAACAGCCACCAACTACTGCAGATCCTCTCTGTCCTCAAACTTCACCACAAGCATTACAGTACCATCGGACTTCTGTTTTAACAGATGTTCCTAAGGTGAATATCAGACATCAATATTTAAACATCCAGCTGGTTGTCCTCCGTGTGTCTGGTCTGCCAAACACGACCAGAACTCTTCCTTCCTGTCCTTTCACTGTTCTCAGTGTCTAAAGACCTGCCATCGCCCACCTCAAACACAGTCTTCCGAGCTGCAGGCACGCGAGTAACTGATCTCGGTCGATGGTTCATATGGAAAACTGACAATTTTAATTTGTTTTGCACAGGGTAAAAAATATGCGTGACACTACCCGGTGCCTTTAAGAAAGATGTGCTGTTGAGTTAGAAAATTCATGCCACAATAGTCTTTAGACTGATGAACAAAAAAGGTCAAATAGTTTTTTGTGACCTGAAAAGTTTCAGAGCATCTGAACTGGGCTTGGAGGGTGATGTGATCCTCCTTTCTCCCACCGTGAGACAGGATTGTGGCTCTGAGGGTCATGATTTTTATTTAAATTCAGGTATTGTTACAGCCCTATATATGAATGATCAATGGCATAACCATGTAAAAATGAAGACAAACACACTACAGATGCAGTTGTTAACTTTAGACAACTTTGATATTTGCAGGATTAAAAATCTTTCCCAAACTGCTTGGGATTCATAAGGAATATCTTGACATTAATTGCAGCAAGATTGGTTTTTATTTGGGATGCACGATAATCATTGGGCCGATAACAGGACATTATGATGTCATTCCGATAAGTCCGATACCATGACGACATACCCCGATAACCTATGTCCCATAAAGTTGGAATTTTAAAGATTGGACATGCAGAAGTTGAAAATCCCACTTTATGCTTTTCACGCTGAGATATTGCGATTGGGGAAAGAAAGCCGCTGCTTCACAGGGCAGACCCAAAACTGCTTCCAAACCTCTTTCCCTATCTTATATTAGACACTACCTACCTTATACAGTTGGAAATTTTAAGATTGGACATGCACAAGTTAAAAATCCCAGTTAATGCTTTTTTGTGGCTCTCGAGGACCAGCACTGGACACCCCTGTTGTCAACCAACATTCACAGAATACTAACAGCCACCAGCCACTCCAGATCCTCTCTGTCCTCAAACTTCACCACAAGCCTTACAATACAATAGGACTTCTGTTTTAACAGATGTTAATACACATTCGCACATGCACACACATCTGTGGCGATATGTTTGCTCCAGCAGGACTGACCACATACTTCAGTTAGAATAATCAATGTCTTATCCATGTAAAAATGAAGACAAACACACTACGGTGAATATCAGACATCAATATTTAAACATCCAGCTGGACGTCCGTGCGTCTGGCCTGCCAACCACGACCAGGATCTTCTCCTTCTTTCCTTTCACTGTTCTCAGTGTCTGAAGATCTGCCATCGCGCACCTCATTCACACACTCCCCAGCTGCATGCGTGTAAGTGGATCGTTCCGATTAAAGGCTTATGTGCCCATGGAAAACTGACAAGTTTCATTTGACTTGCAGGGAAAAAAAACTTGTGTAACACCGTACCTGGTGACTCTAAGACAGATGTGTTGTCTAATTAGTAACTGGATGCTTCCAAGAGTTTGTAGCTTGATGGAGAAAAAAAGTGAAACAGTGTGATGTGATCTGAGAAGTTTCAGACCATCTGAACTGGGCTTGGAAGGTGTCACGATCCTGCCTTCTCCCACTGCAAGATGGGCTTGTGGCTCTGAGGATCACAATTTTTATTTCCATTCGGGTATCGTTACAGCCCTATATATAAATGATCAGTGACATAACCATGTACAAAATAAAGACAAACACACTACAGATGCAGTTGTGAACTTTGGACAACATTGATATTTGCAGGATTAAAAGTCTTTGCATAACTGCTTGGGATTCATGAGGACTATCTTGACATTAACTGTAACAAGATTGGTTTTTATAGATTTATCTGTTATGGAAATCCTTGTGTTGAGCAAATTTGCATATTTCAGCCAAAACTTAGGGTGTAAAATCAATATAGAGTGAAGGCTGGATGGATTCAAATGTTCAGTATGATTCAAGGAATATCCATCACATTTTAGCTGTCTAGGACAAACAGCTGATTTTTAATGTAATAAAAATCGGGGTGTGGCCTGCTCATAAACCATTCCCACTTTGTCCAATCATAGCCATCCTCTAGGAATCAGCACAGAGTGATGATATGAACATACACAGTGAGTTTCATATATATCTGATCAATTGTTTGTGAAATATAATAAGTGTCATAGCGCCCCCTAGATTTAAAAAATTTCCATTATGCAACATGAGTAGATAATCACGTTCCCTTGTTGGTGTAGGAGTTTCATGGAATTATCTGATGCGGTTTTAAAGTTATGGCCTTTGAAGTACGTAGCTAGCTTTGGAAAAATGTTTCAATGCGCATAACTCCGCAACGAAACAAAAATCCAACAATCGCTCTGATCAGTTTTTTCCTCTTGCTATGTACTTTGTGTGGTACAATTTTCAGTTGGATCGGGCTAAAACTCTAGGAGGAGTAAAATAAAAATGATTTTTGCATATTTTGCACTGTAGCAAAAAAAAATTATAGGCGGAAATGGGCGTGGCCTATGTCATAAAATTCGGGAGGGTCCAAGGAATCTGGGGATATAAGGCACTTAAATTTACTCCAAGCCGTTTTTGAGCTAGAGGCCAAAACGTGCTACCCAATGGTATAGCGCCACCTAGTGTCTGACATGAGATTTTTTTCTCTTTTATAATTTCACAAAAATTTTCTTCTACCATCCCTGTAAGTGGCTATATAAATCCACCTTTGGTTTGGCCTCCCTGGCCATTTTTGTTGGGTCAGGGGAAGAAAAATAGCGGTCCAGGGCCCCTCGGCTGATTTCCGCCCCTGGGTTACAAAATCGCTAATAAAACACGCCCACGTGGTCCAATCCTAACCATTTTTTAGTATTATGCTCACAGGGGCTCTATCTATGTACCACGGGTGCGGCGTGCAGATCGGACCAGCGGTTTTCCCAATATAAAAAAATCAGGATAACAGCGCCCCCTAGATTTGAAAATTTTCCTCCTTCGGTACATTTGTATAAAATCAAGTTCCCCACTGGGGTTTTGAAGGAATTGTAATTATGTGTTGTCGTTTTTGAGTTATGGCCTTTTAAGTTTTTAGCTAGGTTTTCATAAATGTTTAAACGCGCATAATTTCGTAACCGAGTAAAATTTCAAAAATCTGTTAGATAACTTTGTTTGTCTATGGTCTCTATTATATGTGGTACAATTTTCAGCCTGATCGGGTCAAAATTGTAGGACGAGTTTACGAAAATAGGTTTTGCTTATATCGCCCCCTAGCAAAAAATCTATCTAGGCGCAAATGGGCGTGGCCTATGTCAGGAGATGCGGAAGGGTCCAAGGAATCTGCTCATCCAGGTCCCATAAATTTATTCCAAGCGGTTTGGGAGCTAGAGGCCAAAACGTACTACCCCCTGGTATAGCGCCCCCTAGTGTCTGACATGTGTCATTTTCCTGCTTTCGCTACATTCACCCTTTTTGTCCAAGCCCATGTATATGCTTTTTATATAACTCTTGCGGTCTAGCCTCCCCAAGGAGTTTTTGTGTCGGAAAAATAATAATAATAATAATAATAAAAAACGAAGCAAACTCAATAGGGTTCCAGCACGCTGGAGTGCTGGGAACCGCGTTGCACTTGCAACGCGGGCCCTGCGCTGCTCCGCGGGCTTGGACCCCTAATAATAAAAACTAGAACTGCAAGCAGTTATCACGGGTTCCAAGCCCATCCACGCACCGCCTTCTCTGGCCCCGCCTTCCCTGGCCCCGCCTTCTCTGGTCCTGCCTCACCTTGTCCCGCCTCACGTAATTTAACATTGAATGTCATTTATAGCCCTCTATGAACAAAGGTGATCTAGTGATGTGCATGACAACCTGTTGTCTTCAGTTATGTTATAGGCAGTAGCCCACTTGAGTTTTCACAGTACTCCCTCTTTACAGTTAATTTCTTGAAATATAACCAATACTCATATAGCTGTTTCATGATCAAGTGGTTAAAAAGCAGTCTTTGGTCTCCCCTGTGCAACAGTACCTTGATTTCCCCAATTGCAATATCTCTGTGAGAAAAGCTTTAACTGGGATTTTCAACTTGTACTCATCTGATCTTTAAAATTTCAACTGGATGGGGTAGCTGGTGTCTAAAATAAGAAGTGTAAGGGGATTAGAAGCAGCATATGGTCTCCCCTGTGAAACAGTAGCTTAATTTCCCCAATTGCAATATCTGCACGAGAAAAGCTTAAACTGGGATTTTCAACTTTTACTAAATGCCCCTGCGTGAGATGAGCACCTGGGATTAGAAAATCGTTAATAAAACATGCCCATGTCATCCAATCGCAACCATATTATTGGAATATACTCAAACATGGCTATCTACGTACCTTGGGAGTGGCGTCCATATTGGATCAGCGGTTTTCCAAATATAAAAAATTCAGGATTATAGCACCCCCTAGATTTGGAAAATGTTTTCCTTTGGTATATCTGTATAAAATCAAGTTCCCCTCGTGGTTTCCAAATGTGATGCAATTATCTGTTGTCGTTTCTGAGATATGGCCTTTTAAGTTTTTAGCTAGTTTTTCAAAAATGTTTGCTCATGCATAACTTTGCAACGGAGCGACCAATCAAAAATCGCTCCGACTAGTTGTTTTCACTATGTCTATAGTTTATGTGGTGCGATTTTCAGCCCTACTCAGCATGAAAACCTGTTGTCTTTAATTTTGGTACAGCATGAAGTTTGTGTGTTTGGGTAATGTTGAGTGAGTTTTCAGGAAAATGTCTAACACCTGCAGAATTGTGGTTCTCGAGGACCAGCACTGGACACCCCTGTTGTAGACCAACATTCACAGAAAACTAACAGCCACCAACCACTCCAGATCCTCTCTGTTCTCAAACTTCACCACAAGCCTTACAATACAATAGGACTTCTGTTTTAACAGATGTTCCTACACATTCGCACATGCACACACATCTGTGGCGATATGTTTGCTCCAGCAGGACTGACCACATACTTCAATTAGAATAATCAATGTCTTATCCATGTAAAAATGAAGACAAACACACTACAAATCCCGCGGTGAATATCAGACATCAATATTTAAACATCCAGCTGGACGTCCGTGAGTCTGGCCTGCCAACCACGACCAGGATCTTCTCCTCCTGTCCTTTCACTGTTCTCAGTGTCTGAAGATGTGCCATCGCGCACCTCATTCACACACTCCCCAGCTGCATGCATGTTAGTGGCTCATCCCGATTGAAGGTTTATGTGCCCCTGGAAAACTGACAAGTTACATTTGACTTGCAAGGAAAAAAACATGTGTAACACTGTACCTGGTGACTCTAAGACAGATGTGTTGTCTAATTAGTAACTGGATGCTTCCAAGAGTTTGTAGCTTGATGGAGAAAAAAGTGAAACAATGTGATGTGATCTGAGAAGTTTCAAACCATCTGAACTGGGCTTGGAAGGTGTCACGATCCTGCCTTCTCTCACTGCAAGATGGGTTTGTGGCTCTGAGGATCACAATTTTTATTTCCATTCGGGTATCGTTACAGCCCTATACATAAATGATCAATGACATAACCATGTAAAAATGAAGACAAACAGGACAGATGCAGACGTGAACTTTAGACAACATTGATATATTGCAGGATTAAAAATCTTTGCCAAACTGCTTGGAATTCATGAGATATATCTTGACATTAACTGTAGCAAGATTGTTTTTTATAGATTTATCTGTTATGGAAATCCTTGTGTTGCGCAAATTTGCATATTTCAACAAAAACTTAGCCTGTAAAAAAAATTTAGAGTGATAGTTGGCTGGATTCAAACGTTCAGCATGATTAAAGGAATATCTCCATCACATTTAGGCTGTCTAGGACAAACAGCTGACTTTTAATGATGTAATAATGAAAATCGGAGTATGGCCCACTCATAAAACATTCCCACTTTGTCCAATCATAACCATCATCTAGGAATCAGCACAGAGTGATGATATGAACATACACAGTGAGTTTCATACATATCTGATCAATCGTTTGTGAAATATAAAAAGTGTTACAGCGCCCCCTAGATTTAAAAAATTTCCATTATGCTACATGAGTAGATAATAACATTCCCTTGTTGGTGTAGGAGTTTCATGGAAATATCTGATGTGGTTTTAAAGTTATGGCCTTTGAAGTATGTAGCTAGCGTTGGTAAAATGTTTCAACACGCATAATTCCGCAACGGAAAAAAATTCCAACAATCGCTCTGATCAGTCTTTTTATCTTGGTATCTACTTTGTGTGGTACAATTTTCAGTTGGATCGGGGTAAAACTCTAGGACGTGTAAAAAAAACAATGTTTTGCATATTTTGCACTGTAGCAAAAAAAAAATTATAGGCGGAAATGGGCGTGGCCTATGTCATAAAATTCAGGAGGGTCCAAGGAATCTGGGGATATAAGGCACTTAAATTTACTCCAAGCCGTTTTCGAGCTAGAGGCCAAAACGTGCTACCCAATGGTATAGCGCCACCTAGTGTCTGACATGAGTTTTTTCTCTTTTATAATTTCACAAACATTTTCTTCTACCATCCCTGTAAGTGGCTATATAAATCCACCTTTGGTTTGGCCTCCCTGGCCATTTTTGTTGGGTCAGGGGAAGAAAAATAGCGGTCCAGGGCCCCTCGGCTGATTTCCGCCCCTGGGTTACAAAATCGCTAATAAAACACGCCCACGTGGTCCAATCCTAACCATCTTCTAGAAATATGCTCAGAGGGTCACTATCTACGTACCATGGGTGCGGCGTGCAGATCGGAACAGCGGTTTTCCCAATATAAAAAAATAAGGATAACAGCGCCCCCTAGATTTGAAAAATTTCCTCCTTCGGTACATTTGTAGAAAATCAAGTTCCCCACTGGGTTTTGAAGGAATTGTAATTATGTGTTGTCGTTTTTGAGTTATGGCCTTTTAAGTTTTTAGGTAGGTTTTCAAAAATGTTTAAACGCGCATAATTTCGTAACCGAGCAAAAATTCAGAAATCGCTTGGACCAGTTTTTTTCTCTATGGCTCTAGTATATGTGGTCCATTTTTCAGCCGGATCGGGTAAAAACTGTAGGACGAGTTCACAAAAATAGGTTTTGCATATATCGCCCCCTAGCAAAAAATCTATCTAGGCGCAAATGGGCGTGGCCTATGTCAGGAGATGCGGAAGGGTCCAAGGAATCTTATGATCAAGGTCCCATAAATTTATTCCAAGCGGTTTGCGAGCTAGAGGCCAAAACGTACTACCCCCTGGTATAGCGCCCCCTAGTGTCTGAGATGTGTAGTTTTTCTTCTCTGACCACCTCGGAACTATATGTACAAGCCTATATACTTGGCTAATTTAATGCGTGTGCAGTTTAGCCTCCCCAGATACTTTTGCGGCGGCGGAATAATAATAATAATAATAATAATAATAACAAATAAAAAACGAAGCAAACACAATAGGGTTCCAGCACGCTGGAGTGCTGGGAACCGCGTTGCACTTGCAACGCGGGCCCTGCGCTGCTCCGCGGGCTTGGAACCCTAACAAATAAAAAACGAAGCAAACACAATAGGGTTCCAGCACCGCTGGAGTGCTGGAACCGCGTTGCATGCAACGCGGTTCTGCGCTGCTCCGCGGGCTTGGAACCCTAATAAAAAACGAAGCAAACACAATAGGGTTCCAGCACGCTGGAGTGCTGGGAACCGCGTTGCACTTGCAACGCGGGCCCTGCGCTGCTCCGCGGGCTTGGAACCCTAAAAAGTTAGCTATATAATGGAAATTTAGGAACTTTGAGGGAAGTTGGAAGTATTTTCTTTTAGCGAGCAGATGTGGTAAAAAATTTGACTAAATTTCTGAAATCTGTTATTGTCAATACTGACTGTTTCAGTGTAACAGTCAGTACGACTAAAAGAGTAAATATTCAATTTATTTAACTGGAGTGGACGTTAGTGCTTCTGCAGATTTCATTTAAGATTGAAAAACAAGTCATGCCTTCTAATGATTAACTGTGTCTGGGAGGGGGTGTCACTTGCCAAGGAAAGCAAGAGGCAGAGGTTTTGTCCTTTTTAAAAAAAACAACACTGGTATAAGTTTTACTTAGGGATGCACGATAACCTTTTTTGAAAAACGATACTGATAACTGATAAATTTCAGCTCCTAAAGGCCGATATTCTTAACTGATAACAGACATACAGTCATCCTCAAAATTATTCATATCCATCAATTAAAGAAGGAAAATAAATCACCTGTCGGTGAAATAAGTTAAAAGTGACAAATGTGATAATAAATAAAAATTCTTTGAAAATAATTACATTGATTTTGAATTTTGGTTCAACGGAAATGTTTAAATTGAACACACACAAAAAAAAGAAACAACAAGCATGATGGGGCTCAAAAGCTCAAATTTTGTTGACCCTTTGAGGCAATCACTGCAATTATAAGTTTTCTGTCACGATCAAAAAAGACTTCTACACCTGCTGACATGTATTTTGGTCCACTGTTCATGGGAAAGGTGCTCTAATTTGTCTGGGACAGTTTTGTTTGTTCTAATTATTATTTTCAACCACAATTCAAAAGCAATATTTTATTTCACTAAATTATAATTTTGTAAATTTTCATTTATTATTAGTTCCTTTTTTTTCCTGTTATTTGAATTAATATTGTAAATTTAGCTTTTTCTTTAATTGGAGGGTATAAATTATTTTATGGATGACTGTAGATACCTAATCAGGACATCAATACTATTTACAAAAATAAAGATTTTTTTCACTCTTGAATGAATATATATATATATATATATATATATATATATATATATATATATATTTTTTTTTTTTTTTTTATTTTACGGAGAAAAACTATCAGTTAGCCTCTCAAACATTTTCTAAAAGATAAAAAAACTATTCATGTCTCAAATGCACATTAACTTAAATAAGGAACATTACATACTGATACAAAAATAAAGGCTCCTTTAACTGATGCAAATACATGTATTGGGATTACAAACTGAAAATGTGCAAGGGAGAACTAAAAAACAAAACATCTATTCTATGTTAACACAATCTGAAAAAGTTTATTTGTAAACAATAACTGTCTATGTAAATAGAGTGCATTTTTAAACAGCAAAAATAATATACACTGTATGTTATTGGGGCAAGTTGTCATATCGGAGTTATTGGAATGATGTAATAATTTCCTGTTTTCAGGCTGATAGTTATCGTGCACCCCTAGTTTTCTAAAGATGCTTCAATAACTTAACATAAAGACATCAAACATTTGGAAAGGGGAAGCCTCTGAAAGACCATTTGAAATACCACAACCAAAAATAATCTCTTCTTCTTTTTTAGGAGCAAAAGAGATTAAGTCACAAGTCTGAAGTGTTTGATGACAGAACGGTGGAACATCTAGCCAACTAGTGCAACTGGTAAATGGAAATGATCCCCAGTTAAATAAGACAGAACACAGACCAAGGATTGGTGATCGACTGAGTTCAAATACTGTTTCAAGTTAAGTTTGATGTGCAGCAGAGCTGGCACTAAACCTCAAGAACAGTTGTGCTGCTGAGGATTGTTAAGAGCCAGAGGGAGAGAGAAAAAAAATAAAAAATCCAAAGCTGCTCCGTCCTCGCTGTATTGATGTAACCTTACACTGGTGTGCAAGAGGATCAATGGCTGTGTGGAACTGCTGCAGCATACAAAACAGCAAAGGCTGAGTCCCAGACTCGAATTATCCATCACTCATCCCCATCTGAGGATATATGACAGGTAGTGATGAATTACTTGAGTTGGAGTCGTGTCAGAGGAGGAGGAGAAAGGGGGCAGATTTGTTGTTGCTTCATATTTAAGCCATTTCTGTGCACAGAATCATTAGGGAAAAAAGTGACGGTCAAAAGGTCAAACAGTCACATGACAGACAAATATTGTTGCATTAAAAAACAAAACAAAAACGAGAGTTGATACCTCAACATTTTTCTATAGGAAATGGGAAACGGAGTGAAAACAAATCCCCACCAAGCTTCTCTCAGCCCTCAGGTCATGTTCACAGTGGATCTCTGGATGTGTTGTTACTTATGAGACTGTACTGTAAATATTAACCAATTTGCAGTTCAAGCTCACATGAGATCTAAGGCAGAGGTCGCCTGTCAAACAGATGATCTGGTTTCTGCCCGCACCCGCTGCAGCTTCAGATTATCGGCTGTCGGAGAGAGAAATGTCCCTTCGAGTTTCAACTGTTTCAAAACTTAAATCAGGAGAAGTGCCATTTGCTGCCCTGCCACATCAACACTTTGGTCCATCGTGTGTTACGGCTGCATTCAGACATTCCTGTGTCGACCAAAACACTGAGCAGCTGCTGAATGCAACTTTACACCAGGTCTCTTCTAAAATAGGAGCCCGGCTAATGTCATAAAAGCACGTAATGTGCGGTTTTAAGGCTAATCTTGGCAACATTAAAGACTAATAAAGAAGTTCAAATGCTGTTTAGGGAATACCACTACAGCTAGACAGGCCACAATTATTAAAGACTCAGCTGGTCTGAACTATTTTTTTAAAAAAAAGGCAAACAATTGTTGTTTCCTTTTTAAAAAAAATATAATTGCAATTTTATTGCACGCAAGTTGATTGATGACTACATACAGCATACCAAAATGCAGTAGTTATGAGTAAGGATAGGCCGATACATCGGCCAGCCAATACTTTTATTTTTTGCTGGAATTAGCATCAGCCGATATATTGGGTGTTGTAGGCAGATATCCCCACTCTACATGATTTATATATATTTATATATATATATATATATATATATGTACACACAGTCGTCCTCAAAATTATTAATAGCATCCAATTAAAGAAAAGGATGAATTCACAATAGTAATTCAAATAACAAGAAACTAAAGAAACTAATAATAAATAAAAAATTACAAAACCATAATTTAGTGAAATGAAATGTTGCTTTTAAATTGTGGTTGGAAATAATAACTAAAAAAAAAAAAAAAAGAACAAAACAAACAAACCTGTCGGAGCTTTGGAGCCCCATTATACTTGTTTCCTTTTTTTAAAAATTTTTTGTGCGTTTTTAATATTTTTTTCAAACCACAATTCAAAATCTGTGTCAGGATTTTCAAAGAATTTTTATTTATTATTACTTTTGTCAATATCCTCTTATTTCATAGACAGCTTTTTAATGTTCCTTCTTCAGTTTGAGGGTATGAATAATTTCAAGGACGACTGTGTATACATACATGTATGCAAATATACACATATATATACATACATACATATATTTATATACATATATATATATACACACACACACACATATATATATATATACACAATCAAACACACACACATATATCAAGTTTAATGGTTCTATCTAATATTTTTTTTCCAAGTGTACTGTTTCTTTTTTATATATATATATTTTTTTGAGGTGCTTTGTTTTTTTATATTATTTTTTATATTTATATAAAGAGTTGTAAAATCACTTCTCATTGTCTCTTATATTAATTTGGGAGTCAAATGCAGTTTCAGCTCTAAATATTGGCAGGTAATATCGGCTGAGGCTTATGAGAAAATATTGGTATAAGTATCGGCCCTAAAAAGATCTGTATCAGTCGATCCCTAGTTATTAGAGAGGTATAGTCCAGATTTGTTTGCTTCCAATACCAATTTCAGTACTTTAGATAACATGTGATTCGCAGAGATAAGAAAAGGTTGTCCACTTGAAAATATTGCCAAAGCAAACATGTTGGTTCTGCCACATTTCTACTGCAGCTGTATTACACCACTGGTGATGTAAAACAACAAATATCCATATTGAATTGTACTCAGTGGCCTTGATACCAATCAATCAATCATTAAAAAAAGAAGAGAAAAAGCCCCCCCCCAAAATAAAAAAACAACCCCACATCATGATGACGCCCTGATCAAAGGGTTGTTTTTGTCATGATCAATGCAACATCCCTTACAGTAACAATAATTTATCAATGAGCTTTCAGAAAACGGGTTAATAATTAATGTAATTCATTATCAGCATCTACAGTTTTATGATTAATTCATATGTCCAATAATGTCAGCAGGAAACTAATATATGAAGCCTGCTTCTCTCAATTTCATCTGGACGGACATTAAATTTATTTGCTCTTGAGGAAAAGCAACATTTCATTATTACCAATATAAAAAGACAGCTTTATTCAACTGTTACGTAACGTTAGCAGCAACAGCTAAAACCATCATTTCTGTGAACAAAGTCCCCTTTAATTAAAAAATCTTTGAATTTATCCTCACACTTGAACTATGCCTCACCAACCCACTCAAGGCAAAGTGCCCTGCCCGTATCAGAGGTTTTTTAGTGTCGACTTGAGCTGTGCCAATTCAACTTGGGTTTCATGCAGAATGATTATTTCACCTCAAGTGGAAACCATTCATTTCCCCACTTCAGACAGTAATGAGCGAGAAGAATAATCATCTGCTGCACTCTGCAATACAGGCAGCACCTGGCTCACACTCGAGGCAACCCTGGCTATTACCGAATTTGAGAAGCCTTTTCATTTTCACCCAAACGCCTAAAGACACTCCAGGGCTCACTGAAAGTGTTCTACTGTGACTTGCCAGCTTATTTAACTTTTTTTCCACTTCTTGAGTTACAGCTAGAGCTTTTTTTTTTTTCCTTTTAAATAAAGACACACAAGGGTATTTATACGAGCCGGGTCATTTGCTGCTCTTTTTCTCTTGTCAAGACACCAAAAACAAGTGTCCAAGCATGAAAAACAACAGGCTACATCCAGGATTTTGAAGGAAACCTCATTCTCTGTGCAATAATAATGCACCCATCCAGTAATCCAATTCTTGCCTGCACACAACAAGAGAAATTCAGCCTCAAGGCTTGATTTCTGTTTTGCAATCTGTGGTTAGGCAATGTCTCATGCCAATCAACTTAACAGATAATACAAACTACCACAGTTATAACCGGAATCTAAAATCCCTGGTTTGCAATTTGGCACCTTTCGGTCGTGTGAGGAAGTTAACAGCACAACAAACCCACACTTGTCTCAACATCCCACTGGCATTCACACTTTGCTGACCCATCTGAGAAACACTGCCTGGTCATACAAGTCTACTGTGCCTTTGTGGACACGTAAGGCTAGAATACGTCATTAAAATGGTCCATACTAATTAGAGCTGGAATCTGCACCACTAATTTAAAAACAACAACACATCTCTTCCATCTTACTGCAGTGACATTTAAGCAGCATTTCTTTCTGAATGTTTGACTAGTGAAAGTGAAGTACAAACCAGTAGAGGCAGATCTCCCTGTCACGCAAGAACTGACTTTTAAGTCCACCCACATCCATGTAAACGTTGTTGTGCAAGATATATATTTTTTAAAACCCACAGCACTACTTGATGTGACCTTTTCTCCTATCAATCCTCTCAATGACCTTCATGCATCCACCTTTGGGACAACAAAATGTAATAAATGCTTACAAAAGTTAAAATTAAACTTGCTTTACTGCCAATATAATACAAGAGAGTATTCCTGCCTAAAAAGGTTGCAGCTAATTCATCCACTTTTTGTCTTGAATAGTACACATTAACTACAGTTTAATTTCACACCACAAACCCAGAGTTACCCAGTGTTTAAATCACTTCCATCTAATGTTAGATTAGACTTATAATCTAATCATTTACACTACACAGGCTACTTCGTACAGTCTCATATTGTCTCTTCTAGTCTCCTAATGAACTTAACTAAAGAAAACCCAATTTGTACCAGCGTGTCTCACTCAGAGCTCCACAAAGGCCCCTTGAGAGCCTAAGGCCCCATCTTGAGCTGACTAAATATGCAACATGCACAACCACACAAGGAGGCTGGAGGATGCATAGAAAGGGCACCAACAATGAGGCAGAAAGGCCGAGGGATTTTTTTTCCACCCTTCCCACAGGGCTGCATTGCATTGCAATGCATTCTTTACATTAAACAACCAGCTGTGCATTGCACTCTGCAGAGGCAACAATATGCATTGCATTGGATCCCCTAAAGCTGTCAATAACCCATGCATAACTCTTCCACACCCACCTGAAGAGCAGGAGATGAGGAAAACGGCGAAGGCCAGTTTTGTGGCGTCTCCCATTTTCCATCCGAATCTGATCCTCTCACTGGAAAGAGAATTTCAACAAGCTCAACGCCCCGAATATCACGAAACGATAGAGTTATATTAAATGTCTTGTTGCTCCAAGGAGCACCGTCTCAGGAAAAGAGGCATTTTAGAAAATATTTATATAAAATCGAGAGAAAATCCCAAAGTATCCCAGGTAATGCAAGGCTCACTAGTCCAGAAAAAGATGGGAGGAAGCGGAGGATATGGAAGAGAAGGGGATGGTTGTTGGCATTTCCAGGTTTACAGGCAAGCAATCGAGGGCGACTTGATGGCACCGAAGCCGGAGCTGTCGTGTACTTGCCAGGTCTGCTGCATTGTTATGAAGAGATCACTTATGCCTGATAAGCAGTTATTTTCAGAACAGCGGCACAAACAGCCGAGCCACAGCCGGGCAGGGCTAACATCCATCGGACTGGAAATCAAGCGCACTCCGCTCTCCAATCAAACTTCTCCTCATGAGCTCCGTCGCATAGCTATAAAATGTCAAAAATGTAGTCGATGGGAGCATTCCCACTCTTTTAACGTAAGAAAAAAAGAGCAGGTTTTATAAGTTTACTGTCGTTATATTCCGTGTAAAAGCTCCAGCTTCGTCCGACAGTCCGGAGGGGCTGCCCGGCCACAACCACAGCTCTGCCCGCTCCAGCAGGGAAACAACCGATTGCAAGGATCCCAACGGTGCGATAGCTGTCTCCAAAGTCAGTCAAACAACCAACCACGGTCAAAGTGACTTAAATAAACAAGTGGAAACACTATATAATGTTAGCGATAACCATCAAAGCTGCCGTTAATCCGTGTGGCTAATGCAGCTATCGAGTTTAGGACGAGCAGGATTTTCCAAGTCCGTCTCCTCCTCGCCTCTCTGGTCGGGACAATTTCAAGATGGCGTCACGGGCTCCTGTTAGACTTGCCAAACTAACACATTGCACTTCCGGTGGGAATTTCCGAAAGAAAATGTTGCATTGGAAATAAGATGTGTTTTACATGTATTGAAGTACCACCAATACTATGATTAATTCAATCAAATAGCACCAAATTTTAAATCAACACAGAAAACTTGCAATCTGTGTATTTGATTATTTTTGGTCTGAATTAATCGCATATTTGCAAATAAATGCAAATCAGTATAGTTTGATTTTTTTACAGCTACCGAATCATATATATGCCTGTTTTAAATAAGAATAAGCTATATACATGATGTTAGTTTATACTAAAAGTAGGCTGTATTCTCAGGTGACTACGAAGTCTTTTTTTTAATTTTTATTGATCTATAAAACTTGAAGAGAACAATTATTCACCCGTAAACCATATTTCGGACACACATGCACACACACACAAATTCTTCAATCAAATATTTCTGCTTGATTTTCTTTTCTTTAATCCTGAAGGAAAAATCTGTTCATTTCCGGTGTGAAACTAACTAACTATATCTAGTTTGCTTGAGCAGCTTTACGAGCTTAGGGATTGTTTTTGTTCGAGGAGGCTGCTTGTGTTTGACTCCGACGTATGCCGTAGCAAGGAAAGGGGGGCGGCCAGGTTTAAAAAAATAAATCAAAGTTTGCTATTTCTTTGCATTATCATTTACAAAAGATGATACAGTAGATGTAATGGGGAAACTAAAGTGAAATGGACACCATAGTAGCACCCACAACCAATTATAGTGATGTTTTTTTGAGGTTCAAACCATAAAACATATCCTGTTTCCAATCATGAGTATGCCCACCACTCCTTGTAACGCATGTGTATACTATAACCTTATGATGTAGTACGTGCTACTATACAGTCACATATTATATTTCAACATGTGTTAGTTGCAAAGTAATAAATGCCGAGAATGCCACGATGTACATATATAGGCTTGGCTTGTTCCCAACTCTATGTGACACTAATCTCTCTAATGGTCTGGAGCAGATCTCCAACTATAAGCACTGCTAAACGATTAGGAGGTCAAAGTTCTCGGGGGATTTCTCTGCCACACTTGAAGCTGAGTCACCTGTTCTGTATTGGAGTTTTGCCCTCCATCTTCATCAAGACATTACGTCCACAGTTTAAAGTTGGTGTCTCCAGGACAGACCTGGGTGAGGAGCTCAGTTCCTGTAAATGAGATCATCTTTGCAGAGATTTCCATCTTTTCTAAAAAGGCAAAACTCCTCTTTGTCATGGAAAAAATGTGTTGTGTGGTGTTCTTCATTTTACAGTTATAAGAAGCTTTCTTTCAAATGCGTGGCTCTCTTGTACGTCACCATGCTGTAAGAATAGCTGTGGTCACCACCGCTGCATAATCAGATTACACTTCACCCTTCAGAGCCTTTCTTGCATCACAGGAAGTTCTTGCTTTAACAATAGCTGCATGATCACCTTATAGGCTACATCACCTGCTGGCTTTTGCATACTGCATATTGAGGTTGAAGATTAGGTTTCCCTCTGAGGATTTTTCCATGCTGCATACTGACAGGACGCATCAGCACTCAGTGACAGCCGAACCTTCCTGCCGCAGCCATAAGGAGGTTTGGTTCAGTTTCCTTGACTTCCACTTTTATCACCACTGCTGCTTTTTTAACTTTTGCATGTAATTGTGTTTTAGTTTATATCAAAGTCCTGGATTAGAGAATACACAATAATATGCATTCAGCAATGACAAAAGCATGACTTACAAGTGGAAGATATCTTTCTTTGTGTGGAAGACCTAAAGTTCTGGTCTTGAAGATTTACTGCCCAAGCTAATCCCATTACTCAACTATCAGATGCCAAATCCCCTCTAATGGCATTACACGTGCCTAAATTACGTATGATGATGCTTGCTAATGAGAGCTCAGCTGATATACCTTACTGGAACCAGTGGCCCTTGTGCACAGAGTAACCCCATGGCTCTGCGGCTTAATGGACTCAGTATTGAGTGTCAAGGGAAGTCAAATTTATCGACAAAGTGCTTTTAACAAAAAGCAGATTGCTTGCAAAGTGCATTGCAAAGCAACAAAGGATCTAAATACATCTGAAACTGTGAGCAAACATGGTTAAATGTTAATAGTCAAAGGTTCATAACGTGTGACCGTGAGAGCTGCAAGACAGCGCGGGGAGTAGGACACTTTAAGATTCAAGCATGAATGATGAATGGAGGATGAAGTTTCCCATGCAGACCTCAAATTAGGCTGCCATGTCGTATCTGAAAGGGTCATGTTAAAAGGGCACTATGTCACTTTATAAGTTAGAAATCGATATATGCATTTATACATCATGTTTCACAAGAGGATAAATATCTTTTATGACTTCAAAAATGGTTCAGATGCTTTTAAGAAATGGAAGTGCCCAAACTATATCATAAGAAAGCTTAAGTTCCTCTTTAAATATGTAATTAATTCAATTGGAAATTACATTTTTATATGTAATCATTTCCCCCCAAATATTTTATATATCCACAATCTTCATTCATCCCTTTTTCTTGCCGCACTGTGGTTCCAAACCATAAACCAATTAGCAACATTAAAAATGTGAAATAGAAATTCAGATCATTTAAACTTTATTTGTGTAGTGCCAATTCACAACCTATCTAAAGGCAATTTCAAAGATACAGTCCAAAGAAGGAAAGTTGAATCCCCTTGAGCCCTGTGCCTGTTTATGCCTGTTTGCAACCGTTTCAATACTTTTTGAAGTCTAAGTAAAGGACACATTTCAAAGATTTGTTTAGATGTATAAACATCAGCATATGTTGAAGAATAAATGAAGGTGGCACATATTACAAATGTAAAAGGTTTCAGGCTTGCCCAAAAAAATACTTTCAGAAAGAATTGTACAATGTGTAAGTAAAAAAACAAAAAACAAAGGTCAATGGCAGAAAAATGTAATATATAATCCAAGCTGTGTTTCTATTGATGTGTAACTGTTTCACTTGAGTAGCTGTTTTATGTTTATTTTCTTAGAATGAGTCAATTATATCTAATGGTCAAGCTGCATATATATGGAGGCTGCCATATTTGTGCCGTCATTTTTACTACGGTGTCCCCAAATGGACAAAACATTGTGAGTGAACTGAGAACCCTCTGAACTTAAAAAATGCTGTATCAGCTTTGTTTAATGGGAGTTGGAGCACTGTTTGGAATAAAAAGTAGTTTTCTGTCGTTCAGTAATAGCTACACCTGAGACTACTGGATCCACTCACAGATTAAAACATCTTTATGTCTGGGAGAATTTTGGCCACTAACAGCCACCGTAAATTCACAACAGTGCTTGGAATATGAAGTCATTAGAAAGAAAACATATTTTATGTCAAATACCCATCTTTACCACAAGATGTCAGTAAAGCCTCCTTTTCACCCTCATGTTTGGGTCGGGTCGGGTCGGGTCGGGTGGGTTTTGGTACGGATATGTTGATTTCACATTGTGTCCCCACAACAAGCTGTACCCTTACCCTGGATTCAGAGTATTAAACGGACAGCGCTGCTACATGGTCGTGTGACATCATCGCAGAGCAACACCTTTTAACCAAATCACCACACCACACGAGACAGAAACAAAGGGGTCATCCCTGCTTTGTTTTTATGCTAAGTCGTGCGGGATGTGATGTATTTTTTTAAACCAATCAATGGCTTGCAGTATGTTAAGCTCCACCTCTTTGGTCCAGATTGGTTAGATCAGTACCCCTATGGAAGGGTACAAAAAAAGTAGGACGGGTCGGATATAAGGGTACCCGACCCAGTTTCTATCTGTACTGGGAGAGTACCCGTCCCAGTTTCTCACATACTGTACCTTTGAAGCGAAATTTCCAAAATGGTAATTTTTTCAGTTTAGCAAAGTTTGGCACCCCTTGGTTTTCAGAAAGCCATTATATTTTGGAAATCTCAAATAAACCTACAGTCTATGAGTCATGTGTTCTATTTGGAATATATGGAACTGTGAGATACAGCGAAGCTTTGGTCATTGAGAGCTTCATATGTAAGAAGAATATTTAATTGTATCCTAACTCAAAGAAGAGAGAATAAAATTGATGAATGAAACATGATTTCTCCTGCTGATTCTCATAAGACTTTCTGCTGCAACATTTTGGGCCAGCTGGAGGCTTTTCAAAGCATTTTTGGAGCAGCCAACCAACAAAAAGTTGTAGCAGTTGAGACTTGAAGTAACAAATCCTTCCAGAACTGTGTTGCCCTGAGGTGGAATATTCCAAATCTTATCAATCTTACATAGGAAAAGAAGGTGGACTTAGAAAACCATTCGTGAGCCAAAGGGCAGATCTTGACACAAAATTATACAGGGCGCCCATGGAAAGCCAAGGTAATGTCATCTAAAGGCATCACAGTATCTTTATGAGATGCTCACGTCCATAGACCACAATCTCAGTTTTATCTGAATTTAGAAGGAGAAAATTAAGTAATCTAGGCCTTGATGTCATTAAGATGTCTTTGTAATCTGACCTAATAATTTGGTCATCAGATGTCATGGCTAAGTATAGCTGAGTATCATCTGCATAGCAACTGAAATCTATGCCATGCTGCATAATACTTGAAGGAAGCATGTACAGCATGAAAACTATCAGTCCAAACACAGAGCCCTGAGGGACTACACCACTTACCCTGGATTGTGAGGAACTCTCATCATTTACATAAACAAACTAGAATACCTGTATATTTGATAAGGCTGACTTAAACCAGCCAAGTGCAGCTACTATTCCCCAAACCATGTTCAAGTCTCTGTAATACAATATTGGGGTCAATGGTATCAAATGCAGAACTGAAATCCATCAGGACAAGTATAGACACAAGTCTGTTATCTAAGGCCATGAAGGGTCATCGGTAACCTTCACCAGTGCTTCTTTGCTATGATGTGTTCTGAATCCTGTCTGAAACTTGCCAAACAAATTTTTTTCCATGCAAATGAATTTGTAAGTTTCACAGAGGTGTCATTTTCAGTCTATTTCAATAATTTTAGAAATTAAGAGAAAAATTGGATAGGTTCATAATTAACTAAAAGCCCTGGATCGAGAGTATTTACAACCAACAATCAAGTCATTGACTAACAACTACATCTTATTTAGTTACTTTTTTTTTTTTTTGGCTTGAATTAGATTGGGAGCAGACACAGTAGATATGGGGTTTTGGGAAAGGTAGCAGGTGGGAAGCATGCAGGACAGAAACATCTGAAATATCTGTTTCAACCCTGAGTTGTCATTGTTTTAGATGACAGTTTAACTCATCCGTATTCCAGATGTGAGAGCTTTCTCATCCAAAGTGGAATGAAAACCACCTCTTCTCAAAAAACCAGGTTTTCCCCATATTGTTAGCCCATTACTGATATAACCAACATTGTTTTCTGGACACCACTTGGACAACCAGGTAAGCATATTATCACTTGTCAGTCAGCAGAAAAATGATGAAGTCTGACATGTTTTGGCAAAGTTATACTCTGATGTGGAATTTTGTTGACCTTTGATTGGTTTAAGTGGATGCCAGTACTGCCGGCATGGATTACAGTCATACTGCACTTACATAAAGTATGCTAGCAGGTTCTCACTATGAATTTACCAGTTACTAAGGATATTGGGGAGATAGTGATAGGACATGTGGACATGTTAGACTCCAGCCAGCCTGGAGTTCTGGTTGCACGGGAGCTGCTGAGGGACAGCTAACTGGCTTAGCTTGGTGGCTCCACGCCAGGCCTTCTTGACTTCTGGGTTGTTCTCAACATTGCAGAGCTGGGCTTTTAACTCACAGAGGGTTACCTCTGAAACTAAAACAAAACTACATTTATTAAATATTTCATTATCACTGTAGGATGCAGAGGAGTCACTAATATTCGACACACAGAACAAGAGCTAACAGCCATGCTAATGTAGTGGACTTTGTAAACAAATAAGTTAATAGTTGGGGTAAGAGTGGAGCTGAACAAGAGGGTGTTAGACTGTAAATGGTGTGGTGTGGAGGATGCAAACTTTAAATAAAGCAAGATACGCTAGCCATCTAATAGAAAACTAGCGAGTTACGCAGGAAGTGATGTAACACTCCTTGTACCAGACATCAGAGCGTAATTGACCTCATTATAGTAGCATTTATCAAGTTGCTGCAAGAGAACAGTCAGTTTTGGATAATGAATTGTTGCAATAAGGAAAAATGGGCCACTGGAAATGCAGTTCCAGGAAATATTTTGATTAAAAAACTTTGGGTCATGCCATTTATGCTAGCCTACATAACATAACCATGCACATCCACCACTACATCCATATCCACTATCTTGTGGCGTCCATGTGTTAGTGGGTCAAAGCTGTTTTGTGGAACACAGTGGGATTTGCACAATAATTGGCATCAGGTGATCAAGCCATTTAGCATGTTATTTTGCTGCAGTGATGCAGAAATTTACTCCAGGGTGACATCATGACGAGTTGCTCTTTAACTTGTCACTCCCAAAAAGACTGTTTTAATCTGCTGTACAAACAAGCTCCATTCTCCTGTGAAGACTGGATTTTGGAAGCTGGTTACAGGGATTTGCTCCCATTCATCTGTGAGAGAGTTAGCGAGGTCCGACGCTAATGGCAGGGGATAAGTCCTGGATCTCTGTAGGTCGGGGTTAGGGGTCTATTCAGGGCATTCAGGCTGGTTTATAGTAACCTGGGTGGAACATTCATGAAGCTGGGTTTGATCACCGGTACTTTGTCACACTTAAAGGGCTTGTTGACATAAAGCTGTTTGCAATTAACTTCATAATTATTCCTTCCTATTGCTTTAATAATGTATAAAAATAAAAGACTTTGTTTGAGAAGCTGTTTGGAAAGCTTGAACACTGCAGAAACAGTGTTACAGTTTCTGTTGTGGACCAGAAAAAAAACTAAGTAGTTCCACAGCATTTCTGCACCACATAAGAAGCTCCTCTTGATGGATGGAATACATGTGATTAAAACAATCCTCCTTGCAGGTACATCAGCGGCTGCAGCCATCTGAGTTTTGCCTCTTTGCACTTGCAGGCACCAAAATCGCTGCCTCTCCTTTAGCTCTTAAGGCTTCTAAGGAAAATGATTTATATGCCTGCTTTGGGCTTGTCGTGATGCCACTCAGAGCGATTTATCTTGCCTTGGCACTGGCGCTTGGTAGCAGTAGCTAGCCAACCTCCCCCTCCCCCTTTGCCGTTGTTTCAGCATGAATGATCTCCTCCATTGACAGCTTTGTTCATCCCTGCAGGCAGACCTGCACCTGTAACCAAAGCCTGGTGGATACCGGCCTAATTACCGTTCTCATCTGGCACCCAGCTGCCTTCCTTGTCCTTGCGTGAACTTGCACGGCAAACCTCAGAAGAGGAGGCATTAGCGAGTTAAAAATGAGCCCTCGCTGCTGTAGCTGCAGCATGAAAACCATGCATCTTCAAAGCAGCACAGATGGAGCCGAGGAGAAAGGGCTGTCGAGGACTCAAGGTCAGGATGGAACATCGGATCAGACTACACTAAATCTTCAGCGCCATCATCAATCGTTGACGACAGCCCATTCTTATGTCATGGAGGCAGGTATCACTGTCTCCTTAATCCCCAGGGTGCCTGCTGTGATCAGTGGCAGCCACTGTTTTTAAACTGAGACATGCAAGAGCTGTCAGCGGCGGAGCCTCGCAGCACCACGTTGCAAAGGAGAGCGAGCTGCTCGCGCTCCACAGGTTGATGGGTTCAGTCTGAAAACAGAAAACATGGCCAAAGGAAAGTGAATGATGTCTCCATGATACTCTGAGGCATTTAGGCATTGAAAAAAGAGCATGCAACCTTCTCATGTCTTGAATAGAACTCCAGTAAACAATATTTCTTGTGCTGGGGTGGACATCTCTAGGCTGAATGGAAGTATTGAACCACATTAGATGACGCATGCAGCAAAGATGCACATTGTATGGTGTCGTCAGTGAAGGACAAACTTACCTTGAGGCTTAACACTCTGGCCTTAAACAGTATTAATTAATTCTGATCTGAGCTTGATGTTGTATGCGCCCATATCAAGGCCTGCTGCAGCTGAATTTATATGCAAATCTTAACCTTTGTCAAGCTGTTAAATGAATGCTGTACATCTTCTTGTTTTCCCTCCCATTCTTACCCGATAAAGTTGTTTGCACTGAGATTTGCTGAGTTTCCACTCAGATTATGTTTCTTTGTAGTCAATCTGAGCCACCAAAGCAGCAGTAAACCCTGATCAGTCATTCAGAAAATGGAGTTTGATGTTTTGAGGTTGGATCAGATGCCAAACGGTCAAACGCTGATAAACAGAGCTACCCCTCCTGAAATATGACTTGTCCTCGTCTTTTCTTCTTCCCGTGGAGAGGATTTAGAGGTGACATGGTGCTGACAGCTCTAAATTTAATATGCAGCATTCCCAAACATATGTGTCAGCATGACCGAGCTGGTTTGAAAATAACACCATGTTGTAGACGCGGCGGCCCCATGCTCTGAGCATGACATGACTCTTATGCAATAGCACAATGAGACCGTGATATTCGGGGAATGCAACTCAATACCCTAATACCTTTTTAGACGAGTTGTTGCCAGCGTTTAGGATGACAGCTGGACATCAGGAATCTTTTCGTAAAAGAAAAGAGGTTGAGAGTATGGAGGCATAGAGCTGTCACCCAAATAAATGAAACAAATATTATATTGTGATAAGTTTTACTGTAAAGACATTCAACATAAACAGTATTTTTTTGTCTTTGAATAAGGAAACTGTGCATGCATAAGAGAAAGGTCTAATTTACAAAATGTGATTAAGTTGTAATTCTTACAAGATTGAAACATGCAGAGATTCAGCTGTTGCACCTTGGATGACAATAGCTGTGTTTCCATTACACTTTTTGAAGAATAAAAGCGATATTTCTTAAACTTCGAAAAAGTACAATTGCAAGAAAGGTGAATGGGGTAAGCCACAATTCTGGTAAAATCCCGGTCTGCGAGACTCCACTTTGAGGAGACTGGAGGTATAAACATTTCGTGTTTTGGAGCTACTGCTGCTCCTCATCAGGAAGATAAAAGCAGTGGATGATAATCAGAGGCAAAGTCCGTACGTACGGACCCCTCTGATCACAAAAAAAAAAAAAAAAAAAAATCCCAACAAAAAAAGAAACTTGTGGCGTCTTCCAGGACAGACGCCCGAAACGTAGCACGAATTAAAAACCTATCAGGATCAAGTTCTGGTGTTTGAATCTCATTTCCTGCTCTTGTGTTCCACTTTCATCCGGCTACCAGGTCCTGACTGTCTGGGATGTGCGTGATACAGCTGTTGACTACTAAGGCGCAGTTATAACATGTTATTGGTCACGAATTATTAAATCTTGGTAATTTATGGTTAACGTGGGAATGAGATAACCGAGTCGTGGCCATGTGTTACAAATGTGTGTAAACGACATAAACAGCTCATGGCCAGTCGTTACTAATACATGAAGAACTTAAACCATATCTCCATGTTGTCCAAAATTAACTCAGCTTGCTGAGAGATGAGGTTGCATCTGCAACCTCATCTCTCGCAACCTCATCCGTGTATCACCACGGAGCACCCTTTATTATGCATGTTGACACTGTGACGCTGCTTCCTGTTGCGCTGACTAGGTTTTACCTCTTCTCTGCTTCCCGTTGCGCTGATTAGGTTGTACCTCTTCTCTGCGTAGTTCTGCGTGTGTTTGTCTGATCTGAGGATACTCAAGCCACCTGCAGGTCCTTCTGTAGGGGATTGCTTGTTTTGTTTTCCGACAGAGACCTTGGAATGTTGTTTAGGGATTTCTGTACAGATGCACCAGTGAACTGTATAAATGGATTCATGTTTTCTCTCTCCTCTCTCTCTCTCTCTTCCCCTTCCTCACTCCTTTCTCTCTGTTCCACTTTCTATCATTACTTCTGTTAACTTTTTTTTTCTCCCTTGTCAAGCCCAGGATTATGGTTTGGAATGCTGTTATAGACAAATGTTTAATTAAAAAATATAAAATGAATAAACAGGATATAAAGGGGAGCCTTGTGTTCATAAAGCTCCACTTGGTAAAGCAAAACTGTTCAACACAATAAAGCAATCGGATTTCCATTCTGCTTGCTATGATGCTGGACAGGACAAGTAAAAGAGAAAAAAAAATAATACAACTGGGAAAGGAGGGTTAAAGGGTTCAGGCGGATTGAGTAAAGGTAGTAAAGGTAAGTTTCCACAGGAACTTTCTTCTATACCTTTTCCCTGATCATGTGCATGCCCACAGGAAACTGGGACAAACAAAGATCCGTCGAGAGCAAGAGCCATGTATTTAATTCACTTTAAACTTTTCCTTCCCTGATATGATTTCAACGTCCATCTTTGGATTATAGAGGAACAATTAGAGACGGCCCCGCGGGAGACAGGGGGGCCATGTCCAGGGGGTCCGCCCCCCCTCTCTAATAATAGGGGAGGGGGGCTACACCCCCCCCCCCCCTGCGCTGGAGAAGAGGAGAGAAAAAGAAAGACTGAATGTAGAGAGACACACAGATTACAGCAACTGTCTGCAATAGATATGTTGATCCTTCTGCATGTTTGTTCTCCTTTGTCTTTAATCAAACAGTTTTTAGTATTTTATGTGAGCCATGTCGTTTACAGGACTTTGGTCAACATTGATTGTTTTGAATATTCTTTATAAATAAACTTTGTTGATGTGACAGCAGATTTTTTTGGCGGTCATCAGATTTTATTTGTCTGTAACCTTCTCCTTGGCCCTGATGTAAAAGCAGTTCTCATACAATGAATGGGGAAACATCAAAATAAATATGTCTTCAGTTATCTAAGTGATATATGAAGGTAACCACTGGGACATGATGTAAAGAATACCCTCCTACTCTGAGCAGGAGAAATGTTTGATATGTAAAAAAAAATCTTATGCATTTTGAAAATTCTATTTTTTATATTTTAGTTTTTTTTAATTATTTCAAAGTATTGCCATTTTCTCTCAGTCTCTGAAAGCTGTGCATTTAAGAACTCACCTGCTGTGTTGACAGTACTTGAAAACCAGCACCTGTGTGTGGGAGAGATGGCTCATCTGAAGTCTTTCCATCACACAAAGAGCTTTATTCACAGAGCACATTTTGGGTAATGAAGTCACAGCAGGAAAAGCAAAGGTGTACGGTTCTGTTCCAGGCCTCGGTGTCTGCGTTTGACAAGTCAAAGTCGGCGCTGTCAGGATCTGTGTAACTTTCGCTGCCCTCCATACTGTGTTAGCTGACTTTGGACATTGTTTTAAAGAAAAGTTAACTCATGGGAAAGTAAGTAATGCCTCAGCCCTTCAGCTTTTCTGATTTTGCCTATCAAATCATTTTATTTCTAACTTAAATAGTGGGGAATCAGACAATGTCTTGATAGAACAGATAATTGAGATATTAATTTGCACAATGAGTAATGTTTCACATTAACTTAACTGTATAACATCAGCAAAGGTCCTGAAGCCCTGGAAGATTTGCCGGCAAATTGGCTCCAAAGATGGAGTCATCGTCTTCTCTTTGGTCCAGACATGGCGGTCAGAATGGACTGTGTTTGGTGTCTTCTAATTTCATGTAAAATTCAAACTTCGAGTTTATTTTTGCACAAAATGTGCACCAGCAGCCTTTTCCCCATTCGCCTCAGGTCTTCTTTACTGTATGCTTAATGCTCATTACAGCCCCCCAAACTGGGATGCTTTGTAAAATGTAAATAAAAACAAAATAACTGGTGCAAATCAAAAACAACTGCAGGAGCATTTGGCATTTAATTTGTTCAGTAACATGACTGGGTATGAAAAGGGCATTTAGTGTAAAAATACAAAGGGTTTATCAATTTTTAACAAACTGCATCTTCAAATTCCCAGCAACATTTTCATATGGGGCACATAAAGGCTGGAAATGGGCTAAAAAATGGGCCCCATATAGGATTGACTGTGGGTTACATAACTGCCCCTCTTTAGAAGCACATATTGGTGTTATAATGTGAAAAACCAAAGTGGGCCCCACACAAAACGCCCAGTTTGAGCCCATGCCCGGATGGTACCCATCTAGCCCAGGCATGTCCCAGATGAGGCCCAAATACAGCCATGGTAAAAATTAAGAGACCACGCTTGTCATCAAAAATAATGGTTATGCAATCAAGTACCAACTGTGAATCATGTAACTTAAAGAGACAGAAAAGAAAATATAGAATACCCAAAAGCACTGTTTTTGGCAGGATTGATGTCAGAACTTAAAGGGGAAGTTCAGGATTTTTGACATAGGGCCTCATTTACAAGTAAGCCAGGGTCCTATTTATCACTGAAGACGGTTTCAACATATTTCATCCCATTATTCTAGTTCCAGGAGGTCGCCGATGCTAATGCTAGTGAGAGTCAATAGGAATCTGCTAGCCTGTCATTAAAACCAATCTTATCAGAACATCTGAGGCAAATCAGCAAGCCTATCTGTGTACATTTGTGTTAAACTAGTAAGCTCGTGTGTTAAACAAGTAAAACTAGCCTTGTATGACAAATTTTGCATTAAATATTGAGGAACTAGTTTCGTACCAGCTGCGGAATTATATACTTTGTTTCTGGGTGGTAGTGTTACTGTCAGTGTATTTGGTTCATAGAGACATGGTGACAGTTAGTTTGATGAAAAAAGTTCAAAATCATCTTTAAATTCCCACATATCCTCATGCCTTTCAGACGTGGCCGTAGTTTTGACTATATATTTGTGTAATCAAATTCCTTCATGCAGATGATATTACTCCGCCGCCAAATACAGGAAGTAAAACTTTGTAAAGTTTCTTAGCAGCAACAATCAAAATGCAACAAAATGCAGGTTAGTTTTATATGTAACATTATTCTATTAACACAGCATTTAAACAGATAGTCTTAAGTAATAAATGATTTGCCTCAGATGTTCTGTGGAGTGGTTAAGATTTTTTTTAATGACAGGCTAGCAGATTCCTATTGATTTACACTAGCATTAGCATCGGCAACCTCCTGGGACTAGAATAACAGAATGAAATATGTTGAAACTGCCTTCAGTGATAAGAAGTATCCTTGCTCACTCAAAAATGAGGCCCTATGACAAAAGTCCTAAACTTCCCCTTTAATAACCAAAATCAAGAAAAGCACGGAAAATGGCTGGATGTCAGTTCCTCAATTAAACTCTTATGAGCTATTTTTGTTATCATTATATTTGTTCTGAGAAATGTACTTTTAGAAGATACAGGCATTGAAATGACCATGAAATATGAAAAAACAAGGGTTTCCATGACTGTATATGTTAGGGATGCTCGATATTGGCTTTTTACCGATATCCGATGTTGTCCAACTCTTAATTTCGCAAAAAGAGGATAGATACATTTGCTTCTATGGGATGTATTTGTAGAAAAAGCTGATAATTTACATGAATGGCAAGAAAAACAGATCCAAATTTTTTGGGGGTACGTTTAGTGTCAATATGTTATGGAAATTCAGTCAGTTATTCCATGAAAAATCTGGTAAAACCTGCATTTATTGTTATAAATGCAGGTCCTTTATCATTTTATAGCCAAGGCTATTGAGAGCCATTGTAGAAGGTCCAAAGAGCCATTTGTGGCTCCAGAGCTGCAGGTTGCAGACCTCTGATATACAGTACACTAACAAACACATGGTTGAAAACACAAGCAAAACCTCTCATATTCAGGCTCATTCACTGTTAATGGTCAGGTTTAGCAAGTCTATTTGGAAGACATATTCAGTTTATGACCACTCAAACTTTTGGACAAAAGGACATTTTGTAGATTCTTTAGTTTTTATCATTACGGCATGCAGAAGAACATAAAATGTACAATTTTTAAAAGACAAGAGTCCAGTTTTGTTATTGATCTACTGATATTACAACAGTATGATATATTTTATACTTGCAGTGCTTTATGTTTGAACATGAAATCTGGTGGAAATCTCAAATTTCTACCATACAACTTCAGATGTCATTGACTAGAGTGTAGAAGAAAAAAGAAGATTGAAGAAAAAATGCCTCTTCAGTATTGCTGTTCTGCCCCCCAAATTTGCAACAAATGCTTGGAGAACCTAACATACCTGAGATCACAAAGGGTCAGATTGGAAACATGCATGATGCCATTATTAGAATAGGCGTCCTGTCTCGTCCCGCCTCCAGCTGACTGGAACTCCTCTTATTTTTACTCCCTGCTTCAGCAGCGTTTTCTAAAACAGGCTGAGGTGACGTGATGCTGCCTGAGTTAGCGACTGCATCATGGGTTTCCTTCCAGGGGTCAAGACTTTAATAACAACAGAGCTCTGACGATGATGGGAATGATCTGACTGCAGTTACATTTGATTTCAGCGAGTATGAAGAAAAGGAGCATGATGCTTACTTGTGAATTTTCATAAAAAATGAGGAGGAAGCAGCTGGAATTCTTGTATTCTCACCAGAAAAAGCTGAATCTAAATTTGTTGCTGATGAGTTATGATAGATCATGCTCAGAGAGCCTCTTCAAGTTAGAGCCACTCATGAGAAAAGGGTGTTTACCACTCTTGAAGTCAATGCCCTAATGTAAACAGTCCAGAAGTGGCAGCTCAGTGTAAAGCGAGTGTAGCTGTTGTGTTACAGAGTCTTGGTCCTCAGCCCAGACTTCCCATCCATGAGAAACTCAGTGAACACATGTTTACACGGCTAGAAGGGTATGAATTACTGCCTCCTGTTTGGATCCAGTCATATGGTTCCTCGGAGGCTTATTCAAAGTCCCGTGTGTGAGAGTGTGTGCAGTCATAGATAATAGCTCTGGCCTTCCAGAGCTGTGTGACAGCACTCAACAGCTGTACAGGGCTCTGCCAAGGACCTCCTCTGTCTCTGCCTCCTTCCAAGTCCGTTGCTCTTTTTTCCTCTGCGCCCTGCTGTTTTTTCTTTCACACTTTCTTTACTGTTGCCATCATCTCTGCCAGCTTCACCCTCTTTATCTTTATACACATTGCAAACATTCAGTAAAGTGCAATGAATGAGACAAAATTTATCCAAAAAGAGCAAATAATCTCTGGAAAAGGTTCTGCATCAACCTAAGACTATGATCATAACCTGATGGCCTGCCTGACCTCTGTCTTTGTTGCCTTTGCCCTTTGGCTGCTGCAGCAGATGGCCATGCTTTACCAGTCCCACTCCTATAATCTACTGGGGCTCATATGTGAGAGAAATGCTGGCAATGACATGGCCTCTGCATGCAGATACGGTAAGGCTCATCTGCAGTCCCATATGTAAAGCTGACAAAATGTCAGCACAGAACCTGCAATAAATCCACATATTGATGTGATGGGTGTGATTTTATCTCAGACGATAAGAAAATAATAAATGAATGCTATATAATTATCATGAAAAGATATTTTTACTAAAAAAAAAAAAAATGACGCCAGGGCCCCTGGAGATTTGCTACTGGAGACCAGGGGCCTCATTTATAAAGCTTGCTTACGTACAAAACAGGGCCTGAAAGTGGCGTAAGTGATTTTCAATGCAAAGTTTTTGATTTATAAAAACAAACCTGACGGGAAAATGCGCAAACTGAACCTTGCGCACGAACATTATGGGGACGAGGAAACTGGCGGCACCGCTGGTGAGATGATGAACTTAAGCCACGTTAATGCATTTAACTATCATATCAGACTGTTCCTGGATTGAGCTGTACAACCCATAAGCCTCATTCAAGAGAGTTACAGTGCATATTCAATTATATAGCGATGGCACTTATTGGTAGGTTAACTGTAACAAGGTGTGGAGGCTGATTGTAATTACTGAGTAAACGGTGACACTCGTGCGTAATGCTTCGCAATGGATGTGCTGCACTGCTGGAAGATTGTAGAAAGAAGAGGATAAAGATGGAGAGAGTTTTTAGAAACCACGAATATTCCCTGGGCCATGATCACTGACTGATGCCAATAGATTCCCCTGAGCAACTTTTCAAGAACTGGGGATTCTTAAATCATTTCAGATGGTCGCCAGGGGATTGTAATTACTGTAAACTAAATACATTCAGAATTTTTTGGGTTGTCAAAATAAATCTGTTAAAGCAGGGAGATTAATCTGTAGGAATATAAACGCATTAATTTTCTAAGAAATAAATTATAGCCTAACTCATAATAAAAATAGCAATTTAGCAATATCTTGCAAAACCCCATGTCATATCTTGGTCAGCTAAGTTTTTTTTTTTTTGTTTTTTTTTTTACCATGTTTTCTTACAGTTGTGTACATTTGTATATATGATTATTGCTGCACTTTTACTTTTTATATTATTGTTATAAGAATAAAATTCATAACTGCACAAGTACAACCCCCCCAAGTATTTATTGAAAATGTGCACACCAGGTGTCTGCACATTAGCAAGAATGAGCTGTTTATAAATCCCACATGTTCCAAACCACCATGGTCTTGCTAATTCACAGCCATTTGCATTGAAAAATGCCAACATTTAACCAGATCTGGTAGCAATACACCCCTTTAGAGATGGCTTTGTTGTGTATCATCCTGGAGTTATAAAGAAAACAGGAAAAACAGACAAACAAACAAACAAAAAAGTTCTGATTTTCTGAATTTACAAGATACTGACATGTTTTGTGAATATGAGCAAGGACACCCATCATGATGAGTAGGAGGTATCTGCAGCACAGAACCCTCATTTTCACAACAGATACACTAAAACAATGGAGCATTATTAACTTTGAAAACCCTTGGTAAGTATTTGCACACAGAAATGCTGAGTAAATTTTAAAAGGGTTATTTTCAAGTAAACTTTACTTGCATGAGTTAATCCTGAATATTTCAAGTAAACTTTACTCATATATATCAGCTTTGCCATTGAGTTTTACTTTGCCATGATTAGCGTTCTACTTAGACTCAGTTTGCAACAAACTGAAAATCTCACACCAAAACAAAAATACATGAAGGTATTTTTTAATAGCCACACTGGGACAGACTAACAGATTCATCATTATAGACAGGTTAAACTAAAACACAGTTGAAGGTCAATAAACCCAACTTTTTAGACCAAGGAGTAGAAATTCCCACAATAAATGGCTTCGGTGGCTTTACTTATCTGTGCTGTTCTTGTCACTCATGGTAGCACCTTTGAAATTCAAACACAACAGAACTTCCCAGCATTGTCTAAATGTAAAACATGTAAACATTATTTAAATTGATAGCCTGAAATTATATTTTGAACCAGGCTGTAAACATGGGGATTTGCTCTGTTTTGGATCCAGCCCCTAGTGGATGAAGAAAGAACTACAACTATTTGACTTAACTTCTGGGTTTCGCACTTCTCCAGCGGAGTTTGCCCCTTGGTTTTGAAAATAGCCCCGCCCCCTCTGACAGAACTGTGTAGGCAAAGTAAAGTTTACTTGCTTTTTACAAGTTGATCACATAATGAATACAATGAATTAGAGATGTCTGACATTATCGGTTGTTATTGGCATTACAATGTGATATTGGAAAAAAATGGGTATCGATTTTTGGGCCTTTATTTTGAAAAAATGAAATCTTGAGAGATTTTACAAACAAGATCTCGCGAGATTTCGTTACAGAGCGACAAAATCTCTTGAGATCTTGTTCCATAAGCAGCATGTAGAAAAGTCCCTGTTATCCTGGAAGAACTTCATATCCCAGCATTCCTTTCAGTCATGTGACTACGTTGCAGCTGCTGCTGCTGCAGACTGGTTTGGTTCTAGCTAGCTGCTTAAAATATGTCTGCTTTTAAGTTGTTGGTTAAGCTACCAAAATGTCAGAAACATTATAATTAGCCACATGTTGGCTAATACCTGCAAGTATCTGATATACGGCAGCCAGATGTCCAAAATGAACTCCTCTAGCTGAGTTAAGGATATTTTGGGATCTTTGCTCTCAGAGCAGAGTACAGTTGTATCTCTCAGAATAAGATACAACCTCACAGTTCTCTGCATATATTGGCATCGGTTGATGTTGGATATCGGAATTTAAGAGTTGGACAATATCAGTATATCAGATATCGGTAAAAAAGCCTGTATCCAACATTCCTACAATGAACACAAATTACTTGATAATTGTCAGTTACACTTACAATTTAAAATTAAGTTAAAAATATACAAAGAATTTTTTTACAGTAAAAACAGGGAAATACAAAACTCTTGTAGAATTTAATTCTCACTCTAAAGTGATTTTTACAAGGCCAAAAAAGAGAGATTTTTTTCAGTGTACTTTGTAAAAGTACAATGTAATAAAGTGTTAAAGACCGCATTTTGTACTGTGAGAGAGTGCAACCATGAGTACGAATTACACCCAAAAAGGGCCAGAAGTGACTCTGAAAAAGGGGTTCCTGACACTTAATCCTGCAAGTCTCGGGTTCACTGCTGTCATGTCAAACTTTGTAGTTGAATTGTCTGAATTGTAGGATAAAGACTCCAGTGTAGCTAAAAGACTGTCCTGTAACACACTAAACAACATTGATTTTCCTTATTATTAGGGTTGCGTAACTTGGAAGTATCTTATTAATTAACTAAATTGAACGTAATTTCTTTTTTTTTAAAGTGCATCACGCAATCTGATTCCAAGCAGCAGAGACTGAAGCCAACCAATCATCATTTAGTTCTCTTAACTCATTCAGGGAATGTTAATATTTTGTTATTCTATAAGGTGCATTTCATGCATGAGCCATATGATGTTTATTATATAGAAATAAATTTAAAAAAAAGTGGTGTATTTAAAGCACACTTCCAAAACTGCATGAGCAGAATTTAAATATTGTTCAATACATTCATATTAACTCGTGTTGTGAACAAAATAATAATAAAAATTGTTTAATTAATCTCTATTAGAAATAAAAAAGAGAGAAAAAATTTATTTACCCATTCTATGCACTACCTGTATAGTTATGACCATGTCATGCCCTGTCTCTCTGCACTTCCTGGTCTTGCTCGGCTTCTCCTCCCTCTCTACCTGCAGCTGTGCCTGACGGGACTGAAGCACACCTGTCCCTGATCATCCCATAAAACGCTCCGGCTTGAAGCTTGGCTTCTCCAGGCGCTCTTTGCCAGTCTGATAACAGCTATTTACTGAGCCGACTCCTGCTGTCTCTGTCATCTCTTGTCCCAGATCCTGTTACCGGAACTGTTCCGGTGCCTTTCTGAGGACTTCCTTATTTGGGCTTTGCCTTCGCTGAAAATCTTTTTGCTGAATGAAATGTTGTTTTTGCCTGAGATCAACCTCTGAGTCTTCCCCTACACAGAGTCAGGACAACCCACGATTAATACATTTTCTGTCAACTAATGCTCTGTCACTATTGTTCCTTTTTAAAGCAAATTTTGACTTGGTTTGAATTTCTTTATTTTTTGGCACCATTTATTCATGTGAATTATGATATTTTTTAGCCTCATGTCAATCAAAAATGATTATAGGTCACTAAATCTTTAGATTTAGGCCCTGGCTCAATACCCAAACTAAACCCTACGGCCTTGTATGAAGTGTACAGTTGGTAGAAATGCACAGAAATGGTGGGAGTGTGCGGGTTGCAAGTGTGGGTAAACAGTAGAATAGGGACTTTGATGGTTCTGCCATCAACTTGCACCACAACGTCATTTCATGTCATTGTTTCCAGCTGTAAACTCAGCCTAATGTCTGTGTCCAGTGAAGAAACGGCCATTTTCAGACCTAAACTGAATGAAGTTGAGCTATTTAATCTGTTCTTATAAAATAAATATTTTTAATCAATAAATAAATAAATAAATTACTGAACTAATCTATGTAAGGTGGCTGTATAATTTCACCAGTACAGGGATAAATAACTTTTTTTTTTTTACATTCTAAAATAAATGTATAATAATGATTAAATTGGCTGCTTTGTGACTGTTGTTAGCACAGAATGTCCACAAATGTCCACATGTCCGTAAAGACTGGTATGTCAGGTAAACAGGTCTACCTTGCAAAACACATTGTGTCTCAATGGGACTAGCAATGAAGTTTAAATAAAAAATAAATATGGCAACTTTTATTGGTAAACTAGTACCTTTCAGATATTTAAAGCATATTTCCAAGTAGCAGGGCAAACTTTGGTAATTGTTTCACACACAACATATCAAAGATTACCATATTGTCCGGAGTGTAAGTCACTTTTTTTTTTTTATAGTTTGGCTGCTCATGTGAGTTATATGTAATTTAACATATGTGTTAGTTCACATTGACTGACATGAGCCAAGGAGTAAACATTACCATCTAATGTCAAGCTGTTTGTGACAACTACATTCTGCTCCGAGGGCAAAGATCCCAAAACAGCCTTATCTCAGCGAGAGGAGTTCATTTTGGACATCTAGCTGTACTGTCTGTGCGATGGAACAAATCTTCAAAAACATGTTTATTCTTCTTAATTATGATGTTTACAATCATTTACAGCCATTAACTTTGGAATTGGAGTGATTGGGGAAGTTTTGGCAGTAACAAATAGGATATGAAAAATCGGAAAATTGCCCTATTTTACATAAATGAAAACCTCTTATAATACAGTTTCAATACAATTTCCTCTTCATGACACTTTTTTGACTGATGCGACTTATACTCCCAGAGCAATTTATAGTCTGAAAAATACGGTGTATTTCAATATTTACATTTGAAAAGACATTGGCCATATCTCAAACTGCACACTTGCCTGAGTGGACAGTGTGTAGTGCGCACTGTGTATTTCCGTCTGTAGTGCACACTGTTGTCGCTAAATGCCGACCCGAACAGAGCACTGGACTTACCAGAAATGACGGACTAGCATTGACCGCTAACGTGAGCTAACTCTGTTGAGCCGGTATAACCGCAGCCTCACACACATGACCAGATCCCAGTGAACAGCTTGGTAGTATGCTACATATACATTAGTAATTGTGTCTGAATAATTTAATTAATATTACTTAAATCAGTACAATACAGCCTCCGATGCGGCAGGGACCGCCACCGCTTCGTTCACCGCCATTATTCAGCTCTTAAAGCAGTTAGAAAGTTCCGTCTCTTCCACTATGTCAGCAAGATGGCGTCCGTTTAGTGCGAGAAGTGTGTTTTGTTTTGCACTGCATTTTTGGCCGTTATTAGGGCAGCATCTGAGCACTGAATTTTTGGCTTAAATGACAGTATGAACACACCACACACTCAAAAATAGAGTTTGAAGTGCTCAAGTGTGCGGTTTGAGACATGGCCATTTTTTTTTTTTTTAGCCACAGGCAGGAGCTCAATCACCAAACATGGCCATTTTCCACCTTTATGATTCAAAACGTCACACGCAGCAATGAATTGTGGGCAATACCTTTCATTGAAGTATACATGGTTGCTGACTTCGTCAAAGTGTTGATAGAGGGCGCAAAGGGTGCAGGGTGAGTGTCCACTCTGGATACACACTACGCACTTGAACCCTTCAACGGGAATGCGCATCATAGGGGTGCAAGGGGGGAAGTGCGAGTATTGAGACACGGACTTTGACGTTCATTGTTTTGCAAGTCCAAGTCAAATCTTTGGGGGAAAATTTCAAGTTAAGTAGCAAGTCAGTTGTACTTAATAATCTGCCATGCAAGACCTGCTCTGCTTGGCTGAGGCTTAAATACATGTTGTTGGTTATTACTGAAACTATCAGTGAATCTTGATTCTCTGATGCTTTAGATGAAGGCTTCATCTTCTGTCTATACACATTTTTTATTGATCCATTCAATAGTTTTTCCATTTTTCACAAAAGTGGGGGAGCACCAGCTTTTAACTTTAACCATTAAGTGAAATATCATGATCATATCAACAAATATTTAAACCATATGACTCGTTCCTTCTGTCGGTACAATGAGGAAGACTGTATAAGATCCATCCAGACTCTGGTTTTCCACAGAAAACTTCAATTACCTCATTAAACTTATTAAAATTACACGCTGTCCCTCTTCCAACTGTTCCCACACAAATAATGATAACTTCATTGGAAACGGCATGTCTTTGACTTCACTTAGAAGTCCACTAGAGTGTGTGCACACAGAACTTCACAGCTTGCACAACACCGTCACCATGCATGTTGCAGGGTTTGCAAAGAGCCTGATGGTTTTCAGATCAATTTTAAAGGTGAGCAGATGAGTGTGAGAACATTTGAAGTCATCTCACTGCACGGTGAAGGTCAGACATCACAGTGAAGCAATTATAAGAAAATCACATTTTTTTTTAGTGGCCAAGACTGACTTTGTCCTCAGCAGATTGATTTATTTGAATTAATAAGGTAAAATCTAATTATCTTGTTACGAGGTAAAGTTGTGCTGTAATTCACAAGAGGGGGAAAAAGGGGGAAAAACATCATTTTGAGTTGATTTCCCATCCTCTTCATCATCTTGTGACTTCTGAGATTTTTTTTCCTGACCCCATTGTGAAATACAATTAATTGATAAAGACGTTTTAAGCAGTTTATCTCTGGGATTCCTCTCTGAAATATGAGAATTGGCTCCTTTTGTTGGCTCATGCCAATACCTTTTTGAAGATTTGGACTGAAGCTGAAACTAAACAGAAAATATGATGGTATCTTTACCTCATAGGCTAAACTGACAACCATTATTTGTAGCTTTCACAGCTTTTAGAGAATAAAGAAATACCTTATGGAGCATTAGAGCAGCAGTTTGGGTGTAAAGGTGAACTGCAGCCCTCAGCGTCACACTTGGCTGCTCCTCCTGAGGGGTTTTATTGTGCAGGAAGGATTAGCTTTACCTTGTTTTGGGCCTGATGTCCTCACTTGACATTTTTTCCTCCCTATCAGAGTAGAGGAGGTAAGGGAAGGAAGGGAGGGAGAATGACATCAGTGCTGCCTTTTGGCGCCACTTATCTCCACAGGATCTCCCAGCTGCCCTGGCATTTCCTCAAACGGGCCGCTATTAAACTTAAACGGCTGAAGGAACCATGAAGGAATTCTTCTCAGTGATTTGGTGCCTTCTTACACAACTTTGTCTCGAGACTGAAGACTTACAGGGTTATGATAATAACTATTATAAATGATCCGTGACCAACACAAAACTTTCAAGGATGTTTTGGTCTTACGCAGGAAATATCATGGCTTACATGTCAGTCTCTTTATCTGCATTGATTCATTTACTGCCTCATGAGACTTTATTCAAAAGACTTGAAATGGTGTTTTATAAACTCTGGTGAGGAAGTGTGTAACTTTTTTTTTTGGAGGATGTTAGTTCAGCTGCTTCATTCAGGGAAAAGACAAGAAATCCAAGCTATGGCTCAAAATGGAACATTCTGGCTTTGTAAAACAGCCATTAAAAAGTTCAATATGATGGATATAATTAATGGGAATTTCTCAGTATGAGTAAGAAAAAAGTAAAGCTATTGCTTTTCTGACAGCTTGAAGTCTTTGAAGACCTCACTAATGAAAAATATCCCTCATCAGTCAGTCTGGCTTTTTCATGTATCAGTGGACAGATCTGCTCTGCAGGATGAAGCCTTATCATGGACCATTTTTTCCAATTTCCTCCCGAAGTTTTCAGTGGGGCTGAAATCCGGACTGTTTGCTGGTCATGTCACGGAGTTGATATATATCATCTTCAACTCTTTTTTTTATTGTTGCAAGATCCATCCTGGAAACTGATCTCAGCATCACCATGAGAAAAGTGTCCTAAATGTCAGAGTCCAGGTAATGATTATATGAAATCCAGCCTCTGCTTTGTTTTTATGGTGTCAAATTATGTGAAAGTCATAACAAGGAACTTTAAAAATGCAGACTAAATAAACCCTTATATAATCCACATTCTTCCAATTTGATAACTTTGTTCAAGTCATATCACTTTGAAAAGGAAACCAAGAGATTGCATCAAAATATCTCTTTGATTTAACATTCCATTAACACTCCAGTAACAGAAGGGACAACTTTGTATGCATTGACTGGTTAAAGGTGGAGAGGACATGACAGTGGTGCAGCAAGCACCCTGATTCTTAAGGCTGTTACATAATCTGTTACAGACTTACATACATAAAAAAGAGAACTTTGGGCCTCATTCACCAATGTCTCCTCACGAATATTTTGAAATTTGTTCTGAAGTTGTACTTAAAGGTAGAATCTGGAGTTTTCCCTGAAAATAAATGCTAGACTTGTGCAAGTGAAATCCATCTGAATCGGCATCTTTGGGCCTCGTGTAGCGGTGGCTTTGTTTGCAACTCCCTCTCCCCCTGAATGTATTACAGTTTTTCCCTTTGTTTTGGTGTATTCAGGATGTTTCTGGGCAGAGATTTGTGTATTTGTCTCCAGCCAATGACAGAGCTAAAGGTGTAGTGCTATGTGGGGATAAACTCATCGACAGGAGTAAAAACCAGTCACTCAAATCCTCAAGAAAAAAAAGGCATATGCAGCAAAGAAAAGGAAGTACTCTGCGGCAAAAAGAGCTTTAGATAGTGCACGTTCAAAAACCAGGGTCAATATTGGTTTGGCTTTCACATGCTTCGGAGCTTTGAAGGCGAGGCTTGAGCTAATAAGTGATGCAGCCATTGGCCTGAGGGGAGGTGACTGAGTTTGAATAGTGTTTACAAACAGAAACAGGGGGAAGCTCCGGATTCTATACCCTTAAAGTTCTGAAAACCCTCTGTCAGATTCATGAACAAGTTCATAGACCGCAGAATTGTTCCTGTCTTTCCTCCTAGATTGGGGAATACCAATTTCTTGTAAGTTGAAGGGACAGAGCAGCTGGCTCTACTTTGCAGATAAATGCCCCAATAATGCCAATAAATGGTTATGAGACTTACAGACTGAGTGCTAACAGACACAGACAGACAGCGGTGAGACCAGAGACTTTAAAAGTAATGGACGAATCTCCTGTTCATGAGACCCATTGGTTTCAGAAGAGCTGAATTGAAGCTCGTTGGGTGGTTCCCACCGTTGCCATTTTAGCGTGTCATCACTCCCATAAAATACAAAAATGGGCAAAAAAACAGGTACAAACAGAGTTAGTACCGCATAATGGAGTTAGTGAGTAGTAATGGAGTTAAGTGGGCTTTTTTTAAGGTGCACTGTTACAGTAGCCTTCTAAAAACTGCCATTGTGCC
Organism: Atherinomorus stipes; assembly: GCA_023101725.1. Taxonomy (NCBI): domain Eukaryota; kingdom Metazoa; phylum Chordata; class Actinopteri; order Atheriniformes; family Atherinidae; genus Atherinomorus; species Atherinomorus stipes. Next base: position 44,226 of record JALJCO010000858.1, read on the forward strand.
ACTCTGCTACAGGCTGATGCGTTCCATTTGAACTCGGAAGTTGGAAATTCCCAGCTACGAGTAGTAAGTTTCAACTGGAACAATCCCCCGAAGTCGGATTTCCCCACTCGGAAAGTCTGACAATCCTCGCACCTCCGAGTACAGATTTAAAGATGGCCGCGTCCAGTATTAGTAGTTGTAGAAACTCCTGTAATATTACATTTATTTACACTTCTGACTAATTTTTGTAGCATAAATCAGTCATATTCATAGTATTGGTTTATATAGATGTAGGGTGATGCTGCTGTAGTGTAATTCACATAATTCATGTGGTATATGTGAACTACAATGCCAGCTATGCAAACAAAGGCTAATAACAATAGCCGTAGCAAACAAGTTATTTTGCCAGGGTGCCATCTTGTTTTCCGACCAGTGAACTGGAACGCAATTTGTTCGGGTGTGACGTCACCTCCTTGTTCCCACTTCCCACTTCCGAGGTAAATGGAATGCAGCATGAGGTCTTCCTGGGAGCAAGCAGGGAGCTAGCTACTTGCCACCAGTCCAGCTGATCTGCTGTCTGTTAATCAAAAGGGCACACTCCTAATTATCTGTAATTTCAAGATAAGGATGAATTATAAAAAAAAAAAAAAGTCACCCCCTCATGGTTGTCATGAAGGTAAACTTGACCTATTAAACCTAAAATGGTTTGGGGGGCTGTAAAGTTGGTATTTTTACCAAGGGAGTCTACGGGGAATAACTCTGTTGCAGCCAGCCCCCAGTGGATGAGTGGTGAACTGCAATCTTTGCTAGTTTAACTGTATTTTTTAATATTATCCTATTAACACAGAAATTTACATACTGTAGATAGTCCTTAGTTATAACTGATTTACCTCAGGTGTTCTGTGGAGTGGATAAGATTGTTTTTAGTGATAGGTTAAGTGGCTCCTGACTTGCGTTAGCCGTAAAGCGTCTGTGACCTCCTGCAACTAGAATAACAGGATAAAATAGGCTGAAACTGTTTCCAGTGAGGCCATATCTTAAAAATTCCAAACTACCCCTTTAAGGAACAGCTGGTTGAGGTGGTGAGGAGGTATGAAAATCTATATGACACATGGCATATAAAGACATGGACACTGCCCTGCGCACAGCCGTGCCTTGAGGTGGATTAAGTTTCTTGTAAAGTATGAAATGCACCAAAATTAACTTTGTTCTTGTTCTTCTCACCTCCAAAATAAGAACAGAGTTCACTGTTCTTGCACAGTATGTAGCAACAGAGATAGCTGCTGAGCAAGGAAAAAGAAACACAAATTAAAAACAATAAAGTCGTATATTTATACATGCAGAGTGAAGAACAAAGAGAAAAGTGCATCACTGGATGTCCCCCAGCAGCCTTGGCCTAAGGCAGCATAACTAAAGTGATGGCTAAGGCAGCTCTAACTATGAGCTTTATAAACAAGGAAAGTTTAAGGCTAAATCTCAAAGGTAGAGAGGGTGCCTCCTTCCTGAACTTAAACTGGGAGCTACGTTCAGAGAGATATTTCAGAACCACATGTAAACCTGAAGTCTGAGAGTCTGTGAGGGGAATAATTTAAATTCTACTTTGGGTTTAACAGGGAGCCGATGACTGCCGTGTCCCCTGGTCCTTTACCTGACAGCAACCCCAAATCATCAAAGAAGGTGGAAATTGAGCTTGTTTTCTTTGGGGGATCATTTCTGTTTCATTTCACAAACCCAAAGCTTTTAGCTAGTTTCTAATCACATTCTGAGGATGGTTGGACTCTGTCCGTTTGTCACTGGTTCTGTTCTCGAATTTTATGGCGCAGTTGGTGCATTGAAGTGGTCCAGTGTGGTGGACTTGGGAGTGTGTCTCTGCCTTTTGTAGCCAACGTGGTCCTGTCTGCTTTGTTAGACAGGAATTTTCAAGCCTTGCTAGAATGGTTCAGAGCCAAGTGTGAAGCTGGAAAAGGTTGTGTCCTCTTTGGGTTGGGCTGACGATAGCGTGACCCTAAGTGGAGTTCAAGTTTCTCTCAACGTCTAGAAACTTCCCACCAGGAAAAGACCCTGGACATGCTGGACAGACATCTGTTTTGTACCTTTATTTTTAATTTATTTTGTTGTGTATTTTCTGTTTTCAATTGTATTATTTAACTTTTATGTCCCAAATCTTTGACCCCTTGGTTGATCTGTATCTGTATGAACTTCATGATTCAATTCGATTTTGATTCTTTGAGTTGCAATTCGATTCCAAATTGATTTGATTCAGTGTCAATTTAAATGCTTCAATGTCAATTCAATAAGAAGTAGAAACTCTATTATCAATGTTTAAATATTCATTTTCGTGCCCATGTAAACATATGTGGCATGGCACCTAAAAAATGGCTATTATTTTGTTGTTGTAAGATCTAATGTGGCCTCCATCCATGCAACATAACATCCCCACAGCACTCCCATGGGTCAGGAGGTGAATCAATTCAGAGGATTTGCAGAATCAATATTAAATTGTGCAGGGAAGTATTGTGAAGCATCAATCAATCAATATTTTTGCCCACCCCTATTTGACAACCTTCCCATTATGCTTGCACTTGCTCCAAATGTCGGACACAGCAACAGAAAACATCCAATATTTTGCAACATTGAGTTAAATCACCTTTTTTGTTTCTTAGAAATTTATTTAACCATCATTCATACTGTGATCCCGCTGAGACTCAGTGCCTCACTGAGGGCATTTTATATCCTGTTTTCACAAACAGCTTTCTTATTAGGGCCATGCTTCCTGTTAATAATCAGGCTTAGAAGCTAATTAAGGTCTGCTAAGTGCAATGTTTTGCTGTACTTGGCCAGAAAAATGAAAACTCTGCTTCTACATTCAGGACATTGTGCTTATGAGCCTTCTGAATGTATTTTAAAGTCTACTAAACCAAAGTAACGACCTGACAACAGATCACAAATCCTACCAACACTCTTTCATGTGTTGTCTTGTTTATTTCCAGATAGTTTCTGAAGTTGGGCCTGAATTGCTGTAACTTGGTGTGACATCTGCTTCTTTCTTAAAATACTCAGACTTTTACAAAAAATACATCACAGGATGGTTGCTGATCAATCTATCGCCATGTCAGTGTTATGGAAAGTCTCAGAGGGGGGTGTGTTTGTTCACATTTCTACATAAAGACTGACTTCCAATAAACACTGAAGGCTCTTTACTTAGCAAAGGTACTCTACAACATCATTAATGAGTCAAACTATTTGTTGTACTTATGTCTTTCCCTTCTCATCTACACAACAGAACCTCTTGAAATGTTTACTAGAATACAGCAAGTTATACGACTCAGACAACTCTGAATTATCTTAATGTCTAAATCGTTAGATTGCTTGTGACTGATGTCCTGTTCAGTCACCAGTCTATGGAGGGCTACTTCAGTGACAGGTTTCAGCTGATGCGTTTGGAGCTGTTAATTTATAATCTGATCATCCAAGCACAACTCACAACCACCAGCAATAGGTGACAAAGATCCGAGGCAGACGAGAGATCCAAGCCAAACTCCTACACATGAAACATGGAGTCTTGGCAAAGTGGAACCCAGAAATGCGGCCAAAACTTTGGAGAGTGCAGTATACGACTTCCAACTCCATTGGACCTGCATGGGTGGAGAATGAGTGAGAAACCACGTCTTTCAAAGACGAGCCACTTGCAGCCAGTACATTAGCAGGAAATGATGGTGGGTCTGGGGGGAAATATTCACTTTCTCCAGGTCATCAAAGTGTCAAGTCAAGTAGCTGGATCCTGAATACACGTAGGCGTTGTATAGATGACTGATCAATGCCCACGTAGAGAAGCGATGCATGCATGGATCACACTCTCCAACTCTTTAGGCAACAGACAGGGTTTTATTTTTTAGTAGTTCTCAACCGCAAGAAGCTTGACCTGAAAGGGGACGTCCACACGGCACCAAATTGCAGCAAAACCGTCAAAAAATTTAAGAAATCTGCCCTATCATCCTCACGAAACCAGGGGTTAGCTTCCTGAAACCGGTCATCTCGGAAACCGGGTTCCAAGGTGGAAAGGTTTGAAACCTCGACGGGTTTGTGCTTCATGGGAACGGCGTAACCACGCAAAGGAGGGGGGGGGGCAACGTTGGTCTCCTTCACAAAAATAATAAAGTTCATTGAAAGAAAATTCACAACAGCAATGACGTCGGTGAGCGACTTTTTTTAACTGTGTGTGTGTAAATCCTCAGCCATCTCTTTCTGCTCTTCCTATGTTGATTTCCAGCTACACGCGGTGAGTCTTTACGCGCTGTGCCTTGTTGGTTTGGAGTGCTTAACCATCATAACGCGCCGCCCCCCCGCGCCCCCCAGCCTTGTATGATGTGCAACAGCGGTTTCATGGGGATCATGAAACCTTTCCCCGGATTTCTGCTATCGGTTTCACACCTAAACCGGCTTCAGCTTCGTGTGGACTAGGCCTAAGATTCCTCAGAAGAGTGGATATTTGTCACAAAAGGAACAATAGTGCCTATATGTTGAGGAGGTGCAAAGACTATCATGTCATTTAGTTTCAGGAAGTTCAAGCTCAACCATGACTTAAAGGGACTTGAGGCAAGATTAAGAAACGAAACTTGCGACTGCCGCGACTGGTGCTTCAGGTAACTGCAGCCACGAGCCAAGCCGTCACGGAAGCGTGCACAAACTGAAGCTATAATGTTGTTTACTCACCTTTTTCTTTGTAGTCGCACTTTTTAGTGTCTTTCAGTTGATCTGGATCGTTTGCTGATGGCAGAAGAATCCATAACTATCGCTTACAGTGTTTGAATTTAACGCGGCCATCTTCTTCCTGTATCAAAACTACGGATGTAGTTCATTTGACGTCACGTCCGCAGGGCAGAGCGGGAAATTCGGACACCGAATTGCAGTGCATTTTGCAGCACACAGCCTGTTCAAGGCAACGGAGAGAAACATGGGTGGAAATGTTATTTTTGGTATTTAGCGCTTCATCATCCATTACTTTGGCCCTGCGACAGACTGGCGACCTGTCCAGGGTGTACCCTGCCTCTCGCCTGATAGTAGCTGGGATAGGCTCCAGCAACCCCCGCGACCCTGAACTGGATAAGCGGTACAGAAAATGAATGAATGAATGAATCATCCATTACTATTAAAAAAAATGGACATGCATGTTTGGTTTTTTAAAATTCCTGCCTCTAGTGCTTTTAAAGTGCTCATGACCCAATTTTAACATTTTTTTTCCCATGTTTTACAGACCAAAACATTATCCATGATGATAAATATAACAGTTAAGCATGCCAGCATAACTTGGTTGTAACAAAATACGGAACCTTTTGATAAAATTTGACTGGACTGTGGTGCCGCTCACCACAGGGGGAGGAAGGAGGACGTGACCTTACCACAAGAATGTCTGCCCGCTCTGTTGACAGGGAGGATAGTGGCTTTTTGGTAGTTTTTAAGATTTTTTTAGTTTTACTGATGAACAGTTGCGACTATGCCTTCGTGTTGTATTGCAAGTTGCTGGTACCGCTGCCAGTACTGGTCTTCTGTCTGCAGGTCTTCTGTTTGCTAGAGCTTCAGAGATCAATGTTTTGAGACTTCCAACATGTGGGAACTGCAGTCATTTCTGCAGGAACATGCTTCTTCCACCAATGGCATGTGTTACACAGAGCTATGAAGAGAGGGAAGGAGTATTTAGTGTACCTGATTCTGCATACTTCTGCACCATGAGTGAGGAGATTCGTTTAGTTTGAACTGTAAGCCCTGCCCCCAACTGTTTTTTCCCGTGCAAAACTCTCCCTTAAATTCTCCTACTACCCTACATGCATGAAATAACGTGCACATCTCATACTTGTGCACAATTCTCCAGAGGAAACTCATGTTTTCCAGTGAATTCACTGTTTTGGTTGTAGTAAATGGCTGCATATCAGCTAAATGACATTTTCTTTCACTTAAATCTCCAGTGCAAATGCACAACAAGCCATTTCTTTCATGAACTGTTTTAATTTACCGTAATAGCCAAACTACCACAGTTATGTACACAGATGCAAAATTATGATGTGTTATGCTGTTATAAGCTACATTATATCATGACAGATGTCATGATGTAAAGCTTTTTTTGACTGCAAGCTAAATGCCAACAATAGCACGAACTTAGTTACGTAAGAGTACTTTTAATGTCTGCAAACAATCTTTTTTTTATCAAGCCTTCCGAGTGGGAAGATTTCGAAACGCTGTTTGTGCGGCTCCATCTTTAAGCTCTGACCGCAAATTTTTTTTCTTACACACATGCGTCATAGCTTCGCCTTTAAACACTCATGCGCTACACTTAGCGTCACAACAACAATGGCGCCGTACAGTGTTGAATGGTTGCTGCTCGTACCTGTTCGCCCACTCGTACTTGCCGCCATCTTTTACGTTTGGTTGTTCTTCTTCTTGGGGTTTCCAGCTGATTGCAACCACAGATCAGACCATTCGGTTTGGTTATTTTACGTTGTATACATATTTCTGCGCATGCTCTATAATTTGTCGCCTATTTTTGCTTCAGCACGACAGCGCCACTTACAGGCCTTGCATATATTTTTCAGCGTTTCCATGCATTCATGTGGTTGATCACATTTATTATATGTCTCCGTCTTAATGACAAACGCTCTGGAAAATATGAACGTTTCGTGTTCGTTTTGACTTTGTGTGGACACGGTCTTAATCTTTCTGTATTATTATATTGCAAAATTACATGAAGTCAAAATTGTGTAATAAGCACTTTAATGTCATAAACAAGAGCAAGCAATAGTTGAACAAATCTACAGTCAGAAGTTCCAATGAGATTGTAGATGCCAGAAGTCACCAAATAGGAATTGCTTTCAGCTGAATCAAGAACATGGTTGAACAATCCAACAATCCGTTGCTGTAATCCAGTGTTGTTGATCGTGACTGACAGCTGAAATCACAGGAAAATCTGAAAATACAAGACAGCTTAAATCAATGTTTTCAAAAGGAATAATTCATTTCTGTGAAACTGTTTCCACTAAACAAACTGCAGCATCTGAGGGCTTGAAGCGGAAAAGAACAACACGTACTCAAAACTGAAAGTATTTTATCACCACTTATGAGATAATGTGTTCCAGTTGCTCCTTATCTTCCTCTTCTATTAGCTAATCTTCACTTTCTAATGGTGAAAAATCCCGATGGGAAGCCTATGCTGCTTAAAGAGTGAGCAAAAACATTTCCTCACAATATAAAATTAAATAACAGGGTGGAAAAGTAAACTTTCCCCTTTATTTTTATTTTATTCATAATTACATTACTTGAGCATGTCTGTAGATTCTTATCCAAGATTTCATGCTTGTTTTGAAGGTTTCCACTGAAACTACCTGGAACATTTCATTCCTGGAAATGGTGGATGTCTGCTTTCCACTGCAGTCAAAGGAGCGGCACAAATTTGACAAGTTAGCCCCTCTACTATGAATAAACAACAAACTGCTCCACCTGCACGTGGTGGAGCAAGTCTACCAATCAGATCAAAAAATTTCAGTTTGCAGTCATATAAAACAGTTATATAAAGAACATGATTTTTTTTTCATGGCGCCCTTAGAAGTAAATGGTCAAAATGCAAGAACAGACTATCACAGTTCAGCTTTTTCCTCTTGTGATTTGCTTGAGAGACAAGTTAAACCAGTTGGGCTCAGGCCAGCTCTGCTGCAGCTTACTTTCTCACAAACAGAACATCAGCATTGATTGAACAGAGAAGTCAGAGACGAGCCCAATAAGCTCATTTGCTCTGCAGATATTGCTTTGTCAGTACTTTTTTACTTTTGGATGCACTCAGTATTTGTTAGATGTTCTTTATTTAAGGAATTAAGTATTCTGAATCAAACTTTGTTGCATTATAAGCTAACAGATGTCATGATGCCAGTACTTTAATAGTACTGTAAAATGTTTAACTTAAAAATATGAGTCAAAGGGCTGCCTTAAAGGGATACCATGTAACTTTTGACCGGAACATTAGCCCAATGTAAGAAATAAAAAAATATTTCTGGGGTCAATATACAGCACTTGATGCTTGTCAGTGCTCTGAGGGGGCTGCCCTCCTCAAAAACCAGACTTTGTAACTTTACAGGAGCGGATCCATCTCTCATTGGATCATGTGACCTGGACTGCTTTACTTTATGGCTCGGTGACTTCAAACCGGCTGATCAAAGTGGTCTGCAAACACAATCCCAAAACACGGACAGAGACTGTTCAATTTTGCAACACTTGTGTGGCCTGTGGGAAGTTATAGGTTAAGTGCCACTACTGGCCAAAGGTGACACGGTATCCCTTTAAAAAAAAATTTACTTAAATGGAGCGATTTTTGTGCATGTAAGATGTGTTTGATTAAGCATTTTAATTTCTAAGAACAAGATACCAGAAGGTTAAATTGACATGAAATAATTAGGACAACAAAAATGCCAAAATCCATTTTACAGCACATATGTATCTAAACACTGACTGATTTTCAGTTATTTTTGCTGCTATCAAAGCATATTCAGTTTCTAGTCCACTTCCTCCTGTTGGGTGTAAATACCTTTAAACTAAAGCGCAGAGTCTGTACTTTTAGCCAGTATGCATCAAATACCTGCAAGATGTTTATGTTTTGGTAAAACATGTATGAACCTCTCTGTTACAGCTCCTGACAACTGTAAGAAAAACATATAACAGCCAACATCTGGGCAGAAAAGATCATTTAGGATTCTGGAAATGACTCAGATGCGTTTCAGAGTTAAATTAACCAAAATTGTCTTGTTTACTTTCTCACACACTGTCGGTTTCTGTCTTTATTTAAAATGATAATCACTGCAACATTGAAACTTCTTATTTTAAGCAAAGTTTTGAGCAAGTCTGCAAAAAGATAATAACACTTCATGTCTCTGGCTCACAACCTTGCTTATCTCTTCATTAGTGCCACTTGCACAATCGCAAACTTCAGAAAGCTTTGCACACACAACTCTGAACTCCACACATGAGCATACGCACAGTGGAATGCACTTTAACAAGCCAGCTAGGCACCATAAGACGATTTCAACCCCTCGCACACTCACAGCGCTGCCAGCACAGCTTGCCATTAGCCCAGGGTTGGCCGACTCCAAATGATGTTCCCAATCTCTCACACCATCTGCTCCTCGCCTCACTGCTATCGAAAGGAAGAAGAATGCAGCTTCCTCTTCCTCTTTGTCGTCCTCCCTACAAGGCTGGCCATCTTGTGTGGAGGTGTGAAAGCTCGGGGACATCAAACCCCTTGAAAATATTTGCAATAGTTGCGCAGATGATGTATAAACTTCCTCTTCTAAATACTGTTACCCCCTTCAAAGACTCGTCATCTTCACAAATCCATTCATTAACAAGCTTTGAATTAAAATAAGCTTTCATGTTTTGGGATCTTGTTGAGAATAGTTTAGGAACAGAGCAGCATTAGGATTGAATTTTTTGGTAAAAGTGTAACAATATCCAGAACATTTGTCCTTCATTTCCTGCATGATATGAGGAACAGCTTTCACATCGCTAATATTCACATCACCTGCTGAGAAATTCATGGAGCTGCTCATCATCCATGTTTCTCACCGTGAAGGTTGCGGAGTGAAAAAACACACAAAGGATCATAACAGGAGGAGATGGATCATGCAGAGAGCTGACAGATACTCAATATGAATATGTGACCCTCTCAGCTAATAGTGTGCAATATAGGGAAAAATGGCATGCTGTCAATAAGACTGCTAGGATCTGATGCAGCTCCATGTTTATGTGGTGGAGACAGAAGTCTGGCATGAACCAACAGAGGCTCAAGTTTTCCTCTTTGTTGTTTGTCTCATCATCTTCATTCAGTGATTCTTAATGCAACCACACCTCTGGGAAGGAGTGGAAAACATTATTTTAACAGAGTCAGCATCCGGCAATCCCACTTTTTCATGTTAAAATGTGTATTGGAATAGGACCTCAGTTAAAATGTGCCAGAAACTACAGAGAATGAAAGTGGCTTCGTCTTTGAGCGCGGGCTCTCTCTTCTCACCAGAATTGGCCACAAGAGCGCGCTCTTCACAGTACACGATTTTGTTTTTTCTCTGCGAATGACGTGATCCACAGAAGCCGCTAACTGCTAAGTTAGCATCTTTAGCACCACCTGAAATCAGCTGATTACCTGCCGCAGAGTAGCGTTTAATGACCAGCTATGTCAGAGAGGAGGAGGACGGTGATAAGGACGAAAAAAAAAATCTGCTGTGCTGAGTTGCTTCGGCAGAAATTCAGCAGTGTTTTCAGTGCTGTAACAGGAGGGACAGCACTCACCCAGGGACCAGTGGATTATATTCATTCAGTGAGGATGTGCAGTCGGTAAGTGTTGCTGCTTGTGTAACTTATTATCTTTTGTGTAAGAGACCAGTAAACGATGGTAGACAAACGGTGACAAGCTGCTTATGTAGCTACAAAAGCTAACAGTGTTTGGTTAACTTCACATCAGATGTCCGATCCCTATATTTATCAGAGTCCAGCCCTTTTACTCTGCAGATCCTCTTTATCAACCACATCGTTACATTTTTATCACGTTTTTCTCTGTTGGGACATCATTTGCTTCACTTGGTCTGTCCCGATAAAACTTTGTTTTGACTTTGACGTTTGTCTCGTGAACGCGTTTACAGACAGGTCTAATTCTCGTGCGTATTCTCGCGACAAACAAAAGTTGGGGATAAAAAGAGGTTAAAATGAGCTCATTAAATTTTCGTCAAACCCAACTATAATTAAAAATTCATTTGAAAATAATTTAAGAAGGATTGTGTATGTAAAACACTAGGTTATGACACCTTTAAAGGTCCAATTCATTTGAGTAGTGCAGTGTGGTCGTAAATTTGGTCCGAAAGAAAGTTGCACCCCCAACTGAACCGAGTCCCCAGTTGTACAGTTTAGCATGCTATCATGTAGGGGTGTAACAATGCATTGATCTTTATCAATACATCGATAAAGAATAGAAGTTCATTGTCACGGTTTTAAAAGAACAAAACAATGAAATACAGTTTGGCAGTTCACTTTTTCATGAGCGGCAAAGCAGTAATAAAAAATGCACTTAAAGATAAAACAAGTAAATAACAAACAGCATTTTAAGTTAAAGGTACAATTTGTAAAAAATTACTGACATCTAGTGGTAAAGATGGGTATATGAAAAAAAAGATGTTTTCTTTCAACTGACTTCATATTCCAGCACTGTTGTGAATGTACAATGGCCAGCAGTGGCCCAAATTCTCCCAGACATAAACATGTTTTAATCTGTGAGTGGATCCAGTGGTCTTAAGTGTAGCTATGACTGTACTATGAGTAAGTACTTTTTATGTCTTTTAAAGCATTGCTTATCCTAAACAGTGCTCTAACTCCCATTAAACAAAGCTGGTGCAGTAGTTTTACAGTTCAGAGGGTTCTCACTTTAAACACATTGTTTTGCCAATTCAGGGACATCATAGTAAAAATGGTGGAACAAATATGGCAGCCTCCATATGTGCAACTCCCAACAAGTAGATATAAATGACTTATTCTAAGAAAATAAACACTTAACAGCTATTCTAGTGCAGCGATTGCACATCAATGGAAACACAGTTTTGAATTATATATCACATTTTTCTGCCACTGACCTTTGATTTTTTACATACCGTACCTTTAAAAAAAAAATTATAAGTTTAAAGCAAGGTTGATGTATTGATCCAAAATTGATCCAAATCCCCCAAATCAGCCAAAAATCCATATCAAACCCACTTTTATTTTGAAAATGGCTTTATTTTAAAGTTCCCCAACACAATGTTGTCTGTCTGAGTGGGGATTGTCATATTGATGGTTTTAAAAAATACAGTTTTACAGTTGTGCAGTGGAGAGATATGACACTAGGAGATTGTACTGCAGATTTACTTTCTAGTAAGTAGGAGCTTAAAGTTAAGAAAACGATAACTTTGTTTACTTGTAATATTGTTTCATATTGATTGGTGATCATATCAAACTAAAACTGTATCGTGACTGAATTTGAGATATAAACAAACATCAAATCACTATCCACTGTATTGATATGATATCATATCGTGATCAAACCAGTGATTTACACCCCTACATCCTTGTGTAAATGCACCCTTAGATCCATACCCGAACCACTGTATGGCTAAAAATGGCAAAAGAAAGCTCACCCCCAACTCGCCCTTAAGTCAATAAATAAGCTGATGGAAAACCAAGCTGACTGTTCATCTGATACCAGAAGTTAGGATTTATTATTAAACTTCCAAGGGATAATAAACAGAAGAAATTGGATTAATTTTGTGAGCAGTGAAGCTGAAATACAACAGACCTGGCAACACATCTGTGGAAGCTAAAATAACCATCTCATCCTTCTGGTGTTATTACTAGATTTACAGACTTTAGATTGATTTTGTAATGAGCCAAAACCCCATTGTGGTGGTTTCAGCATTCTGCACCTACGTGGAACCAAAGTTCACAAGTACTATCAGTGGGAACTTAATATTTGTGCAAAGTGAATTATGCCTCCCAAAAAGTGCGCTGATGTATGTCTGCTAATCGTCTAGGTGGAATAAAACCATCATGAAACCGTAAATAACCTGCACATTTACAGAAGATGCTGCTGTTGTCACCTACACCTGGAAGGTAAGTGATAAATATTAAATGTTTTTACATGTGTTAGAACTTTCACATCTACAGTAAGTGCTTTGCTTAAGTCTAACTGAACAGTATTTAGTTTGTTTGGTTGACTATGGCTAATATTTGTTCATCTGATATGTGTTAATGCTACAGAGATATGTAGTAGATTGGGTTGTAGTTTCCATCTTCTTGTTTCTCACTGACAGCCTCTAAGTTACAGCACTGACTGCAAGCTTGGTGGTTCTTTTCAGCTATATAACTTCCATTGGCTTATCAAAAGCCGAGGGAGGGGGGGGAAAAGCGTTAATTCAAATTGATTCTTTATGTTTAATTTCCACTTTCATAATTTGAAAAATTATTGGAAAAAGGCTGTCAACCTTATTTCTAGCTACAAATTCACAGCAAAAAGGCTTATCACATGCCACCCCGGCAGTGGTGTGTGATGTTTAAAAAGTTCTCCTTGAAGTGAAGTGTTCATCTTTAACTTGTAATTCATTTTGGTAATTTCTTCATTTTCCAGCAAACCTTCACATGGCTGATTAAAGGTGAAAATGTATCCTCCCATCCAAGTCCCCTTGTCCGGGCCAAATGTCCTTTCCCCCAAGAACATCCTCCACCTCCTGCTCGGGGATCACCGGTCACTCCCAGGCCAGCTGGGAGTTGTTATCCCACCAGCAGGTCCTGGCTCTTCCCCACACTCAAGTCCTTGCAGGAAGCCAGGCAGCACAGATTTCAACCAATAGTAAATTTTTCTTTTAATTAAATCAAAATTGTTCCTTTAGTTTTACTTTCACTTATTACTAAGCTGTGTTTTGTAGATTTCCTACAGAAATATTAATAATACTCTTATTTAAACGCTATATGTTAATAAATTGATAAACATGCAGTCCCACAGTTATGCATCACACATACAAACAATAACCTACATAAGGAAACTAAAGAATAAGCTCAGTAATCAAAGCACAAGACAATAGTAGAGGATGTGTTTTAAGACTGAAATGATCCACAGATCTGATCAACAAATGCACAATCTTTGATGTTTCCCTTTTCTTAAAGGAAGGTAGAAATCAAAGGCTGAGATATTAAGGTCAAAGTGGCCAAAAAGTAGAAGGGGAGGACATGCTCAGAAAATATAACTGGGGCAAAGTGACATGTAGTTCTTTTCTGTAATCAACATCATGTTGTGTACTCTACATTACATGGAAATGTGGGACTGACAGTGAGTTCTGGTTAAAAGCATGCTCTCTGCATTGTGTAACAATTGTAATCGATTTTAAAGCAGCTTGACCTAGGAGTGTGAGCAGGACTTGACCCAGACGGGAGAAAAGAGAGATCTGTGCAAGAGAAATGCTTCCAATTATTTCACTGTAGCTCTAAGATGAGAAAAAAGGAACAGATAAGTGTATTTAAAGAAGTAGATAAAAATTTGGCCAAGATTCTTGGTGTTTCATTTGAACTTGGGTTATTGTCACTGTATTTAAATGAAAGTTTATTTCTCAAGTCCCCATCTCTGCAACATGCATTTATATTTCTTGCTTGTTATCAATGTATCTTTTTGTTTTTTTTTTACATCTGTTGGTAACACTTGTGTGTTCCATCAAAACAGAGCAAAGTATGAACCAGTACAAATGGCTGTTTGGTTGACAAATACCAGTTGTTAAATGGCCTTGTCAGTTTTTCAGCTGTTATGTGTCAGGTGTGATTGATCGTGGGACTGTTATAATAACATATGTCTTTAACAGGCATCTTTTGATTGAAGAGATAAGACAAGAGTCAATTTCATACTAAATTTTACTTGCTGGAGAGAGCTCAGAGAAGAGACCGAATGCAAGATGGAACTTAGCCGCTGTCCTCATTGAAAGATTCTACCGAATTTTAGTTTGAACGACAACAGTATATCATATCAATTATCAAAACTCTCTTCATTCAGGGTGGTTGGACAGGCCAAGCCTTACCTTCGAAAACCAGATTTTTTAAAAAGTAGTCCATTTGCTCATTATGCCCCAGTTAGACAATTCCAACTCCCATTTTATGGTTTACAGTCGTCTCTTCATCACTTGCAACTTCATTTGGCAATCTCAAAGATCAGTCCTCCAACTATATTCTGCAACTTGTTTAATCGTTTTAACCATTTTATTATATAGCACTTTGGGAAATTAGGGTTGTTTTAAACTTGACATTGATAAACAGTTTATCATGAGATTGTGTTCACATGTTGGCAATCACTTGACCAGTCAAAACAAACTAAGCCCAAAGAGATGGGAGTGAAAACAGTGTTTCAGAGGCTTTAAACATTTTGGCTGAAGTTTGTTTCATTGCCACTTTTTGTCTGTTTTTTACCTGGTGATTCATAATAACTTTGTGACAAAAGACCAAAAAACTGATTCTGAGAGAAAAGAAATGAGTTTGAGCTTTGAATATTTAGCCTGCAATGACACAGTAAACATCCCAGGTTGTTCAAAAACACTCCAAAGAAAGTGAGTTTGAATAAAAAGCAGGGCCTTGGATACACTTGTCACAGTTGTATTCATCCCCAGTTTCTATTCAGCTGTCAAATGTTTTCACTTTCACTGAGTTGAAATGATTGCACCTAAAGCTCCTCATTATAAATGTGTAAGAGCTTATTTTATAAGTTAGATCAATGAGTTTATAAACCTTTCAATTTTGAATATATTTCAAATATTTTAAATGTCATGTATATTGAAAATGAAGACCATTCTCCTGTGACAAAGTGTGGCATTTACCTGAAATTATTTAGGCCTTATTATCTAGATGATTCATTGGAGTAAAGTCCTAACCTTTCACTATGACCACATGATAAATCATTACTTATGAGAAATCCCTAAACAATTCTAGCCTTATGCACTCATAAAAAGAGAAATGTCACTCCTTGTTTGGTCAAATTTTCCTCTCCTTGTTTCTCCTGGAAGCTGCCCAGTGATTTGTATCTGCAGTCGACACACGCACTTCACTTATTCTCCTCAAACCTTATCATTCCTGTTGCTTCTCTATTTGTCTTCCATTTTCATTTTCTTAAGATGCAAAATCCTCCATTTTCCACTTTTCAAGTCTTTACCTGGATCTTAAAGTCATCAACCAGCAGCACATCTTTGTGAATAATTTATAAAAGCAGAACTCTTTCTTCTTCTTGTTTTAGATGTATATTTCTCTCTTCTTTTAAGAATGAATGCAAACCTTTTCATGTTCTCTCATTTTGAGCAACTCATTGCTTTTTCTTTGTAAGTGTCCCTTATAGATTCACATCTGTTGGACAAATTTTTCTTCTTTTGATGATGAATGCTTCCAGCTTTTATATATGGATTCATTTTTAATCATATTTGGTTCATAATTTGGTTCAGCAGGATCACATGAAACAGGCAGATTTTAATTAAAACTGACTGATGAATCATTAAACTTGAGAATAACTATTTGAAACCAATATCTAACTCTCTTTAAGAAAATAGTTTGCATTATTACACAATTGATAAATATTGTTTAAATTTAATCCTCCTTGTATTGGCAGGTACCTAAGGAACTTCAAATAAGGTGTGCCACATGGTTCTGTGCTTGGGCCCTTTTCTTCATCATCTACATCTATTTGTTGGACAGATTATCCACCAATATTTCTATAGGTATGTTGCTGCTCAACTAAATATTAGCACATTTTGCTCTCCCACTAAACTCCCTCTGTGAAATAAAAGATCGGATGCCTTCCTGTCTCATAGTAAACTGCATCAAAACAGAGCTCATGGTTGTAGCTCCCCAAGTCCCTTCAGCAGAAGGTTGGAGATCTTGTCCTGGAGATAGATACTGTAGATGCAAATTCCTCCGTCCTCTGAGCACGCGTCGGGTTAAAACCTTTACACATTTATTCAGAATATGTCATCTGAAAGATTCGCATGGCAATATTCTTAATCAATTTAATGTCAAGTTAATGGGAATGTTCACAACAGTGATGAAATTCTGTCTCGCAATTTTTCAACGTTCTTTTTTTGGGAATTGGCACACTGAGAGTCAGAAGAAGAGAAAGAAAAGAAAGTTTGGGAGTAATAATTCTAAAGAAAGCTAGCTTGAAAAATGGAGAAATGCAGCCTATAACTAGTTTTTTTGGGGGGGTACACAGAGATATAAGATTGGAGAGAAAAGTAGATATTTTGTACATTTTTGTAAAGAGGAGGGACACAGATCAGCCTCCCCTGTCTGAAAGCTCTAAATTCCTGCTTCCCCACTGAAATTAGCATGTTCACACAGGTTTTTCAAATGTGCATCAACCCGCTCATAATTGGCATTTCGCTCCTTTCCCATTGACAGAAAAAGCCAGGTCTGATCACCTGCTGGCAAGCTGCATGGCCTCTGTCCCCATCACTGCGTGTTGTGTGTTGATGATGTCAGCTGTGTGACAGAAATCAGGAAAGTAAACAATGGACAGCAAGTCAGGCCATGGTCAATGTGCTTTCTTGTTACACCTTTGTCTGTCCTCAAAATGGAGGAAAACCAGCAGATAATTTTCTTGTGCAGATGGAATGCAAGCGACGTGAATTTGTGGCCGAAGTAGAGTTGTTTTGGTACTTTATATAATACGCGACTGGCGCGACGTCACAATGTGGCCGTACAGCCCAACGACATCAGATGAATTTGTGGGTCAACTCGGGTCTGGTGTTCCCAATGCATGCCGATCGGAGCCGAGCTGCTTGAAGGCGATTTTTAAGCGGTGTCGCTTGGCGAGACGTTTCATGCGAGTCGACGTGGGTCGATGAGCCTTTCCCACAGCCACTAAAAGCCGATTGTTCACTGGTTTAAACAGGTTTTTTGGCCAATGAGAAAGGGATAAATGTGCGCTAGCCATGGATTTAAACTCGCACCTTGTCTGCATCAGCGTAGCTGCCATCTGTTATGCATAGGTTCATAGGCCTGACACGCTCCTCTTCCACACCTGACGTCCCCCCCGCAGCACAAACACGGCAAAGTGGAAGTACCCCCTAGTGACTGGTCAGTTTGTGATTGCGTGTTTCCGGAAGAGTGGAAACCGCCAATACCAACCCGACTACCACTTGCAGGTTGAGAAAAGTAAATGAAACACATCGCCATAACCCTATGCTCCAGCATATGAGAACATTTCATTGGTGTCAGCTACTGTATATGGGTCCGACCTAGACTTGTAGTTCTCAAGACCGGTCCTGGTCTTGAGACTGGTCTCAAAACTGCTTTTTCGCAGTCTTGGTCTTGTCATGGCCTCGGCAGTCTTTGGTCTCGGTCTCGGTCTTAGGTCTCACCATGTCTCGGACTGGCCAAGCGGTCTTGAAGGGATTTGTAATCTATAATTTCTAGGCAGATACTGTTTTTTTTAAATTATTTCATTATACACTCCTTCAAGTACCAATCAAATACCAAATAATAAAATCTCATTTTTATACTAAGCAACTGAACCCAGAATGGTGCTTAGGTTCTACAACTCGTGAAAAATGCCCCCCCCCCCCCAAAAAAAGTTTTTTGTTGGTCTCGGTCTTGGTCTCGAGCTGAACTAGCCTCGGTCTTGAGTTGGTCTGTCTTGGTCTTGGTCTTTACCCTTTCTGGGTAAGTCTAGTCCAACCTGATGCAGACACCGCACGAGTATAAATCCACCTAAACACCACCACCAGACAGTAAGCCAGGACTAATCCCCCACATTAAGCACCACATACTTTACCCCAAACAACCAACGTACCTTTTTGAACTTGTTAGCGAGAGGACACAATCATTTCCTTTCCTAGTATATGCCCCTACTGTTAAAAGTCTTGCCCACCCTCTGGCCACCCCATGTAAAAAAGTCTTACTCTGCCTCTGAGGTCTTCCGCCTGAATCCCACCCTCTCCCTTGGGTCACATTAAAAATCCACCCTCAGATCAGCCCTCTTCCACATCAAAAACATCTCCAGACTCCAGCCATCACTTCCTTGATGCTGTAGGCTTAACCCTCATTCACACATTCATAACCCCCTGCCTTGATGATTGCATAGTCCTTCTTTAAAAGTCTTTTCAGCTGCATGTCATCGGACCTTTTACAAACCGTCAACGCTTCTCTTTTGTCAGGCTGTATCCTGAAAACCCTGGAAACTGCAGTGATCATAGCACTACTAAAAAAAAAAGTGCCTTTTGGACACCTTAGTGATGAAGGAAGGTGGATAATGAATCTGGACTATGAGCACACCATGACACCGAAACTGCCCTTGTCAAAGTTTTGAATGTGTCCATGAGATCAGATAAGCACAGGCGTTTGTTTTGGCTCTGCCAGATCTCTGCTGCTTTTGACACAGCCGATCATAACATGCTTTTGGACTGACTGGGAAACTGAGTGGGACTCTCCAGTCCGGTTCTAAATGGCTGTGAATCCTACTTTTAAAGACAGGGGCTTTCTGCCAATTCTTAACTATAGATCCGCTCAAACAAAGATGAAAGCTCTTGAATGCACCCCACATTGTTCAGCATCTACATCCCCCCACTTGCCAAGATCCAAAATACTGTATGTTAGCATAATTATGTAGATGTCACTCAGCTCTGTATGACTATCTCACCAGGGGACTTGGGTATCATGCAATGCTTAAGTGCATGCTACAATCAATATGTGGATGTGCTGCAATTTTCTTCAGCAAAATAGACATAAATCTGAAATCATTGCTTAGAACCAAAGATGAGAGTCCAAAGACTAGAGCCCCGCTTCAGTCAACAATGTTGGAAACAACAAACTGAGCCAGAAATCTTGGTGCCATTTTAAAATCTGAGTTAAATTTTAAGTCAGATCTTTTACCACCTGAAGAATAACTCTATAACATAAGATGACTAAGGCCTCAGCATGATTTAGAAAGACCTTTCCCTGCAAACAAACAAACAAAACAAACAGCTACAAATCCAGAAGGCTGCTGCTAGTGTCAGGACAAAGAAAAGGGAACATATCCAACCGGTTCTCATATCTCTACACTGGCTTCCTGTGCACCAAAGAATTGATTTAAAATATTACTGCTGCTCTGAATGACTCGGGGTCAAAACATATATCTGATCTGCTGACGCCAAATGAGCCACAGAGACTTCAAAGATCATCTGGGTCAAGTTTGCTACACATCCTGAGAGTTAAAACTAAGAATCAGCCTTTAGTTTTCATGCTCCTCATTTCTGGGACAAACTACCAGAAATAAGATCAGAGCTTTCAAAGAAGATATTTTTCTTTTTTGAACATTGATGATGATGAAAATGATTGTAATGATGGCTTTTATGTCAACATCTTTATTATGCATAACTCACTATATGGCTCCACATTGCTTGCTTTCCAAATGCTTGCCCAGCAAAACCAATGACGTGCTCCAACATTTCCAGAACTCTGCTGCCAGCCTCCTCACACATACAAAGTCCCAGTGCGTCGAGTTAAAAACTGTCAATTCAAGTTTGCTAGAGATGGAAAAATGGTTAATTCATGAACTGTGATAACAATTGAGTTTAAAAATGTGTGAAATGTTAAATTAAAGGAAACCCTTCCTGTTAAAAACAAGTCGAAAACCAGCTCAAACTAGTTCTACGAGGAAACATTGTTTAATCACCCTTGTAATCATTTATTCTTTTCTTTTTCAGGTATGTGCAACACTAAATGTAACTGTAATACTGAAGGAATACACTGTAATACACTGATGTAATTTCAGTGCCGAAATTACATCATATTGTACACTGTGAGAAAGTGGAAATGTATTGCTGTGTTAGCGTATGCCTTGTGAATTAGCCATGTTAGCGTGGATACATGGCGGTTGCGCTACTGTCATTAGGAAATGTATGAACAAAAAGTGCATTCGACACTTGCTATGCACAGTTTCAGTGATATTTCATGCATTTTATAAATGTTTAATTAGCGAATGAGTGTGATGTGCTAGTGCTCATTATATCAGGGCTTTTTTTTGTCCATTTCTCAGCATACATAGTTGTCTGTACTTGCGTTCTTGTTTACTTATGAAGCTTCACCAGTTGAGGTTCAAGTCCTGTTTCAGTTTAAAGAACGCATTCAGACAAGTACACTCTACATTCCCAGATGTGTTCGTGTTCCACCCATTTTTCTGAGAATGCATCAGAGGTGACTCGTGTGGATTTCAGGCATCCTCATATCCCAGAATACATTAACAACGGAAACATGGCTGAGGAGAAAACTCATAGTTGTAAGTTATTTTATCATTATTGTTTTATCTAATTTTACATACTTATTTACAATAGGCTAGCAAGTCATGTTAAAGTGGCTGATTTTAACTGTTTGTATCACTGTTAAAAAATGAAAACGGATACATTGCAAAAATAATGTAGCAAAGTTGACAGGTATGCCATTAGGAGACGCCTCCTCTCTGCATCCTGGCTTGTAGCTCCCATATCTTCGTCCTCAGCCTTCCTCATCAGTTCCAAAATAAAGCATGCAGACAGCAACTGGAAGCATAGCTCTGTCCATTTTTAGCATTTTTCTGGAAATGATGCAGTTTTTTCCGCAGCGTTTTTGACGAAATCAAGTACATTTCTGTTCCAAACGAAAGATGAGCGTACTTGCGTCCTTCCGTCCTTGGAAGTTTGTACTTTCAACAAGTCTATTCACCTTATATAGCTCCGCCCACTTTTTCGAGGCATTTTGGCATTGGCTTGGCACTTCCGGTGAGATCTGTTCTCAATAATGTCCAATGGAAAACATTAACTTGGAAGAATGGAAAACCTGACTGAAAAGCTCCAAGAAAACAAGATGGGAAGATGACATTAACATCACTCCTATTTCCCTGAAAACTGTTGGTAGCCGACTAGATCTACCATCTGCTAAACATGTTCGGTGACTGTATTAACTCTGCCTTTCTTATGAAAATCCATCCAGGAAAGCTCCACCCAGCAGAACCATCCCTAATCAGCACATACTCAGCTCGACTCATAATCATCCTGCACTCTTTCAGATCAGATGTACTGAGGGAATCAGATCTCTCCACAAAAAAGTCACCAAGCACGGCAGCCATGAGCCACGGCAGGAATCAAGTGAGTGCGAAGCGATCGGCTGATTTCTGGGCGCTGCGGCGGCAGATATAACAGACCACAGTGAAAAACGCTGTCTGGTTTTGCTGAAAATAGAAATAAAATAATTTCAAGGGCGTAAAGTCGGACATGATCTGTTGCATGAAGAATAAGAATATATTCTTCTGAAAGCCAGTATCAGTCCAAGTTCAGCCAGCAACCTCTCACTTCGCCTGGGTGTCGATACGAGCTAATGGAGCAAACATCGGGATGCTCCGGTATCGCAGGGATGGGATGATCCGTCAGCCACGCAGCTGCGATAAAGACCCTTTTCACTGTGTCAGCTAATACCTGGATGGAGGGTATGTTTATTTGAACAAAACGGGACTTTATAATCACTGCAATAATTATTCTGCTAGGTCGTGATAATCTCTTTGAGCCGATCCTCTGTGTTGTTGTTAACCATTATGCTAAGTTAACTATATTAGGACAGTTAGAAGCCTAAGTTGTTTTAAGGACACTACTGTAAATATGATCATGTTACGCCTCATCTGAAAGCTTAAATCTTTCAAAAGGCTGAACTGATTATTAAAGCTGCTCTTAGAGAATAGACCATAATTAAGAATAAAGCTGAGTCCACCACTAGAGAGCAGCTACTACTGTTAGCAACTGAGGCTAGCACCGTTAGCTGTCGGAGCAGAAATTGTGATGGAATCTAAATAAGCTCATCTGTGGAACTGCCGCAGAGGCAGTGGTAGACTACCGCAACACTGACTAACTGGAAGTTGTAGGCTAACATGGCGGCACCCATCCTGACTTCCTGAATAAGGTGAATGCTAGCAAGTACATTCTAAAGCCTCTTTCCACCTGCGAGTCTGGGTCGGGTTGGGCTGGGTTTGTCCACATTTTTTTGCATCCCCACAGGTAAAAACTGCAACAGGTACCCTTATTTTTGACCCGACCCATCCTAATTTTTTGGGGCCCTTCCGTAGGGGTACTGATCTAACCGATCCAGACCAAAAAGGTGGAACTTAACACACTGCAATCCGTTTATTGAAAAAATACGTCACTTCCTGCATGATCCTAAAAGCAAAATAGGAATGACCCCTTTGTTTCTGTCTTGTGTGGTGTCGAGCTTTGGTTAAAAGCTGTCGCACTGCGATGATGTCACACGATCATGTAGCAGTGCTATCCGGTTAATACTCCGCCTCCAGGGTAAGGGGACAAAATACTGTGGAGATGCAACGTGAAATAAACATATCCGTACCAAAACCCACCCAAGATCCGAGGGTGGAAACAAGGCTAGAGCGTACTTGCTAAGACTTTGACCTGCTCTCCCCTGCCCCAACACTGGTGGGGTTATGTAACCCCATCATGTAAAGTGGCCTTGGGTTCCTAGAAAGGTGCTCTACAAATTAAATATGTTATCCACCAACGTTTGGTGCAATACAATTCAGTTTTATTTATATAGCCCTTTTCAGTATAGAAGATACACAAAGTGCTTCACAGAAAATAAAACAATGGCAAAACATAAAAAAAGCTAATTAGAGCTTCTGTAGTTTGAAATCTAAAAAAGGTTCATTTTCTGTCATTTAGATCAAGAAGAATTACTGTATTTAATCATCAAAGCCAATTTTAAAGATGTAATGTAATTTTAAGGTTTTTTTTAAAGCTTTTTGCAACATTTCTGTTAATTCTCCATCGATCAGATACCAGGACTCTCCACGCACCATAGACTGTTGCCTTTAGTTTGGTCAGTTGAGTGTTTGTCTCTAAATAACAAGATTAGCTGCTCAGTCCAGGATGTTGTCCAGATAACATGCCAGTGGTTTAAAAGAAAGCCGTGCTCCACTTTGGAAATGAATCTACACTCCTTGTTCACCATATTTATGTCATTTTAATCATACAAGTGGAAACAGTGTCATTTTTAGGACAATAATGAGGAGTGGATTTATCCTTGTCTGGTGTTTTTCTCATATTTTTAGTAGCAGGATGTTGTATGTTAGGCACTTTTTTACCCAATGCCACATGGTACTTCTCTGATGGCTTTTGGGCCAAAGGATGCAGTAAGATGCAATGGAAACTTTCTCTACAAAATCCAACTGTTCAACCACTTACAAAACAAATTATATAATCAGACAAATCATTACCAAACGTCTTGTTCAGCTCCCAGTAAGGCCAGAATGTGTGACTCTCTGGTGAAGCAGACTGCCAGAAACAATCAGCTGTCATGAGCCGTCGATTCCAGGTCTTTGCTAATCCAGTTACTGCAGCTCAGATCATCCCTCTTCCTTTGTTTGTTTTTATGCCTGCATGCTACCTCGCTCACACCATTCAAGCCTGTCAGAAGACTATCCTCTCACCTGCCTGGATCTACTCCCATCACTGATTTCCACTCCTCCATCTTCTGGACTTCAGCCATACGAGATGTGCAATATTAATGGAATGTGCAAATAAGTCTTTTCCATCTAACCCCATCTTCCCAGTTTCCTTTTGGGTCCTAGTTGTGAGTCATGGCGTTAAAATTTCTCACCGATGACAAATTCATCTTATGAAAGATACTTTGTCCAAACATGAAACAGAAACCCAAAACTATAAACAGAACTTTGGTTTCCAGCATCAAAATGTTTCTTGCAACCTGCATATATGGGCAAACTGTTGCTGTGCATGAATGTACAAACACTGTGTTCCATGTCCAATGTGCCGGCTCATTTATGAGCAGATTTTATCAGGACAAGTTCCAGGACGCATGCTGTTAAGCGTTTCTCAACAACGCTTCCAACCACAGTTAATATGACAGTTTTGTGTTCTGCAACTTACTGACAAAGAGATGGTGTGCTAATTAAAAATCACGGGCTGCTACCACATAATGAGCAGGGAGAGCTGAACTGCAATACTGTGTCAGGATTGGGAAGAGCAATGAGCAGAAACTGCAGCCATAGAAAGACTTTTAATAATTTAACACAGTTTCAATACAACTGAGCTCAGAATCAGAATCTGAGGACCGAGCTATAAGCTGACAGTTAATAAAGAACCAGCTAAAACACATTTTCTTCAGGATTGAGCCAACAGATGTTGAGAAAACACACAAAATCCAGTCACATGAGACATCACATGTTGAGTTTCTGATTGCTATTTGAAACCACACTGCAAAGGCAACTGATCATTTTTTATAAATATTTGGCCTACTTTAGAAAATTTGCTATCATTCTAAAGGGATACTGTGTAACTTTTGACCCAAAGATTAGCCAAATATTGTAATTATTGTATTATTATTAATGCAAGTAATAATAGATGATTTCTGGGGTCAATATACATCACTTAATGCACGTCGGTGCTCTGAGTAGGTTGCCCTCCTAAAAAACCAGACATCATAACTTTGCCAGAGCGGATCCGCCTCTCATTGGATCATGTGACCTGGAGCGCTTTGCTTTATGGCTCCATGACTTCAAATCAATTGATCAAAGTGGTCTGCAAACATGATTCCAAAACACAGATCAAGCCTGTTTAATTTTGTGACAGTTGTGAGGGAAGTTACAGGTTTAGTGGCACTAGGGGCCAAAAGTTGCTTCCTTTAAAGGAATCACAGTTTTATTTCAACTTTTAGATTTTGAAATTAAAAGAAAAAAACTGGCAAAAAGAGGATACATACATTTTTCAGATCAGATTTTATCTAATGGAACTTAAAAGTATAAAAAAAGGTTAAATAGATAAATAAAAATGTAGATATTTGTGGGAAATTAAGTGAGTAAAAATCCCCTAATTTCCATGACAAAATAAATAAATAGACTGGTACTTTCAGTGTCGTTATATTGTGGAAATTCAACACAATTATTCCATGAAAAAACACTGCTAAAACCTACAAATGTTCATATTCAAATATATTGGTTCTTTATTTTAGTCAGTTATTGAGCGCCATTGTGGAAAGCCCAAAGAGCCACTTGTGGCTCCAGAGCCACAGGTTGCAGACCCTTGTGCTGTACAAATAAACTTGCCCAGCTTTGTTACACACGTGTTTACATTGGGGATTCAGGACATTGCTTGAGGGCCTATAGGAGTTCCCCTCTGTTATCAGCCTGGAGCTTGAACCCAGGTTTTCCAGACCCAAATCTCTCTGTGGGTAACCCCTCCTCCCAATAAAACAAAGCTGGAGTCATTAGCATGGTTATGATAAAATAATTTGTTTCCATCATCTGAGCTGGTGGGAATATGTAGACGCTGAACAGTAGTGGGCCCAAAAGCCCATTATTGGAATTTGCCTTGTGGAATTTTACACTCGTTGGCTGAGTGGATGTATAGTTCCAGAATGACATAGTCACTTCTAATTGAGATGATGTTGATTGTTAATGTAAGGTAGGGAGACCAGATTTGATGGAAGTTGGTGAAAAAGAAGTACTTTGCTCATGTGGGTTCTACAAATGTTTTATTCACCTTTCAGAACATTGTGGTCAGTGGGCTTACTTTGCACTGATCTTTTGAGAACATAAAACATTGATTCTTTTTTCTTTCTTTTTTTGGCCAAATTGTGGGCCTGAGTGTGCAGGGAAAAAAATGCTGTGGCATTCTTTTAGTGTAATGGAGAGGATCAATTTTGATCAAGTATTCTTTCTGTTCAGTGTTTGTCCCTAAAAGCAATCATGATAAATGTACATAAACACCCACACAAATGCCAAGGGAAAAAAAGAAACTTGTGCAGAAACCTGTGTCTGTGTGCAGAACAGATGCAAGTTTTCCACCCCCAAGTTCTGTATAATCAAGCTTTCCACGCATCATAACCAAGACATAAATGGGAATCCTTCTGTAGTTTGTCCTCCACATGCACCTTGTATTCACTTCTTATTAAGGTGTTTGTGCAAAACTGCGAGAAAGAGTGAATGCTGAGTCCTCTCACCAGGAAAACTTTGAAAGGTTTCACACCCCCACTGGTGTGAAGCCCATCTGAGACTGAGGAGGGAGATTCACTTGCACTTTCTCTGCAGTTTTGCACCAACAAGATACACTGGCCTCTGTGCTCGACAGTGGTGAGTCATGAATGGATGTAAAATTACAGATTTGTGAATCACGATTCATTGACTCATTTACTGACTCATCAATGCTACTGCTAGCTAGCTGGTAGAAGAGACCAAACAACATATCACTGTTGTGTAACAGTCATTACACGTTCATCATTACATTTATGGGAAAAGCAGCTTATGTTTCTTAACTAAATTCACTGTGGACCATCATCATTTCTTTCCCTGCTATCATAACATAATAATGGATATAACCGTTGTAATTTTCTTTTTCTTTGCAATATAGATCAGGGATTTGCAATTATTTTTTATTTGGGTTTCATTTTTTTTTAAAAAGGGTACATTTGCACAACTACATTGTACATTTTTTTAAAATGTTAAACTGGTGAACCATTTTGGATTGTTTTTCTGCTTGGTTGCATTTTATTTTATAATGTCTGATTTGGAACTTTGAGAACTGTTGATCCTTTACTTCCCCCCCCCCCCCCCCCCCACTATGAAATGGATTTTTATTCTGTTTCAAAACAGTGGATTTCTGAACCAGTTTGAACTGGGAGCAGGTGTGTACTCTCTGAACAACTGACTGACTCAACGACTCAGAAGCCTATTCCTATTCGGTAAATGACTCATTTAAACTTGACTCAGTGAAACGGAGTTTCAGTAGTGATGAGCTTACCATCACCACTACACTGAGGCAGCCTCCGATCAAAATCCTGGACAATTTTGAAATTTCAGCTGGATTTTTTTTTTTTTTAGCTCTCAAATAGAAGACATGTCCTGATTAAAAAGGAAATCTGGTCACCTTGGTGTGAAAACTAAGTGCTAAAAAAAAAAGAAAAAAAGTGGTATATCGCATCATCCATAATTCCATAATTTCCTTAATTGCATCCAGTTTCCCAGTCCCTGCTGATGAAAAACTTCCCCACATCATGATGGTGCCACCACCGTGCTTTATTGTAAGGAATGTGTGTTTAGGGTGAGGTGATAGGTTGGATTACTTCATAGTCAGAGCAGTAATCACAGCTTGTCACAGCTGGATTTCTGAAATAATATTACCAAAGTATGTTGGCGTACATTGTTTATAATGAATTAACGTGTTCATTGTTGAGTACATTTGACCTGTGAACTTTCTGATCTGCCTCAGTGACCAAAGGACCAAGAAATCCGGGACCATGGTAGCTTTAACAATGTAATCCGGTTGGAAAGGTAATCCTCGTGATGACTCGACCTCGACCTTTCCGCTCTGTACACATTCGCCCCTCAGTGCCATTTGAACATTTTCTTGTCTTTCAGTAACAGGAGCACCTCTGAAGCTTAACCATCCGTGACTGTCACAGCTTTTGATTCTGCTGCTCTTATTGGCTTTGTGTGAGATTTTCTGAAGAAGTAGTGATTTCGAAGTAATACTAAACCCAAGCTGGTTTAATCTCAGTTAACATGCACATGTAGGGCCTTAGAAGGAAAGTAAATGGACAGGAAACTGCTCCAACTGCTGCCCTTATTTCACAATTTCCATGTTGGTCCAGTTATGTCTGGGCAGATTGGTCTAAAAGTGGAGTCTTTAACCACATGGATGAGCTCATTTTAACTTCCTATGTGGATTTATTGCTGTATTAAACAAATAAGGGACAGACACACACAAAGAAAACCCACTGTAATCCTGAATTAAATTGCATAGTAAACCTTGGGCTGATATCCACCCTGTAACTGTTTTATGAAAATGTTATTTTGCTTGTCTATTTTCAAAGATGAGTTCAATGTTATTTTGGTTTTGCTGTCTTTTCTGAAAAGCTGTTTTTTTTTTTATATTTTTATCTGTATTCTTTTATTTCCTGAAATGCTGACTTAAAAAAACCAAACACAAGCAAAAGCAAAAGTAAAACAAACAAACAAACCACCCCCAGACCAAATTTTTTTTAAAAAAGAAGTCCTGTTGAATTTTCTGGAATTACTTCATGCTTTCTGTTTTTATTTTTATAAATATATATAATTTTGTTATATCACTTGCTTTCTAAAATGATGTCTAAATGATTCTGGCAGAGGGACCCACAAAATCATAAAATGGAAAACAGTTTGTTATCTGATTATTTATTTTGGATTAGGATAGGATATAGAAAGAGAAAAAACAGGTGTTTTTGTTTTATTTTCCTTGTTTTATTTTTTGTTTTTGCTGTGTTAAAATATGCAGTGGTACGCACAATGACACACTGTTTTGTTTTCAAAAATGCTTTCATTTTTTTTTACTGAAAAACTGTATGGAAAAAATGTTTGGTTTTGTTCTTGTGTTTTCAAAATGTATTTTTATCCATGTTGTTGTCTTTGTCCAAAATGTTTAGACCAGAGAGTCAAAAAAGGGGACAAACCTTCCGCTACGTCAGCTGTTAGTTTTTGAAGAGCTAAAAGGGAAGTAAGTTAGGTGTTTCCCATCATCGCCATCTTGACATGTCGCGTGTGTCATCACTCCCAAAAAATACTATAATGAGCAAATAGCGGCCTCGGAGCAAAGGATTGAAAGCAAACATACTCTAGGCTAAATGATAACCGAGCTAACTCAAAACTAGCAGGAGCTAACACAGATTTGCCTCCTAAGCAGCGGGCTAAAGGTAAGGCATGTTTGGATTTCCTGTTAGCTGCTAAATACCACCATTTTGCTATTTTGCTGCAGATTGAGACCTTACCGAGAGCAAACATGAGCTAACTGTTCGTCACCAGCCAGCACGCTGGCATCTGGTCTGCTGCATATCAGTCAAAAGGACACGCCCCTAATTTTGTGTAATATCAAGATTAAATAACATCTAAACGGATGAGTTATAAAAAATTTTTACCCCCCTCACAGTCGACATGAAGGTAAACTTGACCTATTAAACCTGAAATGATGTTTTGAACCAGGCCGTAAACATGTTTATATAAAGCTGGCATTTATAACATGGGAGTCTATAGGAATTTGCTGTGTTTTGTAGCCCGCCCCTAGTGGATGAAGAGAGAACAACATTTTTTAGCACTTTTCTGGATTTTCGCATTGGCCTCACAGATGGCCACCAGAGGTTGTTGCATGGTTTAGACAAAGATGATAAAGTCTGTAAAATTTCAAAGACTTTGTAGATCCCACTATCTGCCATATAAAACCACGTCAGTCATTTTCTGTACCACTTATTCAGTTCAGGGTTGCAGGGGTTGCTGGAGTCTATCCAAGCTATTATCAGGCGAGAGGTGGGGTACACCCTGGACAGGTCGCCAGTCTGTTACAAGGTCAACACAGAGAGACAGACAACCATTCACACTCACATTCATTCCTTGGGGCAATTTAGAGTGATCAATTAACCTAACATACATGTCTTTGGATGCTGGGAAGAAGCCAGAATACCTGGAGAGAACCCTCACATACAAAGGGAGAACATGCAAACTCCACACAGGAAGGCCACTGTTGGAAATAAACCCCTGTTCGAACTTGCGACCTTCTTACGGGACCTGTATAAATTATAAAATTTAAAAAAATTCAGAGAATCTGGAGGAATCTGTGCACATGGGACAAAGCCGAAGGTCAAAACTAGATCCTGGTGATCTTCTGCATTAAAAGCAGACATGATTCTGGACTCATGAGAACTTTAAGAAATCACTGTCTGTGAACACAGTTCACCCTAAAATCCACAAATTCAGCTGAAAGCTCTATTCTATCTGTAAAGCTCTGGAATAGTTTCATACTTTTTGCAAATTTAAGGCTTGTTTAGAGATTATTTTCATAGCAGCAGACATGCTGTTGCTTCTCTGCAGCACAGGTTGGTTTGACAGGAAACCTGCTTACTCTCTAACTGGGAAAGAGGATAAAAGACATCAGCCTTTAGGCCTTTAAGGCTCTTACTAATCTTTTCTCTTCATGCTTTAGCAATAAGACACTCTCCCCCAGCAGCTGCTCGCCAAGGTGCTGCAGACACCCACCAACACGACAAGGTGTCCATTTATGGAAACAGCAGAAAACACAAGGAAACAAAGGAAGCACCTCTAAAAACATCATTCTCAGGTTTATGAGGAGTGATGGGATGCATGTTGGTGAAGCTTTCCTGCCTGATGATGTAAAGCCAAGAAAGAGTGGTGTGATGAAATAGGTAAAAATAAGTGGCAAGAAAAGATAAACACAAGGAAGGGCACATTCCTCGATGTCAGAGCTGAAAATGGAGCATGGTTTGCAACAGGAATGTAAATGACGCGAGTTTTATATATAGGAGCAGGTGATGCGAGTGTTTTTGTTGCAGGATCAGGTGAAGCGCTGGAAGATGTGAGCACTGACACACACAAACACAAAGAAACAGTTGCTTTCGTCTTTGCTGTCAGTGCTGATGGCAATCCCAGCTGCTGAAGCCTATGTTAACTGTATTTAAAGCCATGTGGGTTACACTGAAAATAGAAGTGACAAACATTAAATGAAAAAAGTGTGCAGAGAGTTTGCAACAGTAGTTTTTCTAATACATACATTTCTTTAATGCATCTTAGCATTATGTTGACATTTTTCTTGAAATCAAAAGCTGGCAGATGGATTTCTGATGTCACAATAAATGCTAAAGGGACTTAAAGGTACACATACATTCATATTAAGTCCTTGCTAATAGGGTTAGACCCTCCTTTTGCCTTCATAACTCCCTTAATTCTTAAGCAAGTTGTTAGAAACATGCTCTGAGATATTTCTATATAAGTTTTAAAATAATATAGTGCTCATTAAACTAATTTAGTCTATTTGCACTTTTTTGTGGTAGTTGAGTTACACCAGAACAGGAGGTACTGAACTTTAACAAGCATGAATTTGACCTGAATTTGAGGCTTGTGGTTAAATCAGCTGGATTATCGCATGGGTCCATCAGTACATCATATTTCCTTCAGTTTTGTTGTTTACAATCAGTGATGAGGAAGCTGCGCCCACGTTATTTGGGGTGTGACAGGAATGGAGTTGTCAAAGAGTCGTTGGTTCCCCATGCTATGGAGGGTTTGATTGAGGCATTTGGGTGGGTGCTGACTACAGACCGTTAATAGAGCTGGACGTAGTATCCGGTTACATCTGAACAGAGCACAGTGAAGCCAGTTGGGCGTGTCTCACTGTCGCCATCTTGCCATGTCATGTGTGTCGTCACTCCTGGAAAATACAAAAAATGGACAAAGCGCGGCCACGGGGCAAATGATTGACAGCCAATGTACTCTGGGCTAATTGCAAACCGAGCTAACACAAAACTAACAAGAGCTAATGGAGATTAGCCTCCCAAGCGCAAGAGTACCTAACTGCAGTTACAATGGCCGACAATGGTGCCGCCATACATCCAATCAATACAGGAAGTCCCATGCGGAAGTTAGTTAGGCTAAATATTGCCAAGAATAACTATCTGCAGCTTGCAAACAGATGTGTATAGTGTAGTTGGGTGGTTAGGGATAGAAGAAGGGTCAGGGGTAGGGCTAGATTTTAGTAAGTTACATGAAAAAGAAACTGCCAATTGGGACTTCCGGCATGGATTGGATATATGGCGACGTATCGTGACTGCAGTTGGGTCCCTCTCCCCAAGCAGCAGGATAAAGGTAAGACATGTTTGGACCTGCTGTTAGCTGACTAAATACCACCATTTTGCTACTTTGCTGCAGACCTTACCGAGAGCAAACAAAGAGCTAACTAGGAGCCACCAGCTGGCAGGCCAGCTTCTGACCTGCCGCATGTCAATCAAAAGGACACGCCCCTAATTACGTGTAATTTCAAGATTGAATAACATCTAAACGAATGAGTTATAAAAAAAAATTCACCACCCTCACAGTTAAAATGAAGGTAAACTTGACCTGTTAAACCTAAAATGATGTTTTGAACCAGGCTGTAAACATGTTTATTTCTGCTGTGAAGGGTGAATCCCATTTCACCCCTTGGCCCTACCCCTTACCCCTTCCCCTCCGTTATGCGCGTTTATGTGTAGGGATAGGGGTGTCCCTATACCTTAGGATGGAGGGGAATGGCTAAGAGGTAGGGCTATATAACTCAAAAAAAGATTTTTCAGGAGCACACTTCAAATAAAGGGGTATGAAAATCACTGGCAAGATGGCTGCTGCCGAGTCCAAAAACATCCACAAATATAAATATTTCTCCATAAATAGAGTTTAAAAAGTGTGAAAACCATTTTATAGTTTAGTTTAATGCTGTTTAAATGTTTAACGCTCATTTTCTTTGCTAAATGCACATGAAAAAAAAAATCGTGAGTAGTACATTGACGCTTCAGTTATATAAACGCTGGAATTATATAAATCCCAGCCAGCTCATCACAGGGACAAGTATGCATCCACCCTGAAGCAGGCAGAGCGCAGGGCCCCATGAGCCCACAAACCACCCACCCAAGCAAAGGCAGAGGGCCACCAAACGTTGGTCAGCACCAAGGGGCAAACTCCACTGGAGAACAGTGAGCCCACTTCTGTGTTGCACAAAAATTGCAGTTCTTTCTTCATCCACTAGGGGCTGGCTCCAAAACAGAGCAAATCCCCATAGACTCCCATGTTAAAAAGACCAACTTCGGACCAATCCCAATTCTCTTTTTTACCCCTACCCCTTACCCCTTCCCCTTGGCCCTTGCACTTAAAACGAAGCTACAAGGGGTAGATTCATTTCCAGTCTGTTTGAGAAGGGTCAAATCACTGGCATGCATCAAGCAGAGAAAAGATCTAAGGAGACTGCAGAAACTACTAAAATTGAGTTAAGAACTGTCCAACACATTATTAAAAACTGGAAGGATAGTGGGAACCCATCGTCTTCCAGGAAGAAACAGCATGTGCTCAAAGAATGAGGTCAGCTGACTACCTGAATGTACTGAATGACCAGGTTATTCCATCAATGGATGTTTCTTCCCTGATGACACGGCCATATTCCAAGAATTCATCGAGGTCAAATTCTGAAAAGGAGCTCAGACATTTTCACACATGGACCCCAACGAGCCCCCCCCCCCCAAATTAATACAACACTGGATGGAAATAAATCTTGTAACATTGCAGACGCTTATGGAAACAATGCCACATCGAATGTTGCTGTAATCAAAGCTAAAGGCGGTCCAATGAAATATTAGAGTGTATGACCATTTTTGGTGGCTACGTTTTTTTTTTGGCCAGGCAGTGTACATATAAAAATAGAATATCATGAATATCCTTGTCTAAACTAAGATGTTTGTTGTGTATATGCTCAAACTCTAATTAACTGTTGTTAATACAGTAATGTGAATGAAGTCCTACTGTCCATGTGCTCTGTGGACACGTTTTGATTGGTAGCTAAAACTTCTGCCCTCAGCAGATAGCCCAAGTTGAGCGCACAGTTTTTTGCTGTGCAAGGAAAAAAATATCAAACGTGTTTGATTTTCACCTTAAGGCCTTGTGAGGCAGAAAACTTGCCAAAAATTAGGCCCACACGGCGAGCTATCTGCTGAGCAAATGATCTCGAATGACTTTTAGCTCAGCAGGAAGCTCTCGTGTGCGGCAGGCATTAGTGGCTTTGTCACTGCAATTAGTGAGTTTTCCCCTCTTGTGACCTTTTTTTTTTTCCAAAAAGCAACTTGCGACAAATCCAGCGTCTTTTTCTTGTGGTACTGACTTTGGAGGCTGTTGTAAATATATTTTTCTGTATTGTTTTTTTTTACTTTCTGCATCTCCCACAATATTACTGCTCTCTGCTACAGCGACCATTGCAATTTAATGTATTCAGCTGATAATGCAAATTATATGATGTCGTCATTTAGTGGCTTTTACGAAAGCCAATAGCTACTTGTCTCATAGGAGTGGGCAACAGTGTTTTTTGGCATTCAACTTGCTGTCAAATGACTTCAGTAGATGTGGGTATTCTTTTCCCCTCTGCACTCTGCTCTAAAATTTTTAATGTTTCATGTGAAGTACTTTAATCATCTTGTACATGAAATACACTATACAAATAAACCTGCCTTGCCTAATAGCTCTACAGTATCTAGGCTCGGCATCAATGGAGACACAATCTCCGGGTGTACAATTTCAATCTCATGCCAAGAAATTTGTGTTTTTTAGTTTTATTTCTTCTTCTATTCTTCTTCTTTTTTTCCTTATCAAGATAGATGGCGGCATTTTCTATGTCCCATGGGTAGGGCTGATGTCTGTGGTCAAATATAAGACTCGTTTGATTGTCTCAGGGACTAAAAATGATCAAGACCACCACCTGCAGGATGCAGTGTAGCGACATTGTTACTGTATTGGCGTGTGTGTGGCAGGTACAGGAAAACTGGACTAGTAAGCTGTAGTCTTTAGAGCACTGATGACAAACCAGGAAAACTCCTTTAATTTTGGTGTAAAACGGTTTAATTGTGAGTTTTGGATTGCTGTGTGAGGGTTTGGTTGCTACAAATGAATGGCCCTTATTCAGGACCAAGAAAGTTTCTGATCTTGATCACAAGCTAATGCAATTCTGAATCAGGAATGTTGGAGCAGAGAAACATCCTGAACATAAAGGGCAGTGTTCCTAGAATCATTCTAGGGAAACACTGGTTTGTACAAAAATAAGTAATCAAACAATTTGTTTGTGCATGTCCAATTTGTACAATACAGTGCTATACAGCTGCCTTTGGGGGGACTTGGTCCTCTTTGGCCTTTTCCTGGAGAAAAATACTCCTGTAGAGAGGCCTGCTGCAGACTGCGAGTAATGCTATTAGGTTAACTTACTCTGTTGGCATCAGTACACATCAAAGGATGACGATAATAGCAAAAAGATAATAGCAAAAATAGGCACTTTCACAAAGATTAATGGCCTTCATGTTACCAAATATGGAGACCTCACTCAGTGTTGGACCAGTTACAGACATTTTTGTCCCTATTATTCATTTAGACCTAATAGATAGGAAAAATGGGGCCCAGGTTTGAAATTAATGGAATTTTCTGCAATGTTCATTGAATGCAGTGAATTGTTCTCTAAAGGACAAGTTTAAAGACAAAAATCTAAAGCTACAAATAACAAACAGTGGCACTTAAAATAATCTCAGTCGTCACAAGATACACAACAGAGCACGGACACTGTAAACAAACTGCTTTTGTGATGAATTGCAGTTAATACCTTAGCATGACTGTTTCTGGACAAAAAGCTCTACTGAAGCATGAGCCTCCAATTACTAAATACATATAGTTTGATTATAGAAGTCTGGAACATAAGCGGCAGGAAAAGCATAATATCACAGACTAATCCTATAAAGCTATCTATTTCTGTTACTGCCATTCAGTTGGAAACTAAACTGGACAAACTGGTAGCCTTAAAGTGCTGATGACACGTTTTTGACATTTTTTGCCATGTTTTATAGACCAAAACGACCTTCATGATGATCTATGTAACAGAAACAAGTGCAGCTGCATAGATGAGTAATTAGAAAACATCACTGCTTTTTCAGCACATCTGACCAGACTGTGGCGCTGTGAGCCGAAAAAGGATATAACGTCTGCAAGAGGCTCTTCTTCGCTGCTTATTTAACATTGAAGTGGCGGTTTTTAAGCTCCTTTTCCAGTTTTACAGAAAAGCAGTAACGACTCACCCTTCAAATTGTATTGACAGTTAACGGTTAAAAGCTCGTAAGTACAGCGTTAGTTTATTTAGGTTTCCTACAGATTCAGAATTTTAATTTGAAGAGGATAATGATGCAGGTTGGAGTCGTACTCACCGGGAAACAGGCAGCAACCGGACCTCTCTGCTCGTCTAGAGCATCTGTTTACCGGAACTTCAGGCACCAGCGTGTTGAGACTTCTAACACAATGAAACTGCGATCATCTCCTTGGAAATATTCATTTTCATCCATTGTTGCTTCATCACATCGGTCATACAGTTCCTGCTATCCGCAGACAGCTGCGGCTCGGTTATATGAGGATGTCTCCGGTCATCAGATCTCCTTCAGCTGCTTCCAAAGATCCATCCTTCCCTCCATCCTCATCCTTATAAACCGGAACTATTTAAAACTCGACTGGAACCATGTAAGTTGTTATCTTCTCATTTTTTAAAGGCTAATTTACCGCGGCTAGCTCGCGGCTGACGTTAGCTGCAGGCTACAGGGGCGAGTGCCTCGTTTCTGTCACTCCTGGATCTGCTGTATGTCAAACCGCTGCAACTCATGAAGTTGTGGGTCTGCTTTGTGTTGTTCCGGGTCACTTCTTACAGTTCTGGTTCCCTCGGTGTGGTCTTGCAGGCTTTTAGCTGAACCAGTGGAGCTGAGACTGGGAGAAAGGCTGTAGGCAGCTAGCTACAG